>BLSH010042207.1:336600-350146 GCA_018402905.1 Glandirana rugosa | reverse complement strand
GTGCTGCTGCCTGACTCTGTAGCCATTTACTCTTGATCTTGCTCTTGCCCTTTACCTGTATCCAGTATCCTGCTGCCTTGTTCCCATCCCAGTCTTTGTTTTTCCCTTTCCCATTTGCTCCCTGCTCTCCCCTGCCTTGTGTATATCTAATGTTTGCATTTGTATATACAGTATATAGTTAAGTGTGGTTAGGATTGCTGGCTAGGCTTTTTGTCATTTAGTTTTGATTTTCATGCGTTCTCATGTTTATTGCTATTGGTGTGTGGTTATAAACTGTAAATAAATCTCACTTTAAAGATATACAGTATATATATACATGGTCTAGTCCTAGTTTCTGTGTGTGGCTACATACAGTATACAGTATCTGGTAATCCCCCAGCTGCTGATTCCTGCGAATGTATTTAAGTTGTGTCTGTGTTCTCATTGGATAGATTTCTATTTACTTATTGTTCTAACTAGAGATGGGACGAACAACCCCCCTTCAGTTTGCACCAAAACTCCCGAACAGAGAAAAAGTTCTGACCCAAACAGCGAACCCTATTAAAGTCTATGGAACCCGAACTTCAAAATCAAACGCCCCAATTTGAAGGCTTATGTGCAAGTAATTTGCCATAAAAAAAGATATGGGGGGTCCGGGTACTGCCCTGGCGGACATGTATCAATGCAATAAATGTTTTTAAAAAAGATTGGTTTTACAGGAGCAGTGATTTTAATGATGCTTAAAGTGCCACAATAAAAATGAAAACTTCCTTTAAATAGAGTGCCTGGCAAAAATAAAATTTCTAAAGAAAAAGAAATGAGTGAAGTGGCATTTAAACTTTGGGCAATACAATACAATTTCCAGCAATAGAAAAATGTTTAAAAAAATGTTGGGGGGGTTCCCCCAAAATCCACAACAGACCCTAATCTGAGCATGCAGCCTGGCAGGTCAGGAAAGGGGGGGGGGTGAGCAAGTGCCCCCTGAACCACACCACAACATGGGTGCTGGGTGCCACAGATCCTGCCCCCCCCCATTTGAATGAGTATATATATTTACCCCTACCCATTCACCAAAAAGAAGTAATAAAAACACAGAGAATATTTTGGACAAAAATTTTTCTGGTCCGGTGGTGGCAGTAGCGTCATGATTGAAGATGGATCTACATAGGGGGACATTGTTTTTTTATTCTTCAATGAGGGAATTTAAAAAACTGTTTTTACTACTTCTTAAAACATTTTTGGTGAATGGGTAGGGGTACCCCATACTCATTCAAATGGGGGGGGGGGGGGCGGAATCTGAGGACCCCCTTGTTAAAGGGGGCTTCCAGATTCCAATAAGCCCCCTGTCTGCATGCCACCACAACCGCAGTCCAGGGTTGTGGGGATGAGGCCCTTGTCCCCATCAACAAGCACCCACCCCCCCCATGTTGAGGGCATGTGTCCTGGTATGGTTCAGGAGCGGGGGCGCTCCCTCACCCCGCCTTTCCTAGCTTAGAATTCACTGCGCTGACACCCGCTGAATGCCCTGCAAGTTTGGGTGTTCATCGAATGGGTGAACAGGTGATGTTCAGCCCGAACTTTTGCTCGGTGTGAACCATTCGCCTAACTCTAGTTCTTACAAGTAAAATCTCTGCAAGAGGAACACAGACAACAATAAAACTTGACAGAGGATCTATTTGTTTCCTGCTTTATGCAAAACTACATATTAAGTCTTGGTTGAAGTTGAGCGTTATAGCTGAAATTTAGATATTCTTTATTTTGCACAGTTACATTGGCCCAGCTTAGAGCTATATAAGTAAGCATATTTCATGCTTGACGGATCCCTGTGCAAGCTACAAATCACTGTATTAGTCACTGCTACTAAAGTGATACCAGCAGTGTTCTAGGTCCAATGCCAAGCAATTGCCCTCCTGCATTTTAACCACAGGGGGGTTGTGCGCTCGACACTGCTGCTGTTCAGAGAAAACCTTATATTTTTTTCAATAAATACAAGGCATTCTCTGATTGGACAAGATGGAGAGGTGAAGCAGCGACATCACAATCTGCACCTTGTCTGATCAGAGAACACTTTGCATTCATTGAGAAAAATGCAAGGCATTCACTGAATGGTGGCAACCCCCTGTGGTTAAAATGCAGCAGGGCAGCCACTCGGCACTAGACCCAGAAGACCATGGTGATCACTGTACTAATGGCATCTACTACTGTGATTTTCAGGTTACACAGGGCTCAGTCTTGTATAAAATATGCTGGACCAATGTAACTATGCAATAAAAATCAAACCTCAGCTTTAAATAAAAAAATGTATCGCCCACTTTAATTTAAAGTCCTCCTGTTTTTTAACATGGAACACTTGTCCCAATACAGTTTAGTATTCCCATTACACTGTCCAGTTTAATTTCTATTCTTCCTGCCATTTTAATATGGAACACTTACCCCAATGCAGATTAGCATTCCCATTACACATTTTCTAGAAATACATCTTTATCTTTCGTGTTTCTTCAACAGTATGCTAAAAGAATCTAATCTCAGTTCACAATTTGCATATCAGTGGTATAATTTTATGCGCACTATCTTCATAATTCATTTATTTTAAGATCACGTTTGAATAGTGAACAACATAGCATATTTTTAATGTATATTTTAAAATATCCAGTTGAATAACAATCCATCTGATGCAACACAAATGTGATTTTGTTTGTTTTCCAGCACACAGCTGTGTTCCCTATTGCTGTCTTGGAAATTGTAACATCACCACATCACTATCCTCCAAAGAGAAAGGGACTCACTCTCTTGGGGATTTGCTCAGTAGCGTATCTAAGCTGGCAAGTAGAAAGAATACAGAATACTTATACAATTTGTTTTCCTTTGAGAATTTAAACATAATAATTTCAAAAAGTTTCATTTTTCTGCACTGTATACAGTATTTCATTAACATTATATTTCACTTACCCCCTGACAGAATGATTGAGTGTAAAATTGGTATGTAAGTGCATTTTCCACCATATAGAAGAACATGATTATCTCTTTTTTATAATCCAGAAAGGTTACACTTTTTCTGATCAAGAGCTGCCAAAAAAGCAGAACAGCCTCAAATTTGCCAGTAGCCTTGGTGCTGCTTTTTATATGGAAACAGCTGATTGGTGGGGTTTTCTATGACGGAAACCCTCACATCAAACCACAACTCCAGCTTCTTGAAGAGATTATTGAAAATCCCTTAAATGTCTTTGTAAATCTAAAATGTTTTTTTCCTTCGTTTTGGATAGGGTAAGAAAGGGTTATCAAGGTTTATCAACACACCCCTGTCTTGCGCTGGAGAGACTTCCTCTCACTTCCTGTCCTGGAGATCCATCTTAGAGCGTTCTTGGATTTGTACTTAGGCACACTTGTACCTAAGTTCATCTCACTTAAAGAACGTTTTGAAACATTTCATAGTTAAGAGCATCAAATAAAGCCAACACATTTTGGGGGAAAAAGACCCCCCCTTCGGGACTTGAGCAATCTTTAATAAAGTCACCACAGAATGCACTAGTCATTGCACTTCACTTATATAGTGCCAGTGTAAAGGTAAATACCTATAGATAGTGTAAGTAGTCACTTCTCGTTCTGCATATGCTACCCAACAACAAATCCGAGAGAGTCAAATTCCTGTGTCCTGCGCTGCAGTTAGTGGTTTCAACCACCGACCTCCGCACAATAGTGACGCTGAGGTTGGTTGGAGAGACCAATGAGCAAAACAGGGGACATAGAAGATCAACACTACAATTTTTAGATTCTGTTCGAAATTCAGTCTTTGCGTCCTCTTCATCAGGGTGACATTCAGTGGTGGGGGGTGGCAGGAGGGGTGAGTATTTACATTCTTCCTTTACACTGAGTGTTATTAGTGGAAGTATTTTCGAAATGGGTTCACTTTAAAAAGGGGCTTACAGAGACCATGATTACTTGCAAGGAGCTCTTTTTTTTCATTTAGGCAATCCCGTGTTGCACCAAGCCAACACACCTTCTGAACTCTCCTGTCAGAATCCTTACAATTTTTTTTCATACTGGATAAAAAGGCCATGTCAGTACCCACATTGATATTATTGCATGTACCTTCCACTTTCAGACCGCTTCCTTAGGCTGGATGGGGCTCGGCCAACTTCCAGGATGTGAAGACGTGCAGGCTCTGAGCTCTGTCCACACTGCTCTGATCCGTCCATTATCCTGTCCACCCGATCGTCCCAAATGGGCTCCAACTGCTCTCCTGCTCAGCCCTAGAGCCTGGTGAGCGCGTGGGATGGTGGAGATTGGGCCCCTTATAGAGGCAGCACCTAGACCTCACAGCATGCGGACCCAAGATGGCGTTAACTGGCCGCATGGCAGCATACAGCAGCAGAAGCCAGCTCATCCTCCAGTGCAACCTGGCAACTTGGGTGAGTCTACGTTGCCACTATCACCCAGTCTGTTAGCGACACCAGCGCTCTACTCCCCTGAAAACTCTGCTCCTGCCTCTCCTAATGACACCCATGCCCATTCACTGACTTTGCAGATGGACTCTGTAAAAACTGATCTGTCCTTCCTAAAGCAGGGTCACCAATGCGGAGCAGAGAGTAGGGGATATTGAGGATGAGCTTAGACCGCTCCAGGCTTCAGTAAGAGATATCCATAAAGCCCAGGAGGATTCGATCGATAAGCTGACCGAATTGGAAGATCGCTTACGGTGAAACCATTTATGCCTTCTGGGGTTCCTGGAGGGTTCAGAGGGCAGAACCCTGGAGGTATTTATGGAGCAATGGCTGACATCTTTTAGGGCCTCCACATTCTCCCCACTATTCGCCATCGAACGAGCTCATAGAGTCCCACTACGCCGCCTGCCTGCTGGGGCACCCCCTAGGGCAATTATCATCAAACTGCTCCACTTTAGAGACAGAGAAGCTATCCTGAGAGCAGCTAGAGAGAAGGGGAAGATCTCTTTTAATGGGAACAGAATCACCATATTTCCTGACTCTCTGGTGACCCAGAAGCAACGTGCCACATTTCTGGGAGTTAAACAACGACTTTGGGAGATCCAAGTGCCATACAGCATGCTATATTCTGCAAGGCTGCGGGTAATCTATCAAAGCAAGGCCTTCTTTTTTACTGATCCAAAGGATGCAGCCCACTGGGTAGACACACTGGAACCTCCGGACCAGCGCCGCCCCAGTAGGAGATCACCTCGCTGATTACCCAGCTATATTTCTGATCACTTGTTGCCTGTTTACCACTGCCTATACACGATAATTCAATCGGGGAACAAGGATCCGTACCCCATCTGTTTGTGTACTTGGGATCTTAGCTACATCTCCTGTTGCTGCAGTCACTATAACTAGGGGCACTCTGATGGGAGAGACATAGCCTGGCTTCAAACCCGGAATGACATATCCTTATCTAGACTTCGGGTGCACTACTATCCTGTACAGCGGATGTGGTTCAGGCAACATAGATGGCAGTACTGTTGTCTTCCCCCTCTGTTTTCTATTCCTTCACCTGGTTTTGTACTGTGTCCCCCATGGCACTTAGTGCGCGTTTTGGGATCAAAACCCTCAAGAGTTGGGGTTTGGGGGCTGGGAGGGCTAGGGACGGTTTTGGGTTGTTGACTATTTGTTGTTGCTTTCATTTTCCATGGCTTACACCACCCACATTTTGGAACTACAGCACCCATCCTTGCGCTCCATATACTACTGGTTGGGAACTGCTGCTCTATCCCACGCTCCTCCTAATGCAGATATCAGTTGATAGGACTATGTCTCAGAGTTATACACTTATGCTATGATACTGAACTGGTGGCGTTATCCTGATAATATATTGTTCACCCTGGGGCTATGTCTAAGCTGCGGCTGATCTTCTGGAATGTCAGATGGCTTAACTCCAGGGTGAAATGCTCTTTAATGTTTTAATACCTGGCCCTTCATAATCCGCGTGCCATCCTCCTCCAGGAGACACACTTGCAGGACTCTAGAGTGATGGCGCTAAAGAGGGCTAAGATTGCATACGCCATTCACTCAACCTACTTTACTTATGCTAGGGGTACCTCCATCCTGATAGCTAAATCTGCCTTAATAACTATCAAACACATCAAAACAGACCCAAAGGCTTGCTATGTAATATTGGTGCTAGAACTGCAAGGTAAACCGTATACCATAGTCAGTGTATATTTTCCACCGCCGTTCACCAAGCAACAATTTGAAGGGTTGATGGTGACAGGTATTGCAGAAGGCCCACTAATATTAGCTGGGGACTACAACACAGCACTAGATAACACTCTGGATAGACTGGGGTGCTCTACAGCACCTCCCACTCCCCTGAAATCCTACCTGACTCAGTTTGATCTGGTGGATGCCTGGAGGTGGAGACATGCGGATATGAAGGAGTATTCATGTTACTCAGATACATATGGCACATTGTCACGTATAGATTTATGCTTATTGTCCCATACTTTGCTTAATATGGTATGTGATGTTCAATACTTACCCAGGGCGGTGTCCGACCACTCACCATTGATGGTGGACTTCGCTCTGGGCAACTCCGCATCCTATCGGATGTGGAGACTTAGTCCCCTGTGGCTGGCTGACCCTGCAGTCACGGACTGGGGACGCAAAGATATGACCTCGTATTGGGTAGACAACCAGCAGAGTGCCTCCGTGGATGTGAATGGCTCTTTTTCTGCTGCAATTGGTCAGGCCCGTAAGGCGTCACGGTCCAGAATGACAGATGCAGAAAAATCTCTCAGAGGTGGAGGCTATTTACTCTGCCTCCCCTACTGCTGAACACAATGTTGCTTGGCACAGTAAGGCGCGGGAATTAGCGATGGTGCTCCTAGAGCATATGCAAAAAAAATACTATATCAAAACCAGAGACTTTTTGAATTTGGCGACAAAAATAGCCGCCTGTTGGCATATCTCTCTAGACCTGGCTATCAGCCATGTTGCATCTCCAGAATCAAAAATGCGGAGGGAGTACTGCTAGAACAGAACAAGGACATAGTGGAGGCATTTGTAGCTTTTTATATTTCACTATACACAACTAAGGCCCACTACACTATCCTTGAATTGGATGACTATTTGGCTGACATTACCTTACCGAAACTAACAGATGACCAGATATCACTACTTGAGGCCCCCTTAAAAATGGAGGAGGTGGAGAAAGCCATTCAGTCGTTCACTAGAAACAAAACGCCTGGCTTAGATAGCTTCCCTATTGAATGGTGCCTGACCTACAAGGACATGTTGGTTCTGCATCTGCTCAGGCTATTCAATTATGTGTTACAGACAGGCCACTTGTCACCCTCTATGTCAAAAGCGCTAATAGTACTTATCCCCAAACCACACAAGTATCATCTCTATTGTGAATCATTCAGACCAATTTCGCTAATTAACGCAAATGTAAAGATACTGGCCAAAATATTAGCCCTTAGACTTAATACAGGAATTACCACTATTACTGGAGCGGATCAGACAGGATTCATCCCGGGAAGGTCCACCTCAATTAACCTGCGGAGGCTGTTCACAAATATGCAGGCTGGGCATGACTTTGTGGGTTCCAGGGCGGTTATTGCCCTGGACACCCACAAGGCCTTTGATTCGGTTGAATGGCCGTACTTGTTAGAAGTGCTGGCGAAGTTCGGATTCGGAGAGAGATTTATTGCATGGGTTCGGCTGTTGTACCATAACCCACGAGCTAGACTGAGGGTTAACAATTCTATTTCTGATCCTTTTCTAATTAAAAGGGGTACTAGGCAGGGCTGTCCCCTATCACCACTGCTGTTCGCAGTGGCGATAGAGCCTCTCGCAGCTCTACTTAGAGCTAACTCAGCCATTATGGGTCTCACTATTGGGGGATTGGAAGAAAAAGTGTCTCTGTACGCAGACGACATGCTTATATACCTGGCAAACCCTCATACGTCACTCCCTATCCTGCTCAAGATTATTGAGGAATTTGGTTGTTTCTCAGGCGTACGGGTTAATTGGACTAAGTCTCTGCTATTTTTGCTAGACACAATCGATTTACCATCGGACCATCCATTGCAAGTTGTTCCCATGTTTAGATATCTCAGACTTGTTGTCAGGCAGCCGATCTCCCATTATATTAAAGATAATTTGGACCCCCTTATTTGTAGACTAAAGACTATGCTGAAAACATGGACCACTCTTCCAGTAACATTACTGGGTAGAATAAATATTTTTAAGATGATTTTTTTGCCCCGATTCCTTTATGTGTTAGGTAACTCTCCAATTTATATCCCCAAATGTAAATTCCAAGAAATAGAATCCATTCTCACTACCTTCCTATGGGGAGGACAGGCAGTTCGTATAGCGAAAGACATGTTACAATTACCCATACAGGAAGGGGGACTGGCGCTCCCCAACCTACAAACGTATTATGTAGCCTCTCAGTTAGCACATGCTCACTGGTGGTTCTATCCAGAAGCAAATAATGCAGCCACAGTGTTGGAAGCCGCTATTTTATCATCATTTGAATCACTACAGAACTTACCTTATAGAATGTCCACTAGGGGTAGGGAGGGAACGGGTATCCTCTCTATCACTCTGCAAATATTCCAGCTTTTGAAATTATTACCACCCGGTGATTCACCCCAACATTCGCCTAATACCCCCCTCTGGGGTAATCCCCAGTTGAGGGAATTCTATCTCAGGAAGGATGGCAAATATTGGTTTAAACATGGGGTGCATTTAGTTTCCCACTTATTTCTAGATAACACGTTCCGATCCTTTGCGGAATTTTCTAGAGACCACGGTCTCCCCCAGACAGCATATTTTCGCTATCTTCAAATTCGGCACATAGCCACAACACAGTTTGGTCTCCGCAATATAAATTTGCAGCCTTCAAGGCTTGAGCTACTAGTAACTGACCCATCCCACCCGAAACTTGTTTCCACCTACTACAAAACTCTCCTCCACTCCACAACAGCTAGAAGCCACCGAACTGAACTTAAATGGCGCTCGGATATCCCGGAGATGTCAGAGGATATTTGGAAAGAAATTTTACCTGTTCAGGTTCCTGCCATCATCTCTTCCAGAGATAAAGTTATTCAAACTATATTGCTATATAGGTCATACTACACACTGTGCCTGCTTTATAGATTAAATAGGATCCCTTCTGCACTCTGCTCCAGATGCAACATGGCTGATGGTACCTATTTCCACTTGATGTGGACATGCCCTTGGATTAGGCAGTTCTGGTCAGAGGTCACTCTCTGACCAATATCTGTAATCCTCACAATACAAACAAGTAGGTCCATATCAGACTGGTGAAAATAGGGCAAAAAATGGTAAAGATCAGGAAAGGAGAATCAAACTGAAACGTAAGACACCAGAAGCTGCCATCCACGGTGAGCAAACCCCAACTCACAGAACCTGGAAGAAACAGAAGAGAGGAGGTGCTTCTAAGTGCAATATGCCAGTACACTTTATTAGAAAAAAGGTTAAAAACACTCACAAGATAACTGTGTAAAGAACACATCCAGCATCCAATACAAGGGGGAACCGAACGCTCATCCCATCCGACCTGGTGGTCCTCCGGGAACAATGGTCATCCAAAACGATCGTTCATCCTGCACACTGTATGATGGAAGAAGCCAGCTTGCAGCGTGCAAGAAGCCAGCGTGCAGGATGAACGATCGTTTTGGATGACCATCGTTCCCGGAGGACCACCCGGTCGGATGGGATGAGCGTTCGGTTCCCCCTTGTATTGGATGCTGGATGTGTTCTTTACACAGTTATCTTGTGAGTGTTTTTAACCTTTTTTCTAATAAAGTGTACTGGCATATTGCACTTAGAAACACCTCCTCTCTTCAATATCTGTAATCCTCTGAGATGCCTGTTTAGGCCGGCTATATAGAGGACGAAGAATGCCAAAACACAATCAAACTTTTTTATGTATAGCACTCTTCTATGCTAAAAAAACAATTACCATGAACTGGAAATCTGGGTCCTCGCCTACTCTAAATGGGTGGATTAGATTGATCCACAATGTGCTCCCACTACACAAGTTGACCTATGAGGCGAGGGGCTGTCCCCACAAGTTTCATAAAATATGGGGCCCCTGCATGGAATCTAACAACACCATTCCTGATGACTTCTAAGCTAAGGTAAGTATTTATGGTTAGTTCTCAACAAACCTACTGAAGATACAGGAGAACAGTGTTATCTTCATGTCAATATTTCATGGATGATGGGCACACTACTCAATAATCCCTTCTTATAACTGTATATGATGTACATGGGAGCTGTAAAAACATTTAGTCATGGATAGGGCCATGTGGGCCTGGATACTATGCTGTGTATGTTTTCTTTCTTTCTTTTTTTCTTCTAATGCTTCTTGTCATTTCTGTTCTGTCAATGTTTGTGTTGTATATGTACAATAAAAATTACCCTTTAAAAAAAAACAAACACAAGCAGATTTAAATGCCTAGGAGGTGATATAGATTCTACATTATGTGACTTCTGTGATTGGCTCTTACAGCAGTCATATGATTAGCAGCCCATCCCATCCTGCTGGCTCCCAAGCAGAAGCTGTAACGCAGCTACCCCTTCCAGTCATTTATCCTGAGTATGCAAAGAATTCTCCAAATGGCACCCATGCCGATTGGCCAACCTTTTATGTTCAGAATGCAGCTGTTTGGCGTGGAACCCACAAGCAAATGGAGATCACTGGAGTAGCAGTATCTATCTCAGTGATTTCCAGCTTCCAGAGGCATCGACAAGTAATGGTATATGCATAGTTACATTGGTCCAAGCTAGACCAATCTAACTATGTGTAAAATATCCATACCTGAAATTGGTCTCTAATGTCTGGCCTAAGTGGCAACCATGGCTAACTCTATATATACAGTGTTGGAGCGAGTGTAGCCACCCAGGGCTCAGAAGTATGTTTTTGCAGGATTGCTAGGTGAAATAAAGGGAACAATTCTGAAAAAAGAAAACTATGCTCCCATTCACATCTGAGCGTAGCTGAATCATGTGATTCTTCCCACGTTACTGGGATGTGCTAAAAACATATCACAACAACAAAACACCTGAAAAATGTGCAAAAAAACTCTAGTCAAAAATGTGCCAAAGTCAGCTCCAAAAAAGGGTACGGGAGCTACTTTGATCCATTTTTTGCACTTTGCAAGAGAATTTTTCCCAGAGCTTAGGGAATACAATGAAATTTCACATGGCAAAGAATGCCCAATTACTGTATGTGCAAGGAAAACAAAAAAAAACTAAACAATTATTTTTACTTCCATATGATTTAATGATGGAAGTCAGCAAAGCTTCACTACCACTACTAAGCTGTGAGGAAATTTCCCTTACAGATTGAACAGTCTGTGTGCCTTTAGTAAATCAACCCCATACAGTTGCATGTAGCATTGAATGATTGCACAAATATAGGGTATTGTGCTATCATTAATGATTAATTAGTACTGCATGCTACAGTCTATTGTTCCCTATATGTAATAATCAATTGTCAATAACTAGCAATCATAGGCGATTTTAGGTGAATTATTGCATTAGCAAAAATCTCTTTTGCACAGTCAGATTTTATTACTCTTCAGAAATGTCTTTCAGTGTCTTCTATTTCTACCTCCACAATATCCTCTGAGCCCTCATAATGCTCTCTTCCCACCAGTGGCGGCCTGTTCATTATGGGCGCATGGGCACCGCCCCCCCATCCATGCGTCTGGCCCCCTAATCTACATGCAGGGTGTCGGACGCATGGATTCCGGTCGTTTTTTTTTTCCAAAGCACATGATTAGAGCCGGAGGCTCTAATAGGCTTCAAAAAAAGGTGGGGGGGGGGGGCTCGGGGCGCAGAGCAATGTGCCCGAAGCCCGTCCAGTTATGTGACAATAGCGAATGAATATTCGCTATTGTAACACTGATTCTACTCCTGGCCAATCAGGAAGCGGGTCCTGAGACCTATCACCTGATTAGCCGAAAGGAGATCCGATCGGATTGGCCACCAGGAGAAGGAGGGAGAAGACGCAGGGGAACCAAGAAAGCAGCCGCTCTACTGACTGAGTGACCGAGGGGGGGTGGCTCTGGGTGGATTGCTTGCCGCCCCCCAAAACAAAAAAACAACCGCCACTGATTCCCACCCCTTCATCTATTCATTACTTTGTCTCTGGCAAATTGAATTCCATTGAATTTCATAATGATTTCTAAATAGTGACTGATTTTTTGGCTAAAAGTGCTGTAAGAATGTTAAAAAAAATCCACATACAGGAAATATTTATGTTTGTGAATTGAACATTTTTAGAAGTATCATGAGATAAAATAACTCAACCACCTTAGAGGAATAAACATATTATTCTTAAATATGCCTAGGCAAATAAAAAAAGTTTCCAAGCATCGCCTTTTATTTGTTTAATTCAAGACCCCCTATCCCAGAGACTCAACATTAGGGATAAGGCTCATATTTGAAGCTACCATGGGTTTGCAGGGGGATGCAGAAGGTTCAATATTCATGGTTGTGGTGAAATGATGTGATTATTCACCAAGACCATATTGTTTGTGACTATAATGCCTGGCTTTTGAACTTAGGTCACCTATGTTAATGAAATAAATTGGGGGTGGTTTTTGGATTCCCTGTACTTAAATTATAAATATGTACTATCTTGTCTGTTCCTATAGTTAGCTAGTCTATCAAAGCTTTGATAATATTAATGGAGATAATATAATAACATTATTAGCTATAACAATAAACACAATGCTCAATAAAGGTCTTATTTATTTACAAAGAAAGTAGAACACTAACATAGAAATCTAAAATAATATTACAGAGCATATAGAAATAAAAGAACAGAGATGATATATCATGTAAGTGCATCTTCATTGTTCTGTATCCTAGCTGGGCTCAAGGAGAAAGAAGAGGCCATTCATTTCTGGCCGTCACATTCTTAAAGCACTCACAAATACCACCATCTTTGATGCCCTTGTGCCCACATTGTATAGTCCTCTGTCCATTGAGCGACAATCCATAAACTATAAGGGGCTGTTGCTTTTAATCACCAGGAAGTATAGTATTACCCTGAACATCCTCCAGAAATGATGGTGCTGTCTGGCAGTGCTAAGCTGCGAGCAAATGCCTTGTCCAAGGTAAACATGCCAGTACACATTTGGTCCATTTGATCTTATTGCAGACCAGTAAATCAGTAATTTTAATCTCTGCATCACCAGGAGGCCTGAGGTGAGGCATTTTGTCCGGAGGACCACTACGTCTCTAATTTTAATGACTAAATGACCAGACGTTATTCTAGTTTACCTGGTTTACACATGACCGTACAAATGGAACCTGTTCCGTAAACGAGCGTCGAATCGTGACGGTCTGTCGTGGTAGTAAAGACCTCCTACAAGTCCCATTATGATATGAAGGACCACTAATTTTCGTTGTCGGGGAATATCAAATACCTAACAGCGAGTTACCTGTCTCCTGATATGTTACACCCGTGTTCCCGTAGTTTCTACCACCATAAACACTCACGAAATTCTTACACTGCCGGTCTTTACTTACCGGAGAAGAAAGAGGAACTCGGGTCGATCCTATGTCTT
>BLSH010042207.1:307733-336590 GCA_018402905.1 Glandirana rugosa | reverse complement strand
AGCTGGAACCTGGCCCTATAGGAGTAGGCAATGATTTTTGAACAATAATCTGTCCCTCTAAGCAACAGCTGGAAACTCTCCCTTTAGAACTAGGAGATGATTTTTGAAAAATAATGTGTCACTTACAGCAACAGCTTGAAGCTCTCCCTTTAGAACTAGGAGATGATTTTTTAACAATAATGTGTCACTTACAGCAACAGCTGTAACCTGGCCCTATAGGAGTAGGCAATGATTTTTGAACAATAATTTGTCCCTCTAAGCAACAGCTGGAAACTCTCCCTTTAGAACTAGGAGATAATTTTTGAACAATAATGTGTCACTTACAGCAACAGCTGGCCCTATAGGAGTAGGCAATAATTTTTGAACAATAATCTGTCCCTCTAAGCAGAAGCCTCTACCTAGTGCAGTCAGATCGTTGTGTAATGCAGGGTTTGATCTGCAATCTGTCACTCAAAGCAGCAGTATGTGAAATCTCAAATTACTCCCACAATCTGATCATTTTGTACGATCCCACAATCTCATTGTTGTGTACGATCGTAACGATCGTTGTGTTAGGCAGGGTTTGATCTGCAATCTGTCACTCAAAGCAGCAGTATGTGAAATCTCAAATTACTCCAACAATCTAAACGTTGTGCAGGATCGTAGCGATCGTTGTGTTATGCAGAGTTTGATCTGCAATCTGCAATCTGTCACTCAAAGCAGCAGTATGTGAAATCTCAAATTTCTGCAATCTGTCCCTCAGAGCAACAGCAGTAGTAATCTCAGGATGCAGGATCAGATGTTAAAATATCTGCAATCTCTCCCTCACAAAAATGCCGGCAGCATCCTCTCCCTACACTAACCCAAGAGCATGTGACATGCAGCACTGTGACTCCAGCTTATAAAGAGGCTGGGTCACATGATGCACTGGCCAATCACAGCCATGCCATTAGTAGGCATGGCTGTGATGGCTTCTAAGGGCAAGCCAGTGAAATGCTTGTTGATTGGCTGCCCTTCAGCTATTCAACATGCGTGATCAATTACCAGAACCCAGAACCCGAACATTTTTTGAAGTGTCCGTGTTCGGGTCCGGGTCCCGGACACCCAAAAGTTTGGTAGGGACCCGAACGTTACAGTCCGGGTTCGCTCAACACTACTTGCCGCCCCCCCAAAAAAAAAACACAACCGCCACTGATTCCCACCCCTTCATCTATTCATTACTTTGTTTCTAGCGAATTGAATTCCATTGAATTTCATAATGATTTCTAAACACTGACTGATTTTTTGGCTAAAACTGCTGTAAGAATGTTAAAAAAAAATCCACATACAGGAAATATTTATGTTTGTGAATTGAACATTTTTAGAAGTATCATGAGATAAAATAACTCAACCACCTTAGAGGACTAAACCTATTATTCTTAAATATGCCTAGGCAAATGTAAAAAGTTTCCAAACATAGCCTTTTATTTGTTTAATTCAACACCCTCTATCCCAGAGACTCAACATTAGGGATAAGGCTCATATTTGAAGCTACCATGGGTTTGCAGGGGGATGCAGAGGGTTCAATATTCATGGTTGTGGTGAAATGATGTGATAATTCACCAAGACCATATTCTTTGTGACTATAATGCCTGGCTTTTGAACTTAGGTCACCTATGTTAATGAAATAAATTGGGAGTGGTTTTTGGATTCCCTCTACTTAAATTATAAATATGTACTATCTTGTCTGTTCCTATAGTTAGCTAGTCTATCAACGCTTTGATAATATTAATGGAGATAATATAATAACAATATTAGCTATAACAATAAACACAATGCTCAATAAAGGTCATATTTATTTACAAATAAATTAGAACACTAACATAGAAATCTAAAATAATATTACAGAGCATATAGACATAAAAGAACAGAGATGATATATCATGTAAGTACATCTTCATTGTTATGTATCCTAGCTGGGCTCAAGGAGAAAGAAGAGGCCAGTCATTTCTGGCCATCACATTCTTAAAGCATTCACAAATACCACCATCTTTGATGCCCTTGTGCCCGCATTGTATAGTCCTCTGTCCATTGAGCGACAATCCATAAACTATAAGGGGCTGTTGTTTTTAATCACCAGGAAGTATTGTATTACCCTGAACATCCTCCAGAAATTATGGTGCTGTCTGGCAATGCTAAGCTGCAAGCAAATGCCTTGTCCCAAGTAAACATGCCAGTCCACATTTGGCCCATTTGATCTTATTGCAGACCAGTAAAACAGTAATTTTAATCTCTGCATCACCAGGAGGCCTGAGGTGAGGCATTTTATTCTCATACCCCCCCCCTCCACCCCTGCCCGCCAGGGGGTATGCGAGGCCCCCATTCTAGATGAAGATATGCACCTTTTTGTTATACACACCCTGCTGTGCAAACTGATCCTCCTGGTATTCCAAGGTGACCTACAGCAGGCCAGGTGGCTCTTTGATAACCAGACATTAAAAATCCGTAAATATCTGAGGAGTATCTTGCCTTCCAACAGTTAAAAAGGCCAATAAGTTGCCTTTTCTATAAGCTAGCCCCCTCACTATAAAAAGGTTAGATCACAGCAGCCATATTAACAATATACTTTATCTGTGATAGGAAACGCATAGGGAGTGATGCTGACAAACTGCAGAGATTAATGTAGGACTTGTAGATACTTACAGGTGTGTTAACATAAATGTAATGCAGGTAGCAAAATGCTATGTATCTTAGAGATTTGGGGGTGGAGATTACTTTTTTATCCTTTGTTACATCACAATGATGCTGATGTTGCAGCCCCTTTACAGTCTGTCCTGTCCATATGCACAACAGTAATAACTGGCTGCATGTGTTTTTTCAATTCCTAATTGTTGCTGGCTGAAGTGTTTTTCTATAGACATTTTTTCAAATGCTAACAACAGTGAAATATATATACAATATATATATATATATATATATATATATATATATATATATATATATATATATACAGTATCTCACAAAAGTGAGTACACCCCTCGCATTTTTGTAAATATTTTATTATATCTTTTCATGTGACAACACTGAAGAAATGACACTTTGCTACAATATAAAGTAGTGAGTGTACAGCTTGTATAACAGTGTAAATTTGCTGTCCCCTCAAAATAACTCAACACACCGCTGGCAACAAAAGTGAGTATACCCCTAAGTGAAAATGTCCAAATTGGGCCCAATTGGCCATTTTCCCTCCTCTGTGTCATGTGACTCGTTAGTGTTACAAGGTCTCAGATGTGAATGGGGAGCAAGTGTGTTAAATTTGGTGTTATCGCTCAAACTCTCTCATACTGGTCACTGGAAGTTCAACATGGCACCTCATGGCAAAGAACTCTCTGAGGATCTGAAAAAACAAATTGTTGCTCTACATAAAGATGATCTAGGCTATAAGAAGACCGCCAAGACCCTGAAACTGAGCTGCAGCACAGTAGCCAAGACCATACAGCGGTTTAACAGGACAGGTTCCACTCAAAACAGGCCTTACCATGGTCGTCCAAAAAAGTTAAGTACACGTGCCCAGCAGCATATCCAGAGGTTGTCTTTGGGAAATAAACGTATGAGTGCTGCCAGCATTGCCGCAGAGGTTGAAGGGGTGGGGGATCAGCCTGTCAGAGCTCAGACCGTATGCCGCACACTGCATCAAATTGGTCTTCATGGCTGTTGTCCCAGAACGAAGCCTCTTCTAAAGATGATGCACAAGAAAGCCCACAAACAGTTTGCTGAAGACATGCAGACTAAGGACATGGATTACTGGAACCATATCTTGTGGTCTGATGAGACCAAGATAAACTTATTGGTGTCAAGTGTGTGTGGTGGCAACCAGGTGAGGAGTACAAAGACAAGTGTGTCTTGCCTAAAGTCAAGCATGGTGGTGGGAGTGTCATGGTCTGGGGCTGCATGAGTGCTGCTGGCACTGGGGAGTTACAGTTTTCATTGAGGGAACTCTGAAAGCCAACATGTACTGTGGTATACTGAAGCACAGCATGATCCCCTCCCTTCGGAGACTGGGCCGCAGGGCAGTATTCCAACATGATAACGTCCCCAAACACACCTCCAAGACGATCACTAACTTGCTAAAGAAGCTGAGGGTAAAAGGTGATGGACTGGCCAAGCATGTCTCCAGACCTAAACCCTATTCAGCATCTGTGGGGCATCCTCAAATGAAAGATGGAGGAGCACAAGGTCTCTAACATCCACCAGCTCCATAATGTCATCATGGAGGAGTGGAAGAGGACTCCAGTGGCAACCTGTGAAGCTCTGGTGAACTCCATGCCCAAGAGGTTAAGGCAGCGCTGGAAAATAATGGTGGCCACACAAAATATTGACACCTTTGTTCCCAATTTGGACATTTTCACTTATGGGTGTACTCACTTTTGTTGCCAGCGGTTTAGAAATTAATGGCTGTGTGTTGAGTTATTTTGAGGGGACAGCAAAGTTATACTGTTATACAAGCTGTACACTCACTACTTTACATTGTAGCAAAGTGTTATTTCTTCAGTGTTGTCACATGGAAAGATATCAAAGGAAGGTTGCGCTAATTGAAGGTAATAGGCTATGAAACCCCAATTTCAATGATATTTAGAATACTATGGAGTATATTGGTATAGCAACCTATGAGGTAGATATGTCACAACTTTTAAGACACTCTTCTAATAAGCAAAATGGAAAACCAATATACACAAATAAGTAAGGGTCAAAAGAGATACAAATAAAAAGATTTTTTAAAATATCAACTCCGAATAAATAGTGTGGTTAAACAACTATAGATACCACTATTCTCTGATTGTTATGCATAATATATTACATAGAAAGTGGGGTTTTTTTGCGCTATGCCCTGAGTGTTGTGGGGATGAAGACAGCAAGCAGCCACCTATATCGACCAAACTAAATCGTAGAAGTAATGTAATTGTGTGGTGGTGGCGCTAAACTGAATATATGACAGATAACAGGTGATGGCAGATAATGATATTATACCAATCCAGAGAGATAATAAATAGTGATCAATCAAATGAAACAATTATATATAGTATCATAGTATAAATAAATAGGTAAAATCATGTTAAAACCCACTGATAGAAAGTGGTTTTATTGAGCCCCCAGACGACGTGTCTTTACACGAAACGCGTCGGGCGCTTCTGACTGATTGTTTGCTGCGTTTTTATTTACTGGACCTTTTATTCCTACAAGCTTGTTGGACATTTATGCTTTTATATACCGTCATATATTTTTCAATAAAACCACTTTCTATCAGTGGGTTTTTATACTATGGCGAGTGCCTATTTTCTTATTTCCGCATAATTGACGCTGATACCGGAGGACCTTCAATACCCCCTCCACACTCCTTTCCCCTTCCCCCCCCCCCCTGGATCTGAGGACGCCCGCCTGCCAAGGAGGACCATAGCCTTGCCAATCCGGAACCAACCAACCAGGAGCAATCCAGAGACGCCAAGAAAAGGACCCGTACCCTCTGAAGAAGGACACCAGGCTGTGTGACGCGACCCGGGCCGGAGAAAACCCCCCCCCTGTCCTCGCAGATGCCACGGGCCGGAGGGTCCTTATAATCTCAAAGGCGCATGTCCATCTGATTTCTGGTAAGCCTCCACACTGACCATAGTTGGAGCCTTTTTTATTGAATACTCATCACAAAGAGTCACCGATTTCACTTGAAGATTCACTATCTGGACTTAGAACGTGGATTCCTGCCACATTATATGGACACTTTGTCACTTTTATTAAAATCAGTAATATATTACATAGATAACAAATATAGTCCAAATAAAGTGCAAGAGTAATCCTCCAAAATATTAAGAAGTGTTCAAAATTGACCACTTCACACTCAAGGTCACCACGTGAGGATGGATTGCATATCACTGTGAAACCTCCACCTCAATTAGATAGCAGCTTACCAGAAGTAAGCGCGGAATGCGCATAGGCTAATTACTCAGCCCGGGTTCCCAAATGGGGTGTTTGTTGGTATCTTGAAGGTCCCAACTCATCAGGTGGTGTCTCACTCCAAAACTGGGGGTAATGATGGTGGCCCTAGATCCTATTTGACCACATAAGAACCCTCTTGATGGTATGGAGGGGAGCGTCCTAATCTTCCAAGGGAGCGTTCCCGCTCAAACAGTATGCCCAAAGAAAGAATATGGACCAATAGTGTGATATTGCTTAAAACATTTAATAAAAGGTAAAATATTGCACTTACAGCAATAGGCAGTGACTTCAGTGTGCCTTCCCCGACGTACGTTTCGTCAGCAACGGGACATTCTATCCCCATGACGATATCCCGTTGCTGACGAAACATACTTCGGGGAAGGCGTGCTGACGTCACTGCCTAGAGGAATTACACACGAGAGCCGGCCGGCTTCTTTATCTTTACCTGCTGTTTCCGTACTTGCTGTAAGTGCAATATTTTACCTTTTGTTAAATGTTTTAAGCAATATCACACTATTGGGTCCTTATTCTTTCTTTGGCATACTGCTTGAGTGGGAACGCTCCCTTGGAAGATTAGGCGCTCCCCTCCATACCATCAAGAGGGTTCTTATGTGGTCAAATAGGATCTAGGGCCACCATCATTACCCCCAGTTTTGGAGTGAGACACCACCTGATGAGTTGGGACCTTCAAGATACCAACACACACCCCATTTGGGGACCCGGGCTGGGTAATTAGCCTATGTGCATTCCGCGCTTACTGCTGGTAAGCTGCTATCTAATTAAGGTGGAGGTTTCACAGTGATATGCAATCCATCCTCACGTGGTGACCTTGAGTGTGAAGTCGTCAATTTTGAACACTTATTAATATTTTGGAGAATTACTCTTGCACTTTATTTGGACTATATTTGTTATCTATGTAATATGATGCATAACAATCAGAGAATAGTGATATCCATAGTTGTTTAACCACACTATTTATTCGGTGTTGATATTTTAAAAAATCTTTTTATTTGTATCTCATTTGACCCTTACTTATTTGTGTATATTGGTTTTCCATTTTGCTTATTAGATGAGTGTCTTAAAAGTTGTGAAATATCTACCTCATACCAATATACTCCATAGTATTCTAAATATCATTGAAATTGGGGTTTCACAGCCTATTACCTTCAATTAGCGCAACCTTCCTTTGGTAATTTTGCTCACTGTACTTGGTTGGTATTTTGAGGTTGCAGCTGGTTTATATACAACATATTTGGTTTAGCGCAGTAATCCCTCTTCCTTATACATGGAAAGATATAATAAAATATTTACAACTTTTGTGAGATACTGTATATCCGCCCCTCTGCTTCAAGGGCCTGGAGATTCCCAGCCATGTAAGCAATGTGCTTGGGGCCAGTGGAAATTGTTAGGGACACAGCTGATGGATAGCTGATAGATTACAGAAAGAGATCAAGGATAGATAGAGATCCAAAGGTGAATGTCACATAGCTATAATTTTCCCTGCAACCTTTGCTCGTGGCTACTCCTACAGCAACCCAGAAATGGAGTGTTCTAAAAATGTCCCTGGATCTAGACATGTGCAGTTCGTTTCGTTCTGAATTAATATTCAGACTCAGTTTTCATTATTTGGAGATTCGGATATATCCGAATCTCCAAATTACAGTATAAACAAAGTTTACCGAATGTTCTGAATTCAAATTTCGTCCGAATTTCCGAAATTCGAATTGCAATGCGAAATGAATTTTACATCGCATTCCATTCGAATGTGAACTGTAAACATACTATTGAAATCAAAGACCTCGTGTGTTTTTAGAGTACCATGTCAAAATAATGCTGTTTTTGTTATGTCAAAGGAGGGTCATTGTAATCATTTCATGAAGATTTTCTTTTGTTTGTTCAGTTTGCTGCATTCGAATCCAAAAAAATATAATATTTTTGCTTAGACCGATTCGAAAATGTATCGATTTGAACGTTTTAAATTGAAAAAAATCGGTAAATTCGAAAATTACGAATATGAATTTTGAATACGAATTCCGAATACGGATTGAATGAATCAACCAAACTTAACTAAACAAAATAACTAGATTAACGAATCAAGATGAAACAAAACAAATTTTTTCGCCATGCAATGTCTACCTGGATCCAGTCTTAGTCAATTTCAAGGGTTCTAGGGGGATTAGTGAGGAGTAGGGATAGTGTGCATCAGCATTGGCAACTTTTTTGTGACCAAAAAAGTATAGTATTTTAGAGCTACTATTTCTGTCAGGCAAGTTACCTGAAAAAGTCTTTATTTATCTGATGTCAATCCAAAAAAATGAAAGAAATTTGGGTACTGCTGCTGTCTCTAATCCTGCAGCCAAAAATAAGCTGCCAAAGTACACTGTGACCGAGAATATTCCTTAAAATCATAATGGTTTTAAAATACAACATGTAGCATTAAAGCTGGTTTAGTTTTTTGTTTTTTTGTGAACAGCACCAGTCGCATTAGTTACATGTAATAGTGTGTATCCCATGTCCTGCAGCTGCTATTTTGTGTAAAAATCCTTTCTTCATGCTGCCCTCATAGCCGCTGGATTTTTATCTGAGCAGCTATCTTACGCTGCTCGCGCCCCCTTCTTCCCTCTCCCCCATTCAGAGACCTTATACTATTATGGAGATCCTGTCATTCAATCATTCCTCCTACATTCACAGATAACAGTGCACACCATTACACATAGCAAATGTGTTTGGTGCTGTACTCCACACCCTTTTCCCCCTCAACAGACCCCTGTGAATCGGACCTGGGCAGATTTACCCATCCTTACTGAACATGTATTACATGTAATAAACATCTTAGTATCCTTTCCTATGTACATGCTTCAAAGTGCTCTTTCTCAACTGACTACCAGAGTTGCAATGTAATGAGCTTAGTTAAAGGGTCAATAAAA
The DNA here is from genome assembly GCA_018402905.1 of Glandirana rugosa. Classification (NCBI taxonomy): domain Eukaryota; kingdom Metazoa; phylum Chordata; class Amphibia; order Anura; family Ranidae; genus Glandirana; species Glandirana rugosa. The sequence continues at coordinate 327,717 of BLSH010042207.1, read as the reverse complement.
CAAAGAAATTGGCTGCAAACCACCGTAGATCCAACATGAATTTATTCAGCCATGACACTGCCAGCAAGACAATCACAGAGGTTGATGCCTTTTACACTAAACTTGTGCTTCTTCAAAACCTAGGGAGCAACTGATCCCCCAGAACCATAAATAGAAGAAATCCCCCCCCCCCCTACTTAGGTGTGGTTTAATGAGTAATGGAATCAGTGCTCCAAAGATCCTGACAAGCCAACTAAAAACACATGTGTATAGATGTTAATCAGCATCGTTATACAGATCCATCTATAAGGAAAAGCGCAAAGCCCTTCCATCTGACATATACACATAGTATTTATGAAAAAAAACAACAAAAAATGTACATGAAAAATACAAATGGAAATAAAAACTGAAAATATGAAAACATAATAATAGACAAATGTGGTGAACAAAGGAGAGAAGAACCAAAAAAACAACCAAATACCCATCCATCAATATAAGAATAAAATAGTCGAATATATGTATGTAGACACATATATAGCTCCACCACTAAATGAAACCCTACCATTAATGGCATAAAGACCCCACAATGTCCAGATAAAAGCAGACTACTACTATTTTTCAATGTTTTAAGAAGAACACAGCACCACACGCCCACTATTGGTGCAGGTGGACAAACTCTGGAGGTGTAACATGATGACAAGAAAAAGGATATGGCATGTGGCATGCAGATGCCAAAATGTCTAATAAATACTTTACTACAAACATCCAATAGGGGCATGTCCATCTGCACCATAAATAATAGCAGGAAAAATTATGCCAATTTGTGTAAATACAGACAGGGCGATATCGTGTGCTCCTCCACTGAACCCAAGTACAGCAAACAATTATTTAATAAAATCCACATGGATATAAATATAAAGCTGCACACAAACATGGGTAAAGGGGACGAATGCACATGGGCTCATAATGGGTTAGGTACAAACCTATGAGCCATCCTCAGAGGACCCAAGAAAGGGTGGATCGCAGAGAGGAAATCAAGGATAACAGAAAATCTACTAGAGAAATTTCAGCTACTGGGGACACCCATATGGATACAAGCATCTATACAGAACTAATGTGTGACCCCAGTACCACCTATATGTTTGCAAGCCTAGCACACGGGAAATCAGGGACAGCCTGTTGGTGCATATCAATCATTAAATATCAACAAGTGGAACTCATAGGGAACGAATAGTATTTAGTCATAATAATGGCTCGCATCCCATTCAAATTTCAAAGCCGGAGGGAATATGTGTTCGGAGCTGGAATATCCAGAACACCTCCCTCTGGCACAAACTACGAAAAATGTCACCCCCCCCCTTTTAGATGTTCGTATTTTTTCAATGACCTGTACCTTCATCACTGAGGTATCTCCAGCACGGCACTCTCTAAAGTGTTTTGCTACATTTGTTGCCTTATTTTTCTCCACACTATGAATATGCTCATGGAAGCGATCCCTCAATCTCCTGGTAGTACTACCTACATGCCTAACCGGACATCGGCCACCGGTGATCAAATAAATAATGTATGTAGTATTGCAATTGAAAAATTACTCAGTTGCATACTCTCTTTGGCTGGTGGACACTCAAAATATATTACCACCCAGAACATGATTGCAATGAGGACAACCAGATGAATCGCATCTAAAATTGCAACCAAGTGAAAGACCTCGGTTTTGTCTCATTATCATAAAAACTGGGTGACAAGGACTGGCTCAATGTTGGCACCCGCCTGGGCACCAAATTTATGCCTTCCTTCAGTAACTCCGCACACACCTCATCCATATACAGGATGGGCAGGTACCTGTTAATGATATTCTTCACCTCATAAAAAATGTGATCCTGTACGGAGTGGACAATGTTCATTTGTTTTTCTGTGAATTTCTCAACCTTTTATTGTTGCCTCTCAACCGGTCCCTTCTACTCCTGAGTCTGGCAATTTTAAGGCTCTGTCAAGCCTCCAATTTGGGTATCCCCTATCTTTGAAACGTCTGTTTTGTGAATCATCGCTGCAAATCCTTTTAATCCCTAAAAATTGTCCAACGGGGATACCCTAAATGTTATGCTTGGGTTGTCCCAACTGAGCCAGAAGAAGTGTATTTCCAGACAATGGTTTTCTGTATAGAGCCGTCTTCACTGACATGCCCTCCCCCACCCAGCATACATCAAGATAACAAATCTCTTAACTATTGACCTGACCTGTGAAGAAGAGATTCATGTTGTAGTATTAAGGTATTCCAAAAATGGATCTAGCGTGGAGGTCCCATTTACGGCCACTAGCAGGAGATTGTCAATGTATCTTAAGTACATTCTGATATGTGATCTAAAGGGGTTCTCAGCTCCAAAGATGCGGGACCGCTCCCACCATCCATGTAAAGGTTGGCTAAGGATGGCGAAAATTTTGCCCCCATCACGGCCACTGGAGGTAGAATACCCCACCAAACACAAGATAATTATGTGCCAAAAAATATTCTAAATCTAATACAACCAGTAGAGGGGGAATCCTTCTACTTAAGGTTCTGGGGGATCAGTTGCTCCCTAGGTTTTGAAGAAGTATGAGTTTAGTGTGAAATGCATCAACCTCTGTGATTGTCTTGGTGGCGTTGTAATGATTGAATAAATTCATGTTGGATCTATGGTGGACTGCAGCCAATTTCTTTGTTTTATTAATTATTGCGGTGGTGAGCCAAGACTAGCACCCAGCCGGATTTGATACTGGAATTACCTATCACCTGGAGCAGCGATTCCTCTTTCCCGTATTTAGTTAAATGGTCTCTCTGAAATCTTTTTCTGCAGTGTCTCTTTTGATATTTTGGTTTGATTACCCAAGTTTTTAGAATTCAAGTGCTATAAAAAAAACTATAACTTTATGGCTCCTGAAGCTTTGAGGCATTTAATTAAGCTAGTACAAGGAGCAATGTAAGACTGACACGATAAATACTTTATCTGTTATGGGTGTAATGGGCAAACCTTGGATCCTCTCTCCAGCAATGAAGAGTACCCATCCAAATTGAAGCCTAAACTCCATTTTTCCTTTCACTTTAAAGAGGTTGTAAAGGCAGAAGGTTTTTTTATCTTAATGCATTCAGCCCCCCTCAGCCCCTCCAATACTTACTTGTGCCCCATCTAGATCCAGGAATGTTGCAGGAGTGTCTCGGCTGCCAGGACTCCCCCTTCTCATTGGCTAAGACAGCAGCATGGCATCATTAGCCCTGGCTGCTGTCAATAAAATTCAGTCAGCCAATGAGAGAAAGGGACCGGGCCACGGCTCGGCTCGGGTGCCCTCGTAGCAAGCTGCTTGCTGTGGGGGCACTCAACAGGAGGAAGGGGCCAGGAGCACCAAAGAAAAAACCACTGCACAGAGCAGGTAAGTATGATATGTTTGTTAGTTTTAACTAAAAAAAGTTAGTATCACTTGAAATAGTTTGTTTGGGCCAAGCTGGTCCGAACAAATGATTTCCTTTACTAATTGCTGCAGCTGCTGTCAATGCTGTGTTAACGGTTGATACTGCTGATATCATCCACAAGAAACTTTATTGAAGACTAATCAGACAAAACACCATGGCAGAACCATATTTTGTCTGAGCAGTTTCCATAAAAGTTTCTTGTGGATGATACCAGCTGTGTGCAACCCTCCTTTTCAGACTTGCACCGTCTGCTACAGGGGTGTGAGTGGGCTCCAAGCCGGTCTGTACCTGGCCTGCACAGCTTAGGTCTTAAGTTATTACCGAAACCAGTAATAATCAAATGTGGAGTCAATTATTTATTATGATAAAGAGTAGATACATTTATATAGTCTTAGAAATACAACTGGCCTAATGTGGCCCACAATTAAATTGAATTTGACACCCCTGATCTACATATAGCATGCAGTGCTGTGTTCTGGCAGTATGGGGACCTTCTGTCTGCTGCCGGAAGTAAACAGAGTCAGGTTGATTCTCAGCCTTTCAAAGGATTGTATTTTTATCAATGCATACAAGGCTTCCTCTGAGTGGTGGAGGTGAAGAACGTGATGTAATCTGTCCTCCTCTCCACCTCAGCCATTCAGAGGAAGATGGAATTAGGCTATAAGAACAAAGTAAACTTTGACAAAGGACAAAATAAAGATTAAATGTGTCATTTATTTTTATTTTGAGCACTATTCTGTGCTTTCACCAACATGATGTCTAGATAAAATTAAGGTTATTATTATTGTTTTGCAAGATTGCATTTCATTGTTACCTTACCTTTATCATGATATTTATATTGAGCAAAACAACAAGACAAACCAGCATTGAGTGTATTAAAGAATCCACATGGGAGCTCTCTGCAGGTTTCCCTTGAATTATGGATGACTAAGAGAAGTCAATAAACCAAAGATTACAGACAAGTCAGCCACTCTGTTTACTTGTGTGCCTCTTATGATTATACATGTAAATTAAATTTACTGGAACATGGTTTTTACGTTACACATATCAAACTCTGGGTATAATTTAATGCTAATAACTAAATTACTTGTAGAAAATGTGATACAAACAGCTACTTGTTAGCATTTAGAAATGTATGGCAAATACAGAAAGGTAAAATTGAAGTCATTTACTATAGTATTTTAGATAAAACTGTGCAAATAAGCTTCACATTTTTATATAACCTAAACCAGTGTTTTTCAACCTTTTTCAGTCAAGGCATGCTTTAGAATTGTGCTCAATCTGGGGGTAAACCAGCCTGAGGGCTCGTTCACACCAGGAGGTGCGTCTGAGCGCACTCACTTTTTGTGTGTTTCCATGAGTTGCGTGTTTTAATAGGTTGCTCTTTGCTCATAAAACACACAAAAAAGATGCTGACATGATTTTTTAAATTGCACTGCACCAAAACACATGGTACTGCAGTACTATGCATTTTAGACTGTGCCAGCATATGCATATTTGCTAGATGCATGGGGGTATCATTAAGAATTAATGGCACCCACTTGCATCTGCACAAGGCAACACACAATTTTGCATATGTTATCGCACTGTACGTCCTAAAATGTTGTTTGTAAGGGAGAATTAAGTGGTCTGTATTTTGTAAATCCACCCCATTACCCCTCCCAAATCCTCCCTCCTAGCACAAATGCTGTTCCCCCTCTCGCTTCTAAATCCCCCTACTATCACAAAACCTCTTATCCCACCAGGGGCGCTCCGTCCATTGAGTCCGCATGGGCAATGCCTCCTCTATCCATGCTGCCCCCCATCCATGCGTCCAGCCCCTTGCAGGACACCGGGCGCATGAATTCCTATGGCGGGGGTGTGTTTTTTTGAAGGGCTAATTAGAGCTAGAGGCTCTAATAGGCTTCAAAATAGGGTGGGCTCGGGGCACAGAGCATTGCGTCCGGAGCCCACCCAGGTGTGTTGCAATAGCAAGACGCATGGCAGATGTGAGGAGGAGGAGAAGACACAGGAGCCGCTGTCTGATGCCCACTGATGCCCGATGCTGGCCGATGCCCGCCGCTGGCTGATGCGTGCCACCCTGATGAGGTAAGTGCCAGAGGACTGACCGGCAGACAGCGAGCAGGGGGTGGGGTTTTGTCAGCCAGGGGGTGGTTGTTTGCCACCCCCCCAAAAAAAAACACTAGCCGCCACTGCATCCCACCACATCCCTCTCATCACTAAAGGAGAAGTGACAGCGGCAAAGAGGAGGAGAAAGCCAGAGGAGGTGTAGACTGTGTTCCCCATTTCCAGCTCCTCTCCTACTTATCTGTATACCAGAGATAACACAGAACACACTCAGGTCAGACTTTATCCACTCTATCCACAGTTTTTTCTGCCAGGACAGGAGCAATGTGGGGAGGAGATGGGGAGATAATCAAGCCCTGTACAGTCTTATCAGAAAGCAATCCTGTGTTAACTTCTGTGTACAGACAGGAGGGGGAGAGCACAGCCTGCACATCCTTCAGGCTCTCTCTTCCCTGCTGCTATTTGTACTCCTGTCAGCAGCCCAGGAAGCCGTGTGGGCCACCCAACCTGTCTTTAGGAACCAATGATGTCATCAATTGGTAGGAAGCGGGCAGCTCACACAGCTTCCTGATTTGCCAACAGGAGTACAGATAGCAACAGGGAAGAGCCAGGAGTGTGGGGCAGTTTTATGTAATTTTGCCACGGAACCCCTGGGGACATGTTGAAGAACACTAACTTAAACCATAACCTTTTCCTTTTCGAATTCATTTTAAAGCTGATCTGTCTTCTCTGTAGTAGAGTTATATTGATATTTCTGATGCTTAGTTATGTTTTGAAATGTACATTATTTTTTTCTAGTGAATTCCAAGAATTTGTATTTGAAATCTCTCCTATTACCCCTAATAACCCCATGCAGGATATTTCTTTGTGCAAAAGTCGTGTAGTGGGTGTTACTGTGTGGGTAGAGCATGTTTTCCTAAACCTCTCCTCCAGACCAGTGCCTGTCCTACACCCTGCAGCTGGACTGTTTGGCAGGAGACAATCTTTGAACAGAAATTGGAGCCAGTAAAAGCTAAAAAAAAGTATGGCAATGACCTTTAAAAAAACAAACACTAGTCATTTCTACATGACATAGTTTTCTTTATTTTTAAGTGGCTACAGCTGGGCTTTGAGTACCTTGTATACGCTGATAGTGACACAATTATATTCGGCACCTCATCCAAAAATGTATGCACAAGAGCATAACAATATATTATGATCGATTAAAAAAACATGAAAGTGTGATTTGGATAAAATACACCAAATAATGGTAAAAACATCACAATACAGACTCCTTTGTATTCAAAGTAGTGATGGTTGGAGCGTGGTGAGGTCACAATATATTTCACTAATCTTGGCTTCTTCAGAGGATATAGTCAACCATTGCAATAGAACAAAGCTCTAAAAAGGACAAAATCTGAAGTCAGACAATATTCATACAGGTAGTCATCATTAGCATTATTAACAGCCATATGTCATTTGTTCACTCTGCCCAAGTCCCCACAAGACTCACCAGACGGTCACTCTAGAGGGGCCCTCGAATCAATCCCACATGGGTAGTGGGAAAGAAGCTCTATGCAACCACAGGGGATACAGGAGGAACAGCTATATATAAAACATCAAAGTGTAAGGGTATAAACCGCAGCAGAATATAGGATAATCAAACTATCATGTCCAAATTAGGGCTAAATAGCCTCAATATTGTATACTTACTATTGTGATACAGGTATCTTGGATCATATAACAGGGGCACCAAAAGAAAGTGGAATACTCAAAGATCACCCATCATCATATAAACCACTGCAATATTAAGGAGAAAGAAATCTATATACTAAGACAGCAGCTCGCATGGGATCGTGATCGGGATCGAGTCCTCACAGGTATTACTCACTACCAGCAGGCACACAGCTACAGAGCTATGTAGACAAAGACAAAAACTAAAAGTGCTTCAAAAGAGCAGAGTGTCACGTTGCACTTAACAAAAGAAAGTTACCTTTGACTTACCTTTCTACCAGATAGGTCTCCCCTGTGCTCCAGACGGTTGCAGGCTGGAGATGCTGGCCTCCCCCGACCGGGTCAGCGTCTGATGTCCCGATCCGGTGTGGAAGAAAAAGGTCACTGCATGCGCGCAGGGAAACCAAAAAGCTCCCCAGTTTACAACATCAGAGTGCCGAGCATGAGGGGGCAGGGGAAGAGGGAGTAGGCCACGGATGCTGGGACCTGATAGGTCATCACCACGGTGCCAAACCCACCCACCCCCAGCCGTCCCCCAAGGTCGCCACCTGTGGGCCAGCACAGCGGCAGGGCAGAGCCCAGCAGGGAGAGCCGTGGATGACAAATTCAGCCCTGAATGCGGAGTGACAACATTGGCACTGCTGGGAAAACCCGCAAGTGCCCTGGGCGTCCATGCGGTTGCACCTAACACTTAACATCCCCAACATGGATCAGACAGGGGGCTCACTCACTGGTAACCTGGCAGGTCAGGGGGGAAACATTCCGCCGCCGCTCACCAAACAGAAACAGGGTCTGGTGGGCTGGCAGCACAACATAGGTCAGAGTGAACAAAAATGAAGACAATGCAAATGCATTTGTAATACAAAGGTTAACTATAGATTTCTTATAAATAGAGATCATCATTACCATTAATATACAAGATAAGAGCCAATCAAACATACTTATATATCAATATAACATACAAAAAAGAACAAAAGAAAAATGAACCTAATGTTAATTAAGAAACCAATGGAGTTTGTCTAGAAACCAATAATTGGGCCGGACAGTGTTAATAGGAGGGGAATGGAGAGGGGCAATAAAGGTAAAAGGACGAGGGATTATGTACATTTACAGGAAGGGCTTATAACTCAGGTATTCGTTGAGTCCGGGATACACGGTGGCATTTAATTTATAAATCCAGTAGGTTTCTAGTTGTAGCAGGGTTTGGTCAATACTCCCCACTTTTTCATGCGCTGGTATATGTTCAATCGCAAAAAATTTAACCATATGTGCAATAAATTGTGTTGCATGTCAACATGTCGGCTAATTGCGTTTGGATTCATATGATCTTTAATTTGTTTGTGGAAATGGTATTTAGTCTTACCCACGTAAAAACTGCCTCATAGGCATTTGGCCAAATATACAACGCCTATAGTCTGACAAGTCACTCTGTTTAACAGAGTTAATTTGTCCATTGGGAAGAATGCAATCTTGACTATTTAGGATATATGGACACATGTCACATTTACCACAGGCATAAGTACCAGTCACTGACAGTGAACTGGTTGTATGTTTCTGGAAATTACTTTTTACTAGCCGGTCCTTCAAGGACGGTGCTTTCTTATATGTTATCTCTGGGTAAGATTAAATATGCCGGTTAACAGCGGGATTAGCTGTCAGAAGAGGCCAGAATTTATTTAGAACATTTCAAATTTTATTATGCTGTCTGGAGTACTGGGTTATTACTCTCACAGACTGAGAAGTTATTGTTTTGGATGAGAAAAATCAAAGAATTTCTATTTTGCTTATTAGCTCTGTTATATGCTTTCTTCAAATATGTATGCCTATAACCTTTCTTTCTCAATCTTATGTACAATTGATTTGACGCTACTTGATAATCTGAGTCCAAAGTGCAATTTCTCCTCAATCGTACATACTGGCTGTATGGTATGCTTTTAAGCAGTGGTTTGGGGTGTGCAGGATAGTGTTTCCTGCAGAAGTTTTTCTGTATAGGGAGGAACATAGTATACCATCATCATTAATAACAAGTTGTACATCCAAAAAATTAATTTGTTGTTGACTACATTCCATTATGATCCTCAGGTTGAACTGTTATTAGAAATACAGTTTCTGAACTGCGAGAGTTCATCACTGGTACCAGACCAAATTTAATTGGATGTCATCAATATGACGTTACCATGATACAATATGTGATAGAAATGCAGTTAAATCTTCGCTTGCAAAAAGTTCTCTCTCCCACCCCCCCAGGTACAGGTTGGCATACGACGGGGCACATCCCCCTGCACTTGGAGGTAGTGGGAGGAGCCAAACAACAAAAGAATTGTACTCATAGGCCATTTTTCCTTGTTCCTTCGATTGGTTCTTGATAATACTAATCCCCTTGTTGCGTGGGATAGCATTATACAGGCTTTCAATATTGATGGCCACTAGCCATGTGTGAAGAGATACAGAAAAGTTCCACTAAGTATAATGCCTTTATTGGTAGTACATAAATTAAAAGCACTTACATAAAAGTAAGAGATGTGAAGCTCCTCATAGATCAAGTTTCCCCGGGGTCAGTCACTACCACTACTGGATGCTGCATGTGTCAAGCCGCGAGACCGCAGTGAACGGTGAGGACGCCGGCAAGTCCTGTGCACTGTTTCGGGTAGCGTGGAAGGAACCAGCTTTGAGTGCAGTGTGGAGAAGCGTGTGACGTCATGGGGGAAGGGAAAAACAACGTGTTTCAGAGCATGCACAAACTTTGTACGGAGCATGCGCGCTCCTTTCTCAAGTGATAGGGGAAAAAAAATGAAGGAGGAGGAATATATATGCTCAGCATTGAGGTGAAATACCCTTATATTCCACTTCACTTTCCTTTTTAGAGGGGGGGGTTGAAATACAAACACAGACTAAAAAGAAAATACACAGACGAGGGTGCAGAGGCAGATGCTGAATGCATAGAAACCAGCGTCAAACTGCGGAAACAATAAAATTATTCAACCTATCCTCTCACGAGTTGTCTTCTGAGGACATCTCCTTACTGAGCAGAGGCCTTACTTTTGCCTCTACCACACAACCCAACTCTTTTTTATTATTCAAGTATCTTAATAAATTAATTAGGAACTTGACCTTAAAAAGACACTTCTACATACAAACCAAAAAAGATCTGGCCTCTAATGCAGACAACCCAGTACCATCTATGGAATCCCAGACAGATGATTCAATCCTGGACTATATCCCAAGCAGTTCCATTAGTGTCTCCTGCTCAGAATTTATGGGCATTGATCTGGATATAGACATGGAACTGCTTACCCAACACCTCCTGACCTCACCTGCCATTGAGCATACTTCCTTTCCACCCAACTCTCTATTTTTTCCTACAAAATCTGAGGGACCCTATATAAAAGCTTTCTATAGAGAGGTCTTCTCAGAGTTTCAAAAACTCTGTCATTAGTCAGATACCATTAATAAATACCAATATAATAATCTCTCTCCTGGAAAGATGACCGCCTTCAAAGGTTTTACCCTCAACCCCCCTTTAATCATCAAGCCCGCCGATAAGGGAGGAGGCATCGTTATCCAGGATAGATTGGATTATGTCACTGAAGCTTTAAGGCTACTCTCTGACCATATGACATATAAGAAACTTCCTACAGACCATTTACCATCCTTTAAATTAGAGGCAGAGGAACTTATCCAGAGGGCCCTTTCAGACAAGGTTATCCAGAAAAAAGAAGCGCCTTTTTAAAGAAAAAGATTTCTATAGTACGCCATATTTTTACCACTTGCCAGTGTACAAGAGCATAGAAAACCCTCCAGGCAGGCCCATTGTAGCCTCTAGGAATAGTATTATGAGTGGTTTCTCAATATACATAGATTCCTTTTTACAGCCTTTGGCACAGAACCTGCAATTGTATATACGAGACTCTAACATCTACTTGAACTTTTGGCCCCTTATATTTGGCAAGATGGCTACTCTTGGTTGTCCTTAGATGTAAGTGACCTTTATACCTCAATCCCCCATCATATAGGCCTATTAGCCACACAACATTTTTTATTACAGGATTCCAGACTACACCCTAAACAGGCCTCCTTTATTTTGGATGCCATCTGTCTTTGTCTCACACACAATTATTTCTATTTTCAAGGGAATTTCTACTTACAGACCCATAGTACGGCAATGGGCGCAAATTTTTTATGGGTTTTTGGGAGAACAGCCACATTTGGAATACTAACCCTGGATGGCCCTCCCCCATTGATCGATGACTTTGTAAATATACATATAATGCACTTGTGTATATTACAGTGCCCCCAAACGAACAGCACATCTAGTGTACATGCATAATCAATAAGCAACAGTGGGAATGCACAATAAAAATATATAGAAGAAGATCAAACAATGAAAAAATAAAGAGAAAAAGTTAATAAAAAATATACAAGAATATTAAGTACATGTGTATAAATGTTCTTTAGTCCAAAGTTCCATCCACTGAAAAGATATTGGTGCAATAGGAAGATATGAATTTTATCCAAAAAAATAGACCAACAATAATCCACTACACCACCAATCTTGTGATAAATCCTCCACCAGTTAAGATGTGCCCTTACTGAAACCCCTGCACCTCTTATTACGGGGGGTCAGGGGATGCCTATGTGGATATCAAGCTTCCACTAAGCCACAGATGCCGGCATCCTCAGCGCTGTCTCCCGGATATGTCAACCAATCCGTTGTGCTCAACAAAGACAGAAGGGCCACAATGGTGTAATAATGTTTTAAAACCAATAATTTATTAAAAGGTATTGCACTTACAAATTTCCAGTGGTAATAGCGCAGACAATGGATATCTATCCAGCTGTAGAGTCAGCGATGACCTGAGACATCACTTCCGCCCTATCGATTTAGTCACAAACGGACGCCTTCCTGGGCATCCATTTTCCGTTTGTGACTAAATCGATAGGGTGGAAGTGATTTCTCCAGGTCACCGCTGACTCTACAGCTGGATAGATATAGTTCAAACTCAGAGATTTCTGCAGTATTTTGGGATTGATGGATTTTATCCATCAAACCATCCCAATCCAGACCACAAAAGTCGACCATCTTGTAACAAGCACCACTGGAAAATAATAACAAAATTATTACAGAATAATACAAAGTATTTGTAGACCAATACGTTTTCAAAAATATGAAGAAAACATGAATCATAAAAATAATAGAATATGATTAGTGTCACCCAAGCCATAAAGTTGTGGAGTGGTGTATTTAAACACCGTATAAGACTATACGCTAATATGGTCTTGGAGTGACACAATTATATTCGGCACCTCATCCCTGAAAAGTTATCATCGAAACAGCCGAGAAGAGAAATTGGGACTTTAAGGGTGCCAGCAAAAAAATGTATGCACAACAGTATAAAAGCATAACAATTTATACACCAAATAATGGTAACAACATCACAATACAGGCTCTGTTGTATTCAAAGTAGCGATGGTTGGAGCGTGGTGAATAGTCCCAATATATTTTGCCAACCTTGGCTTCTTCAGGCGATAAAGTCAACCATCGCAATAAAACAAAGCTCTAACAAAGACAAAATCTGAAGTCAGACAATATTCATACAGGTATTCATCATTAGCATTATTAACAGTCATATGGCATTTGTTCATTCTGCCCAAGTCCCCACAAGATTCACCAGACGGTCACTCTAGAGAGGCTCCTGAGTCAGTCCACATGGGTAGTGGGAAAGAAGCTCTGTGCAACCACAGGGGATACAGGAGGACCAGGTTATATATAAAATATCAAAGTGTAAGGGTATAAACCGCAGCAGAATATAGGACAATCAAACTATCATGTCCAAATTAGGGCTAACTAGCCTCAATATTGTATACTTACTATTATGATACAGGTATCTTGGATCATATAACAGGGGCGTTGAAAGAAAGTGGAATACTCAAATATCACCCATCATCATATAAACCACTACAAAAGTAAGGAGAAAGTAATCTATATAGTAAGACTGCCGCTCACATGTCGTGATCATTAGACTAAAGAGGAAAAGTCGCATGGGATCGTGATCGGGATCGAGTCCTCACAGGTATTACTCACTGCCAGCAGGCACACGGCTACAGAGCTATGCAGACAAAGGCGGGTACTAAAGGTGCTTCAAAAGAGCAGAGTGTCATGTTGCACTTAACAAAAGAAAGTTACCTTTGACTTTCAAACCCTTGGTTTCCATGATCGCGTTTTTGCTGCAGCCATTACATTCTCCCAGCTTTGTTCATTTATTTTCCGGGATACACAGTATCTCTCAATAGTACACCCCTCACATTTTTTATAAATACAGTTGTGCTCATAAGTTTACATACCCTGGCAGAATTTGTGATTTCTTGGCCATTTTTCTGAGAATATGAATGATAAAACAAAAACATTTCTTTCACTCATGTTTAGTGTTTGGCTGGAGCCATTTATTATCAATCAACCATGTTTACTCTTTTTAAATGATAATAACAACAGAAACTACCCAAATGTCCCTCATCAAAAGTTTACATACCCTGGTGATTTTGGCCTGATCACATGCACACAAGTTGACACAAAGGGGTTTGAATGACTATTAAAGGTAACCATCCTTACCTGTGATCTGTTTGCTTGTAATTAGTGTGTGTGTGTGTATAAAAGGCCAATGAGTTTCTGGACTCCTGACAGACCTTTGTATCTTTCATCCAGTGCTGCACTGACGTTTCTGGATTCTGGAGTCATGGGGTAAGCAAAAGAATTGTCAAAGGATCTGCAGGAAAAGGTAGCTGAACTGCATAAAACAGGAAAGAGATATAAAAAGATATCCAAGGAACTGAGAATGTCAATCAGCAGTGTTCAAACTCTAAGTGGAAAATAAGGGGTTCTGTTGGAACCAAACCACAATCAGGTAGACTAACTAAAATATCAGCCACAACTGCCGGGAAGATTGTTCGGGATGCAAAGGAAAAACTCACAAATAACTTCAGGTGAAATACAGGACTCTCTGAAAACATGTGGTGTGGCTGTTTCAAGATGCACAATAAGGAGGTACTTGAAGAAAGATGGGCTGTATGGTCGAGTCGCCAGAAGAAAGCCATTACTACGCAAATGCCACAAAGTATCCCACTTACAATACGCCAAACAGCACAGAGGCCAACCTAAAACCTTCTGGCACAAAGTCATTTAGAGTGATGAGACCAAAATTGAGATTTTTGGCCACAACCATAAACGCTACATTTGGAGAGGAGTCAACAAGGCCTATGATGAAAGGTACACTATTCCTACTGTGAAACACGGAGCTTCATTGCTGATATTTTGGGGATGAGTGAGCTACAAAGGCACAGGAAATTTGGTCAACATTGATGGCAAGATGAATGCAGTATGTTATCTAAAAATACTGGAGGAACATTTGCATTCATCAGTCAGGAAGCTGTGCATGGGACGTACTTGGACATTCCAACAATGATCCAAAACACAAGGCCAAGTCGACCTGTCATTGGCTATAGCAGAATAAAGTGAAGGTTCTGGAGTGGCCGTCTCAGTCTGCTGTCCTCAATATCATTGAGCCACTCTGGGGAGATCTCAAACATGCTGTTCATGCAAGACAGCCCAAGAATTTCCAGGAACTGCAGGCTTTTTGCCAAGAGGAATGGGCAGCTTTACCATCTGAGAAGATAAAGAACCTCATCCACAATTACCACAAAATACTTCAAGCTGTTATTGATGTTAAAGGGGGCAATAAATGGTATTAAGAACTGGTGTATGTAAACTTTTGATCGGGGTCATTTGGGTAGTTTCTGTTGTCATTATGATTTAAATGTTGAACATGTTGAACTTCCAGTGACCAGTATGAGAGAGTGAGAGCGATGACACCAAATTTAACACACCTGCTCCCCATTCACGCCTGACACCTTGTAACAATAATGAGTCACATGACACTGGGGAGGGAAAATGGCTAATTGTACCCAATTTGGACATTTTCACTTAGGGGTGTACTGACTTTTGTTGCCAGTGTTTAGACATTAGTGGCTTCGTGGTGAGTTATTTTCAGGGGACAGTAAATTTACACTGTTATACAAGCTGTACACTCACTACTTTACATTGTAGCAAAGTGTCATTTCTTCAATGTTGTCACATGAAAAAATGTGAGGGGTGTACTCACTTTTGTGAGATACTCTATATAAGTCTTCATCTTGGATCCAAATCACAGTTGCTAGTTTTACTTTTACTTTTGTCTTCTTACTTTTATTATACACTGTTGGTTTAAATATTTAATTTTCTATTTTTCTAAATTGTAGGGTTCTATGGATTTACATTGCTGATGGCAACTGGGTTTACCCCTTTCTGGGATTATTAAATCCAACTGGTTTTATATTATTTTTATTAAGCAGTAATATACTAGCTGCATTGGTGTACATTGCTGGAGATACTCTGAATTATCTAGTTTGGGGTAAGTTCAAGAAAAAAAGTCAAAGTATATACCGTACTTATATTTGGCTATACCTATTTTTTTCTTGATGTATTATTATTAAACAAGAAGTGGGGAGAACTCTCCATTGCCAACACAGACAGAAATGTAATTTCTTTTTGTAGAATAGAGGAGTGCTAGAGTCGCTGTCATTTTTTTTTCCTGCTGCAGATTTTCATTAACTTCCAAGAGTTACAATCCTTCCCCACTCTAACCAAAATAGATTTAAAGCAACCTATACACTTAAATATGTACATTTTAAATAGGACAGGAAATCAGCTTTTCCCCATATTTTCCAGATCAAGCCCAAACTGGTTTCTCCTGACTGGAAATCATTCAATGTATGGTCATGTTTATAGAAGGCAATGTTGACATAGTAAATGTCAGTGATTTCTTTTCAATTTATCCAAGAAGAAAGGATGACTAGTGGTTGCTAAAGGGCCTTTTTACAGTCTAAATATATTTGCTAAGGAAATAAACTATAAACTCCGGGCGAACAGAAATTATTTTAAATAAACTTGGAGAGTAAAAGCGGTACCCCCCCCCCCCAGAAACTTAATTTAATGTATTTTTTTGTATTGCTATGTATATGCAGTAAAGCATGCTTGTTATACTCACTGTGGAACCTAAGGGATTTATTTTCTGCATTGTCCAAAGAGGCTATTTGATTCTGTCTTCTATGATCCTCCCCTTCTTCCACTGTCCCCAATCAATCTCCTGATAAGACAGAGCCTTTGGAGTCACACTGCACATGCTCAGATTGGTGTGTGTAGCTAGAGAGTTTTTCTTTTTTCTTGGGAGAGCGCATGTGATCAGCACAGGGCCAATCAGCACTGTCCAGACAGAGGATCAGGGGTCCTGCAGCCTTATAGGACAACCAGGGGAGAATGACAACTCCTCCTACAAGCTTTAACCAGACACTGATTGTAGTAACAAGACTGTTCTAACTGCTGATGAGAAAAGGTATTTAGCAGGTTATATGTACTAAAATAATTGCATTTCATTTTCTGTGTACTGTGAGAGACCAGCTATAGTGAATGCAGGGTCCTGGGTTTAGTAACACGTTAAGTAGCAGGCTGGGACAACTTTGTAATGTAGTTCTTCTAATGATGCAGAATGGTCATTATTCAGTAGACTTATTCAATAAGGCAAAAAACAAACATCCAAATATATTTTTCAAAGATTTGACATCCGGTAACTGCAATCTGGTGCTATAGTTTACAACACTTTGTGCATCAGGGTTGCTCTGTGAAATTTCTTATTGAATCAGCACATATATGTTTTGTATGACAGTATAGTGCTTTTAAAATGTTTTAAATTATGTTTTTAAAGTTTACATTTTAACAGTTTCTGTTTTTCCCATAATTCAAGCAGGAGAAGCTCGACACAAGAAAATGAAATCGTAAACCTCCTTGGCAATGCAGCAAGCCCTCCAGGAAGAGTGTGGAATGGATATGTTAACATATCCCTTTTCTATAATGTAGAGCTCAGTAGCAATCAGTCATAACTGACAGCATGTGAAATTGGTCTATTAAAGAACAAAGAAACAGTCAAAGCATAAACCTTGTCCACCTATTGAATTGAAAACTACACATTTTTGTGCCTTGTGAACTCATTATTCTGATTTAAAAATGTATTTAACAAGGAACAAGTTCAAGTCAGTCTCTGGTCTTCTGCTCCAGGAGATATTAACTGAAAAAATCTTCACTAGAGTTATAAGCAGGTTGCAGATCACATACGAAATGTACAGGAATAATTAGGCATTCACATTAAGGAGTAATAAGAAGTGACAACTGCTTGCGTATATCAAGCACTCTATTCACACCATAGAAGAACATACATCTAAAGATGCAGCAGATTCATAGTGTTAAAAAATGGATATATGGGAAAAATGCCTTAGCATCACTCCATATGATCCATCAGCAATATGAAGTGCTTAGTGTACTTTTTTTTTTTTTTGCTTCTAGTGTTTATTGAAGTTGTGGTATTGAATGACAAGTGATGGCGCTTACTATTAGTGGAAGGTTGGACTCCACTTGAGCAGAAGTTGATGCTCCATGTACACCCTAGGCTAAGGATCTTGTTATTTTGCAAACATCAGATTAATTCAATTGAAGTGGCTTATTAATGAAAATGATATATACTGTACATGTATGTAAAAAAGATACACTATCAAGTCTTTTTACCATGTATAATAAAGATTGTACACTCCCATAGAAATGCATAAAAATATACTTCTATTATTTCTAAAATAATATTTAAACCAAATTTGGATAGAGCAAAAATTGATTGAAACCCCTGTCATGTTTTTTTCCTATCTATGATGCCTCATGGGGGATCAGGAAGGATTTTTTTCCCCTGCTGGAGCATATTGGATCATGCTTTGCTAGGGTTTTTTTGCCTTCCTGGATGAACAGTGGGTATAGGGATGTGTATATAGAATTGGTAGAAAAAAAGTTGCTGGATATACTGCGCTAGTGAAAAAATAGAAATCCTTGTTTGAAAGCTGTACCACACATATGTAAGATATAAACATAAAAAGGTAAATAATAATAAATAGTGTGTAGAACCAAATGAAGAGTCTCTGGATGGCCGCACTCTAACAAATCACCATTTATTGTGCATAATCCAAATATACATGAGTACAATAAAAGCACAGGCAGAAGTGAGTTGAATGCATAGCTGCTAAACGCGTTTCACCTCATAGATTGACGCTTAGTCATAGCTATGACTAGCAGAGACTCTTCATTTGGTTCTACGTTCTACAGGAGAGCCAGCACCTGACACAGTGGATCAGCTGCTGGGTTTAAGGTCTAAGGTCTAATTGGCTTGGAGCGGGTGTCCGCCTTCTATAATAATAAATAGTGTTGTGCTGTGGAACTAAAGTGACTTGTGCTAGATAAAGTTGATTGGAATATAACACTTAAATTAATATACAATATAATCCAAATTCATATATGTGCATTCAGCAATATAGTATGTACCAAAGCACCATAAATAAATATAGGTAATAAGTCCAATATTCAGTTCAAAAGAAAAATAAAAATTCCAAAGTGTCCATAAAAAAATTATTGCGTGTGAACCACCGTGAACATGCAGAAAGATCCGTGACTGATCCACCACCTATGGTTAAGATGTACGATGATTACCCAAATGTGTTGACCACCTATTATAGGGAGGGGGGGTCACACTAAGCATGTGTAAATCCTCTGTGTCTTTTAGATCATCTCGGAGTAGGGACAGACCGGGGTCACCATGAAACAATCCAAATCACAATCTTCCCAGACTTCAAGCCACAGATCATTATTGTGTACCCATAGGAATAAAACGACTAACATAGCGTGATGTCATAAAACAAGGGGTAACTTTAATAGATATTGCACTTACATCAGGTCCAAAGTTAACAAACTATCATGGCGCTGCAAGGAACGAGCGGGTGAGTACGGGGGTTTCTCCAGCCATGCACACCAGCACAGTGAGCAACTCAATAGCTGCCTTTCCTACAAGCAACCAACCAGTGATGGACACTCTCCTAAAGGAGATGCTTGTGTCACTTCAGCAATCCTTACACCATGACATCTCCATTCTGACACACACAATTTCCTCTGAACTAACCTCCCTGGGTGATAGAGTCCATAATGTGAAAAAAGCAATCAGCGATATAGCACTCACAGTAAACAACTTGGTGGACGCAAATGAGGATGGGGCAGAGGAGAGAAAGTGGCTGCACGCAAAAATTGCGGATCTAGAAGACCGAAGTAGATGCAATAATTTAAAACTAAGGGGGATCCCTGAAGAAATCCAACAACAGAATCTGAATCAACACGTCACAGACCTATTTCGCACTCTGTTCCCTGACCTTTAACCTATCGAACTTTCGATCGACCATATCCACTGCATCCCCAAGCCGGCATATCTACTGGAGAACATCCCTAGGGATGTGCTATTAAGAGTGCATTTTTACGCTACAAAGGATATGATATTGCGGAAAGGCGTTATAGTATAGGAAACATCGCATTTTTACGTGAGAATTATCGTGTAGGGATCCCTACAAGAGGTCATCTATACGGCCGAACCCCTACGTCACCTATACCAGCTAGCTTTCAAGCTATCCAATTTCCAGTCCCTTGTCTCACGCTTTATCCAGACACTGCACAACTAAGTCTAAGACAACAACCTAAAGAAGTCCCTAGGGGGAATCAAAATTTAATAACGTAGATGAAGCCAGAAGATCTAGGCGTTAAAAACGCACGTCGGTGAAAGAGAGGAGACGGGGTAGGAGTAAACGCAGGTGGTTCAACAAATGACACTCACGATATAG
>BLSH010042207.1:267688-286173 GCA_018402905.1 Glandirana rugosa | reverse complement strand
TGGAAATTGCCCAAGTTCTTTTTACCAGCAATTACCCCACAGCCAGGCACATGTTTACAGTCACTCTTTGGCTCAATAATACGTCCAGGGGTGTTCTTATAGGTGTTTTTATTTTTGAGCTCACTTGATTAGGGCTGGGGGAATTGTGTGCTCTACTCCAAAAAGAACTATGTACAAAGTGAGGACAGGAAACCTCCTTCTGTAGAACTGAAGCAGAAGTCCTTGCAAAAGCAAACTATGGACTTGGCTTTGTAGTAGAAGCAGTTACAGTACACAAGCTTCTTTCTTTACAACAATCAGAGCAGAGTCCCTTCACAAAGAACTAGAAAGACTGAGCTCTTCAGGACACCAGCCGATGTCCCCATTACACAAACACACAGCTGACTCTCTAGCACCAAATGGGTGGCAGCAGTCCAAAAGTCTCTAAGATCTCGCTCACTGTCTGTACTCACAAAAGTCCTTGAAAGTTGATTGCCTCCTTCCAACATCCACGCAACACCTTTCTACTGTAATACCAAACTAGATCTTTAGACGATAGCCTTTCAGTCAGCTTTCTGTAATTTCAGCATCCAGCTAGCTCAGTCTAGGCCTCATGAATAGCAACTACATGGCAGGAATGCCCAGGGGGCATGTTCCAGAGAGTTCTACTGTTCTCTGGAAAGCAGAGGAAGCAATAAAACCAGCAGCAGCTGAAACACTGAATGGATCTAACTAGTCACATGCAGTTGCACTGATTACAGTGAGCACAACTAAATTTACCTAACACAGCTATTGCTGTGATCAGGTAACTGGCATTAAAGTATTATATCCTACCTGTTTAAAGGCTGAAGTGTAATGATCATTGCACTATGTGTGCAGTTGAGTTTAGCTTACAAAACAAAGAGACCACATCTATGCACATTGTTACATCCAGTTAATCACTAGATTTACTCCAAGTCCTTGTGAATGTTCTAGGCATAAATATAATTACTGTGCTTTCTTTAGAACTCATTGAAATACCATCAATACTGGTCCTATGACCAGTTTTAATAAAGGCAGTCAAGACAGAAGTGGTTTGACTTGTCACTGTGCTCATCCGCCAGGTCTTTCTTGGTCAAAAGTATAAGCATAAAAAATCCATTATAGGGTAACTAACAAGAAACCATGTCTACTATGTCTATTCTGGATTTATAATGTCATTGATTTTTTTCTACAAGCATGTTTAGTGTGTATTTTTAGCAATAAGCCGTATATGTTGCATAAAATAGAATTCATTACTGAAAGAATTTCCCACCCACAGACTCTGAGTTTCAGCATAGAAACTGCTTGTTGTACGGTTGCAGTAATGCACATTAACAAGAGAAATATGAAAACATTTTAACTTAAAGCACGGCGGGCTGGTAACTTATAATTATCTTTTCTTCCTGTGCAACATATACATTACAGAAAGAAAATTAACACTATTAGATACTGTTTCATAATATCAGGGTGCATAAAAAAAAACAAAGATTATGGATACAATTTAATTAATGATATGCCATGGTGCTTGAATGGGTTCATTCATGTTAATAAAGATTGATCCATCCATTGTAGCCGAAACAAAGAAAAAAAAATCACTTTAGACTTGAAGTAGGCAAGTCACAACTAGTGAATTTAATTGTGCGGGATGAGAAAATTGGTACTGACAAACAGAAAAGCATGAAAATAACACATGTCGTGTACTTACCATTTTATGTAATCGTAATACTTACATTTAATAATAACTGTATTTTACAAATACAGTACCTTATATCCTTTAATATAGTATATTCAAACATATGCAAGTTTGCAAATATAACATTTTACACATTCTGCTACTCCTGCTGTCCTTAGAGTTGTAATGAGATCATTAAGTGCACAGCTAGCTAACATTTCATCAAGTTCATGATAAAGGCATCTGCAGACAGGAGATGCATGCACACATGGCTAGTTCCTGACCAGCTGAAAATCACAAGCAGATACAGTATGTGCATATTACGAGATGCAAGAGATTTGGAATAGCACTAGAGAGCAATGAAAATTCTCTCTTACTTACATATTTCCTTTTATAGTTGGTACCAGATACTTTACTCAAAATATGTGCTGTATAGATATAATGATTAAAGGCCCTCTGGAATTGAATCAGTCATGAGTGCAAAGCAGTGGTTAATTTGACATTTGCAATCTCAGATTTTACACATAGAATTGTAGCCAGACCACAGAAAGATGGAGAAGGAGTAGAGTTGAGCGAACCCGAACTGTAAAGTTTGGGTTCGTACCGGACTTTAGGGTGTCTGTGTCCCGAACCCGGACATTTGCGAAAAAGTGCGGGTTCGGGTATTTTTTTGCGCCTGTTGAATAGCTGCAGGGCAGCCAATCAACAAGCGTTTCACTCCTTTGCCCTTAGAAGCCATCACAGCCATGCTTACTAATGGCATGGCTGTGATTGGCCAGTGCGCCATGTGACCCAGCCTCTATATAAGCTGGAGTCACGTAGTGCTGCATGTCACATCATCTCATACTAGTGTAGGGAGAGGATGCTGCTGCTGCTGTGAGGGACAGATTAGCTTTAGAAAATCATCTCATACTAGTGTAGGGAGAGGATGCTGCTGCTGCTGCTGGTGTGAGGGACAGATTAGCTTTAGAAAATAGTTAAAAACAGTGATTTATTGGTGGGTGGGTGCTAGAGGAGATTTTTGTTTGCTAGAGTACATTTTGTTTGCTAAGCAAAGTGCCTCATTTAATACCTAAGCAATTTTTCTGTTTGTTAGGTGGGCGTTTGCAGCCATTTTTGCAAGTGCAGTGCACTTGCAACTACTTGTGTATCAGGGACACTACTTTAATCATGTTCTGTTAGTTCAGTTGGCAACATTTTGGCATATTTAAATACTGCTTTTACATTGCAGTTAGACAAATTAAAAAATTGTTTTTTTTTTGTGCAAAATATAAAATTTGCGGCCAGCAGGGCATTTCTTGCACATAATTAAAAAGTGCGTCTACATTGCTGGTTTAAACGAAAAAAAAAATATTCTAAATACTACATTTGCGGCCAGCGGTGCATTTCTTGCACAAAAATAAAATGTGCGTCTACATTGCTGGTTTAAAAAAAAATATTCTAAATACTACATTTGTGGCCAGTGGTGCATTTCTTGCACAAAAATAAAAAGTGTGTCTACATTGCTGGTTTTAAAAAAAAATATTCTAAATACTACATTTGCAGCCAGCGGTGCATTTCTTGCATGAAAATAAAAAGTGGGTCTACATTGCTGGTTTAAAAAAAAAAATATTCTAAATACTACATTTGCGGCCAGCGGTGCATTTCTTGCACAAAAATAAAAAGTGCGTCTACATTACTGGTTGAAAAAAAAAATATTCTAAATACTACATTTACAGCCAGCAGTGCATTTCTTGCACAAAAATAAAAAGTGTGTCTTCATTGCTGGTTTTAAAAAAAAATATTCTAAATACTACATTTGCGGCCAGCGGTGCATTTCTTGCACAAAAATAAAAAGTGCTTCTACATTGCTGGTTTAAAAAAAAAAATATTCTAAATACTACATTTGCAGCCAGCGGTGCATTTCTTGCACAAAAATAAAAAGTGCGTCTACATTGCTGGTTTAAAAAAAATATATATTCTAAATACTACATTTGCGGCCAGCGGTGCATTTCTTGCACAAAAATAAAAAGTGCGTCTACATTGCTGGTTTAAAAAAAAAGAATAATAAATAGTGCTACATAGTACATTTGCACCTTGTTGTGCATTTCTTGCACAAAATTAAAAAGTGCGTCTACATTGCTGGTTTAAAAAAAAAAAATAGTGCTACATAGTACATTTGCACCTTGCTGTGCATTTCTTGCACAAAATTAAAAAGTGCGTCTACATTGCTGTTTTTTAAAAAAATATATATATATAAATTTGTGCTAAATAGTACATTTGCATCCAGAATGAGGAGAGCGTCAAATAAGGGACGTGGTCGTGGTGCTGCTGGTGCTGTTGGTGTTAGTGGTGTTGGTGAAGCTCCTGTTGCAAGGAGAGGACGTGGTCGATCTGTGCCAGCTACACGCACAAGTCAAACACCTTCCTCAGGTGCGAGTAGCCGACAGAACCTTCAACGTTATATGGTAGGCCCGAATGCCGCTCAATGAATGGTGAGGCCAGAACAAGTACAGGCGATAGTAGATTGGGTGGCTGACAATGCCTCCAGTTCCTTCACATTGTCTCCCACTCGGTCCCTTGCTGAAAGCTCAGAGTTGGCACCTGAACCCAATGGCCATCTGTCCTTCAACTCAGCCCCTTGTAAATAAGCCAAGAAGTCTGAGCCCCAAGTAATGCAGCAGTCTCTTATGCTTTTTGATGACTCTGTTGGTGTGCTTTCCATGGGCCATCCACATAGCCCTGCCCCAGAAGTGGAAGACATTGAGTGCACCGATGCCCAACCCCTTCTGTTTCAGGATGAGGACATGGAAACACCACCGCAGCACGTCTCTGATGATGACGAAACACAGGTGCCAACTGCTGCGGCTTTCTACAGTGTGCAGACTGACAAGGAGGGCAGTGGTGAAGAGTGGGTGGAAGATGATGTGGAGGATGATGAGGTCCTAGACCCCACATGGAATGAAGGTCGTGTGAGTGACGTGTGCAGTTTGGAGGACGAGGTGGTGGTCGCACAGAGGCACCAGCACAGCAAAAGAGGAAGCAGGTTGCAAAATCTGAGCAACCGTCCCCTAGACAGTACGTCTGCTACTACCCACCACACCCAGGGACCTAGCACACCAAAGGCAGCTCAAAGGAGTTCCCTGGCGTGGCAGTTCTTCAGACAATGTGCTGACGACAAGACACGAGTGGTTTGCATGCTGTGCAATCAGAGCCTGAAGCGAAGCATAAATGTTCTAAACCTGAGCACAACCTGCATGACCAGGCATCTATATACAAAGCACGGGCTGCAGTGGAATAAGCACCATGTCTGCCACCGTCCCCAAGCATTTCCACACGGTCCCATGGAAGCTTACAGCTGCCCATCTCCCAAACACTGGAGAGAAAGAGGAAGTACCCCCCTACCCACTCACGATCCCTGGCCCTGAATGCCAGCATTTCAAAATTCCTGGCCTTTGAAATGCTGTCATTCCGGCGGTGGCTGTCCCACAGTACGTGGTTCCCGGCCGCCACTACTTTTCCAGGCGAGCCATCCCTTCCCTGCACAAACAAGTCGGGGACAAGATCAAGTGTGCACTGCGCAACTCCATCTGTGGAAAGGTCCACATAACCACTGATACGTGGACCAGTAAGCATGGGCAGGGACACTATATCTTTCTAACTGCACACTGGGCAAATGTAGTGGCGGGTGGGCCTGAGGCGGATAGCAGTTTGGCGCATGTCCTTCCGCCCCCGAGTATTGCAGGGCATTTCTTTTTGCCTCCTGTTGCCTCCTCCTCCTACTCCGCTTCCTCCTCCTCTACCACCTCCTCATCCAGTCAGTGTAACACCTTCACCACCAACTTCAGCACATCCAGGGGGAAACGACAGCAGGCTGTTTTAAAACTGATATGTTTGGTGGATAAACCCCACACTGCGCAGGAGCTGTGGATGGGCATTGAATAACAGACCGATGAGTGGTTGTTGCCACTGAGCCTCAAGCCCGGCCTGGTGGTGTGCGATAATGGGCCAAATCTCGTAGCAGCTCTGGGCCTAGCCGGTTTGTCGCACATCCCTTGCCTGGCGCATGTGCTGAATTTGGTGGTGCAGAAATTTCTAAAAAACGACCCGGATATGTCAGAGCTGCTGCAGAAAGTGCGGGCCGTCTGTGCGCACTTTCGGCATTCTCACCCTGCTGCTGCTCGCCTGTCTGCGCTGCAGCGGAACTTCGGCCTTCCCGCTCACTGTCTCCTATGCGACGTGCCCACAAGGTGGAACTCCACCTTGTACATGCTGGAGAGACTGTGTGAGCACTATCCCACTTCTATGTCTCTTTGAAAAAACACTTTGGGCGATGATGGAAGAGGATGTGGCACAGGAGGAAGAGGAGGAGGAAGAGGGGTCATTTCCACGGTTATCAGGTCAGTCATTCACAAGTGGCTCGGAGGGTGGGTTCCTGCACCAGCATAGGCCAGGTAAAACATTTTCAAGCCAGGGCACAGTTCTGGAGGATGAGGAGGACGAGAATGATGAGGAGGAGGAGGAGGAACTGTGTTCACAACAGGGTGGCACCCAATGCAGCTCGTGGGCATCACTGGAGTGTGGCTGGGGGGATACGGAGGACACAGATGATACACCTCCCACAGAGGACAGCCTGTCTTTGCCTCTGGGCAGCCTGGCACACATGAACGACTACATGCTGCAGTGCCTGCGCAACAACAACCAAATTGCCCACATTGTAACTTGTGCTGCTTACTGGGTGGCCACCCTCCCTGCTGGATCCCCGTTACAAGGACAACGGGCCATCCTTAATTCCCTCACTGGAGCGTGATCGGAAGATGCGCGACTACAAACGCACACTGGTAGACGCGCTGCTGAGGGCATTCCCCAATGACACCGGGGGCTCAGTGGAAGCACAAGGCGAAGGCAGAGGAGGAGGAAGAGGTCGCCAACGCAGCTGTGACACCACCAGCACCTCAGAAGGCAGGGTTAGCATGGCCAAAATGTGAAAAAGCTTTGTCAGCAGCACCCCACAACAAACAGCACCACCAGCTGATAGGCAACGTCTTAGCAGGAGGCAGCATTTCAGCAACATGGTGGAACAGTATGTGCGCACACGCCTACACGTACTGACTGATGGGTCTGCCCCATTCAACTTCTGGGTCTCCGAATTGGGCACATGGCCTGAGCTTGTCCTTTATGCCTTGGAGGTGCTGGCCTGCCCTGCAGCCAGTGTATTGTCTGAACGTGTGCTTAGCACTGCAAGGGGCGTTATCACAGACAAGCGCAGCCGCCTTTCCACAACCAACGTGGACAAGCTAACGTTTATTAAAATGAACCAGGCATGGATCCCACAAGACTTGTCTGTACCTTGTGCAGAATAGACATTTATACTGGCCTCACACAGCCATTGGTATACTTAAGTGAACTTATTATTTTTTTTTTTTTATAGAACATAAGTCTTTATTGGAATTTGTAACAGGAGAAACATAAAAAATAAACCATGGTACATTTTATATGGAAAAAGTGAACCCATGCTAGAACATCTCTGGGTTTGTCTGCAGATAGTGATCTTTTTTTTTTTAATATGTCTCAATATTTTGGGGGCTACCACAATTAGAAAAAAAAAACAAACAAACAAAAAACAGTGTTGGCTACCTCCTCCTCCTCCACCACCACTTCCACCTACACCGCCACGGTCACCACCTCCTCAAGCTCCTACTCCACATCCACTTCCTCCTACATTTTTTATTTTTTTTTATGTGATTTTAAGTTATTTCCCTATCCACATTTGTTTGCAGGGCACTTGTCCTACTCTTACCCCCATTTTGCTTGCTTTTGCAGCCCTATAGTCCTTTCCAGGACTTTTTTAGAGCCATTTTAGTGCCCAAAAGTTTGGGTCACCATTGACTTCAATGGGGTTCGGGGTCAAGTTCGGGTCAAGTTCGGGGCTGAACTCGAAATTTTTTGCGAAGTTCGGCCGAACCCGAACATCCAAGTGTCCGCTCAACTCTAAGAAGGAGACATTTCCCTCTTTACAATTAGTTTCCTCCAGTCAGCAGAGGGAAAACTATAGCTAGGAAAGTCTATGAACTTCTATGTTGAAAGTTAAGGATCATGGGAATTATAGTCCGAAACATCAACGACAGTGTGGGACATATGGGCCTTTACAATACAGTTCTCAGAGGCCATTGAGGAGGAAGGGGAGTGGTGGTACAACTTTTACCAGACTGCACTGGAAAGCTCTTCTTCTTTGCAGCGCAGGAGCCGAGGTGTACACATCGGTCCTGGTGCACACAGATTGTCCACTGGGTGAGTGACCAGAGACTGAGACCTTGATGTGGGGACACCAAGAACAGCTCAGCACAGACCACAGCAATCACATCTGCACCATTGCCGCAGGGAGGGCGGATCATCTTCTCACCCTCTAATTACTACCACCGATCACCAGAGGCATTCTGCGGAGAGACTGAGGGGGCCCCACTTCTACAAAGGGAGGTCACCTCAACATCCCAGGAACTGGTGAGAGAGCTATTTGCCCATTGCTGATACTGCTAGCAGGGACTGAGCCACTTAATGCAGGATACCAAGTATATTCAATCAATACCACACCCATATTGCACTCTATAAAGCATGTATTCCAAACCTAGACTGCAACTTTAATAACCCTATACCTCATTATGCTGAACTTTTACCGCATCTGAACCACATCTACCTTGCTCCTGTGCCGAGACTATACCGTACCCATAATGTACCTTTACTGCATGTAGGTTAACTGGGACTGTCATTAAGTGCATAAATGATTCTAAAGGGCCACAAAGTTAACCGGCAAAAGAAAGCCCCTCCTATAATAATTATTCTGCAAGTCCCCATTGCTCTCTTCCCCCTCCTCTACCATGCTTCTTTTCATTTGGATAGTGCATGCCCAGTTGGTTTAGGACTAGCATCGCCGCCATAAATGCGCTCTGCCAGTATAGTTTCAGCACTTGTTAGAATAAGCTTTACAACTGCTCACTGATGTACTTGAGGTAGCCTTGCTACTGTTTATGCTGATCTGGACACCAAGGCGGAGATTTACTGAAATTAGTGCAAACATAATGTGGTGCAGCTGTGCATAGTAATTAATCTGCTTCTAACTTCTGCTTGTTCAATTAAGCTGGAAGCTGATTGATTATTATGCAAAACTGCACAAGATTCTGTGTGCTCCAGTTGTAGAAAATTTCCCCCAAGTGTCATCTTATGCCTAGTCCTTACTGTTAATCACTTTGTATGATAAATCGTGTTATTATTATTGGTAATCCATTTTATCCTTGCCTATTACTAATCTTATTGGGTGACAATATAATATGTTTGCCTTTACTACCTGATTTGGTGACTGTTTTCTTTGATATAGCACTACTACTGGGTACTACTGTAAGTATTACTTTCAGGGATTTCCTGTGATGTTGTATGTTTGTATACTCAACGTGGTATATTAGAAGGACTGAGGTTCTTCAAAAGGTCAAGGCAAGGAACAGAGGACCCATCCTAATCAGCGGCTCCTATCGGGATAGCGCTACAGAGTCCAAAAAGGAAAAGCTGTAAGTAACCAACTACAACAGGAGGAGAATAACAAACCTAGGCAGTTTAACAATAATATAGTTGGTCAGGTTGAAAGACAGTAAATTGAGTTCAACTAATAATTGCTTCCATTAGCAGAACCCTTTATCCATGAGATTCAAATAACGCTGAAGAAAAACCTTATAACACATAGTCCAATTTGCTCCAAAACTGGGAAAAAAATCCTTCCTGATCCCCTAAGGTGATTAATCAGATATTCCCTGGATCCGCAATCTCTATGCATTTACATAGTTATATAGTTAGTCAGGTTGTATAAAAGAAATAAATATAAAAAATTTAAAGTGCTCCCGTCCCACCGTGCTTACGCACAAATGCAAACACATACATTACTGCTGCACGCATATGTAAACGGCGATCAAACCACACATGTGAGGGGTTGTCGTGAACGTCAGAGCAAGAGCAATAAATCTAGCACCAGACCTCCTGTGTAACTCTAAACTGGTAACCTGTAAAGGCGTTAAAAGGTTGCCTATGGAGAATTATAAGCACCGTAGTTTGCCGCCATTCCACGAGCAGACACAGTTTTAAAGCGTGACATGTTAGGTATCTATTTAGTCAGGAGAAACATCATCTTTCACATTATACAAAAAAATTGGGCTAACTTTAGTGTTTCTTTTAATTCATGAAAGTGTTTGCAACGCCCACCATTTTATTCTACAGGGTCTCTGCTAAAAAAATATATAATGTTTGGGGGTTGTAAGTAAATTTCTAACAAACAAAAGTAAATTTTTACATGTAGGAGCGAAGTGTTAGAAATGGCCCAGATGGGAAGTGGTTAAAGCAACCTACTGAGCTGGCCAGAACCACTTCTGGAGGGAGTCTATTCCACATTTTTACAGCTCTAACTGTGAAGAAACCTTTTCGTATTTGGATATGAAATCTCTTTTCCTCTAGGCGTAGAGTGCCCCCTTGTCCTCTGTGATGACCGTAACGTGAATAACTCAACACCAAGTTCCCTATATGGACCATTTATGTATTTATACATGTTGATCATAACCCCCCTTAATCTCCTCTTCTCAAGAGAGAATAAATTCAGCTCCTCTAATCTTTCATCATAGCTGAGCTTCTCCATGCCTCTTATCAGTTTGGTTGCCCTTCTCTGCACTTTCTCCAGTTCCCCGATATCCTTTTGGAGAACTGGTGCCAAAAAACTGAACTGCACTGAACTGAGACATCCTGTAAAGATGTTATTTCACTGCATAGCTTGGTGTCATCTGCAAAGACTGAAATTGTACTTTTAATTTCAGACCCTATATAATTTATAAAGGTATTAAAAAGTAAGGGTCCCAACACTGAACCTTGGGGTACACCACTGATAACCTTAGACCATTCAAAGTATAAATCATTTACCACTCATCTCTGAATCCGGTCTTTTAGCCAGTTTTCTATCCATTTACAAACTGATCTCTCCAAGCCTGTAGACTTTACCTTACACGTTAGCCATGTGTGGGAACTGTGTCAAATGTAGTGATCGGCCCGATGTTCGAGTAAAATGTCATTTTGACTTGAACATCGGGCATTCTCCCATTCGCCGAATAGCGAACATTATGTTCCCCAGCACACTTACTATCTAAGGGTGTCTGCATTCTGGATGAAGTAGTAAAGTGGACACCTTAGAACAGCAGCATTGTCAGTCTGGGGAGTAATATTATTAGTATTAGTAGTATTAGACTAGCAAATTTAGATGGACTTAATTAACAAATTAAAGCTGAACTCCAGCTAACACTTTTAAGCAGTTACAACAGTTTTTCCCCTTTTGGAATAAAGGTTTTACATCTTCTTTCTCTCAAGATGAAAAAAGAGGAATCTCATACCACAAGGTCTCCGGATTAAAAATCCTTGTGCAAATACACTGAACTCTCCTTATGCAGAAGGACTCTGCAGATGTACCAGCGAAACCTCATTCATAAACTGTATGGTAAAAAGGGAAACCATCAGGAAACAAAAGCATTTGGTGTTTAAAACCTCAACATCATTGGACTCTACAAGCATCAACCAAATTACCAGAAGTAACAGTTCTAGTCAAAGGCCTCACATTCTACCCAACCACCAAATTGGATAATTTACAGGGATGGTCAGATATGATAATTCTTCAGGAGACTAAGGCTCAAAGAATACTTTCACAGTAAAGAAAGCGATCCAGGGACAATAGGAGGCGACAAAAAGAAAAAGAACAGCAACTTCACACCTCCACATGGACGCAACCCCAAATTGGACACCTATATCGACAGCTTCTACCTAGCAAAAGAAAATATTATCCAACCTTTCACCATTGGAGCGGAGAGCTGTACACAATCTGCACAATAATCAAACCATAACCATCAAACCAGCAGATAAAGGGGGAGCAATCGTTGTGATGGACACAGACAGGGCCAGAGGCATCTGGCAAATACCACTTACTACAAAAAACTGGACTATGATCCGACCCAGGATTTTACTAAGCAATTAAAAGGTCTCATTACAACTATACCAAGCCAGCTATATTCAGAACTTATCAATGCGATTCCAGATAATCCAGAAATTGGAGACTTCTACATGCTGCCCAACATTCATAAGCCAGGAAATGCAGGCAGACCCATCATAACTAGAGTTGAGCGAACACCTGGATGTTCGGGTTCGGAGGGTCAGAACGAACTTTGGAAAAAAGTCCGGGTTCGGCAGCGAACGTTGCCCGAACGTTATCCCGGACCCCGAACCCCATTGAAGTCAATGGGGACCCGAAGCACAAAAATAGGCACAAAAATGTCTGTAAAAAAGTCCTGGCAAGTGCTAGAGGGCAGCAAAAGGAAGTAAAATGGGGGTAAGAGTAGGGCAAGTGCCCTACAAAAAAATGGGAATAGGTAAAATAAATTAAAATCAAATAAACTAGGAGATGATTTTTTAACAACAATGTGTCACTTACCGCTGCAGCTAGAACCTCTCCCTTTAGAACTAGGAGATGATTTTTGAACAATAATCTGTCCCTCTAAGCAGAAACCTCTACCTAGTGCAGTCAGATCGCTCAAAAGCAGCAGTATGTGAAATCTCAAATTACTCCCACAATCTGATCGTTGTGTACGATCCCACAATCTGATCGTTGTGTACGATCGTAACGATCGTTGTGTTAGGCAGGGTTTGATCTGCAATGTGTCACTCAAAGCAGCAGTATGTGAAATCTAAAATTACTCCAACAGTTTGATTGTTGTGCACGATCGTAGCGATCGTTGTGTTATGCAGAGTTTGATCTGCAATCTGCAATCTGTCCCTCAGAGCAACAGCAGTAGTAATCTCAGGATGCAGGATCAGATGTTAAACGTCTGCAATCTCTCCCTCACAAAAACGCCGGCAGCTTCCTCTCCCTACACTAACCCAAGAGCATGTGACATGCAGCACTGTGACCCCAGCTTATAAAGAGGCTGGGTCACATGATGAACTGGCCAATCACAGCCATGCCATTAGTAGGCATGGCTGTGATGGCTTCTAAGGGCAAACCAGTGAAACGCTTGTTGATTGGCTGCCCTTCAGCTATTGAACATGCGTGATCAACTACCAGAACCGAGAACCCGAACATTTTTTGAAATGTCCGTGTTCGGGTCCAGGTCCCGGGCACCCCGAAAGTTCGGTACGGACCCGAACGTTACAGTCCGGGTTCGCTCAACACTAATCATAACAGGTATGAATACACTTACCTAACATATCTCCAGCCTTGTAGAAAATATGTTAAAACCGTTAGTCATGAACACTGCGAGTTTCCTGCAAGACACCACAGATTTTCTTAATAAGCTCAACAATATACGATTACCACCTAATACACTTCTAGTCACTATGGATATAGAATCTCTGTACAGTAACATCCCTCACAAGGATGGGTTGGCTGCATATTACAGATTCTTATCATCCTCACCAAACGAAAATACACTGCTGATGATGTTACACAGCTCAACTAATTCATTCTTACACACAACTACTTCACTTTCAACAATGGCATCTATCTCCAGTGTATGGGTACAGCTATGGGAAGTAAAATGGCACCCCAATATGCACACTTATTTATGGCTGACCTGGAGGAAAAATTCCTGAACAGCATACAACATAAGCCATGCAGATATTATCGCTATATTGATGATATCTTTATGATATGGACTGGTGAAGAAAATCTAAAACAGTTTTGCTCATTGATCAACACTTTTCACCCATCTATCAAACTAAAGATGGATTATTCAAACACACATGTCAACTTCCTAGACACTAGGAAGGGATGTAGCTATCTCCATAGTTCCAGTTTTCACCCCCAACACACTAAACGGGCCATCATACATAGCCAGGTCATCAGATACCACCGAATATGTTCAGACCCAGAGGACAGAGATAATTATCTCAGAACACTGGCAGACCCCTTCCTTAAGAAAGGGTACAAAGACAAACCCATCAACAACAGTATAAACACGGCCTTGAAAACCCAAAGAGAAAATCTCCTCCAATACAAAGAGAAAAAAAACAAAGAAACGTGTATCTCTAGTAACCACATACAACCCAGCACCAGAAGGGATAAAAAAGATAATCAAAGATTTACAACCTATTATAACAGAGGATGAAACTCTGAAAGAAATATTCCAACAACCCCCAATATTGGCTTTCAGACAACCACCCAATCTCAGACAAAAACTAATCATCAGGAAACTTCATTCTAATTATGAAGTCAGAAATAATGGAAGCAAACCCTGCAATAAAAAACGTTGCAAACTGGGCAACCAGATCAATCAATCTAGAAGTGCCACACACAAATGGGACCTTCAATATCATGGGATCATACAGCTGTACCTCTAGTAATGTGGTGTACCTCATTCAATGCAATAGGTGCAGCAAAGGATCTTATGTTGGGGAAACAGGACAGAAATTGCAAACAAGGATGAATTTACACAGACATTCCATCAAGGAACATAAAGAAAATGATTTCTGCACACCTGTGGGACATCATTTTTCACAACCGGACCACGCTATTGAAGACCTCAATGTTTTAGTTCTTAAAGGGAATTTCAGAACTATCCAGGCAAGGAAAACATTTGAACTAAGAATGATTCTTCTTTTTGACACAAAATATAACGGTTTAAATTTAGATATAGGTTTTCTTACTCATTATTCTAAAGTTTTACGACCCCCTCTGTGACTTTCATCCCCCCCTCCCCAGTCTATAGCTCTCCCTCTGTGTTATCTCAATGCCTCTACTGTGAGCTTAATTACCTTTTGTGTTTGTTTGCTTTTCCTTTCCCTCAAAGATTTTTTGCTTTTTTTTCTTCTTTTTTAACATTCGGCTAAAACTCTTGTGAATCAGTACTGCTTGGACCTTGAAGAAGGGGACATACACCAAAAGCTTGTCTTGCAAAATTGTATGTTAGTGCAAATAAAAAAAAGTATCACGGACAGTACTCAATTTTCTCTGTCACAATTGCACTAATATGGCTACAATCACCTCAAACGTAAATTAATAAAAGCTGTATATTTTAAGCACCCCTGTCAGTGTTAGGTGGTCTGTCTCTACCCTATAACTGCTACTTTGCCTAAACTGCTTGGTCTGTTAAATGAAAAAAAAAGATGAAAAATAGAAAGCTTACTGGCTGGATCACCAAATTAAAAAAAAATAGGAAAAAAATAGTGCAGCCACCACATCAAAGAATTGGTAAGCTGCAGTTTAATATATTTTAGTTAAAGGGGTTTATTATCACTTTACATTTATATCAAATGTGGAACTTTACTTTACAATTGGTGGGTGTGGATTATTTCAGAGAAGATAAAAAGTACAAACGTCATTTAATAGCTTTGGTTTGAAGCCTACAAATTTCTTTCTATAAAATTGTTTTTAGTAAAACAATTTTTTTTTACTGTCTTCATTGTAGAATCCTGCAGCTTGGCAAATTATATAGGACAGCAGCCACTGCAGGAATCTGTTTGAACTAAAATAACACAAACTATGTCAATGTTAGGCTTTTTATACAGGACAAGTAAATGTATCATCATGTTCCCATTCCTCATTAAATTTTATTCTATGACCTTTCTTCTAGATCCATGTCCCCCCAAACTGTTCCATATATCTTTATTCCAGCTGTAGTAAACCTTAAATACATTCTATTTTGATCCATGAATATTATAGGCATATTCAATTCCAAAGTAATTGCAGACACACACAATCCCTTTGTGAAATGTTTAAAGCGTAACTCCACTTTTGTTGAGAAAAAAACATTTCCCTCTAGGTCATCTATGTACATTGCAAGGATTATTACAACCTTTGTTGCAGATTCCTACCTTTTGTTATTCTGAAGAAATCTCTCTGTGTGACTCTGTGCCTCTGCACTGAGTGGATCTCATAATTATCTGTCAGCTGTGAACCTGTTGGGCATTAATGAGTAAATCTGCTGGCCTGCATCCCTTTAGATGTGCTCCTATTGAAAGTATCTCTCCAAAAATGACATTTTTGTTGCAGGGGGTGCCTGAAATCTGACTTGTATCTTAGGCAGGAAATTATGTTTCTTGGGAGTGGTCAGTACACACACTGTGTACAGAATAACTCCAGGTAACCATATTGCAATGCATTCTCAGAAAATTACAGCGGCTGCAGATTGAAAAGGAAAGGTCATTTTAATAACATTCAATTGCAATGTGACTTGTATCACAATTGTACAATCTATATTATTTTTTCTTTATTGCCTATTTTTTTCCCAATGAAAGTGGAGTTACCCTTTAGTTTCTAAACAAAATAGTCTACTTGCTTGATGTTTACTTACATTATAATGCATAGAGATTTACAAAAGGGAATTCTTCCTGTCATAGGTCTTTGCAAACATATTCACTTCTCTTATTAAAAAATTTGTCCTCATATAGGATTGTTTAAAAATGGATACTATTATTTAGTATAGATAAAAAAGAAAAAGGACAAAAAGAAAGGACTTTCACGGCTGCCCACTGGTCCCAAGTGAAGAAGAATTGAATCATACTAAACCATGAATTAAAACATACATTTATTAGAATATATTAAAACAATGTATGGATATGTGTAACCACAAAGAATACACTCCATCAATGGCAATTGCATATGTAGTCCGTTGAAATGTGTATATAGAGGAAAAATTTGAACATGAGACATCGACCACCAAGACATAGGCCCAACAAATGCTACCCAGAGTAGAGATGATACTTTGTCCGGAAGTGTGAGCAGGCCTAACGGTCAAATGTGTTGATGCCAATAATGCAGGACCATGACGCGTTTCGCTTCCTCAGACGATCCTTTTGAAACATTAATTCCTATTATAGCAACATACGTATTGTTAAGTGACTTATACAATGCCATTTCTAATTATATCTTAGTCATTTAAGCCCATTAAATGCAAAATTTAGATTTTTGATTTTTTAAAACAAAAATTAGCATAGAACAATTATTAAACACTAAAACAGTATGTAAAATAATGTTTTTTACTGTTTCAACACATTGTGTTGCAGAAATATTTCCCTAGAACATACAAAAAACCATAGGAAAAGGAATAGTGGAGAAAAAAAGAAAGAAAGAAAGAAAGAAGGAAAAAAATATATATATATACACCTCTATATATATGCATACCTATAAATATACATATACATATATCTATAGAAGTATCCTGATTTGGTGCCAGACGGATCTATTAATGGAGTATAGCCCAATAGCACAGCCTGCCATGGAACAAAAAATCACACTGAATCAAAAAATCATCAAAAAATATTAATGATAAATGGATAAGACATGACAAAAACCAAAACAGATAATGGTAATTTATCTGATTTGTTATCTGATTTGTTATGTCATATGTTATGTTATGTTATGTTTGTTTATGGGCCGAAACATTTAATAATGGGACAACAAATATAATATTGAGCAAATTGTAAGAGATCCCCCATAAATATCTAAATACAAAAAAGTGGATCAACATTTATTAGGGATTCAAGAATTTGAGTCTAAAGGAAAGGTCAGCTCCTATTGTAGTTTAGTATGTTGTGCTATAAATATATATAATAATGGAATAAAATTCATACTCACAAAAGGCATCTGTGAAATTATTAATAATGATATTGTGTAATAATCTCCCATGGATACATCATGTAAATCGTGCCTTTTAGGGGATATCTTGGAAAATAGATAGTTCGCAGAAGATTATGAATTTTATGGTGGTCCTTAAAAAAAGGAGGGATTGCTCCTAGGGTATGAAACACAGACAATTTGGATAGCACAGACATAACAACACTTCAAAATGAAGAGTTTGGGAAGTCATCTCACAATACTAGTGATTTATATCACCTATATAATCGCTAGCAATTTACAATATTTACACAAACAATATTAAAATTCCCCATTTTTTTTTAAATTTAATTTAATTTAATTTATTTTATTTATGGGAGACTATTACACAATATCATTATTAATAATTTCACAGATGCCTTTGTGAGTATGAATTTTATTCCATTATTATATATATTTATAGCACAACATACTAAACTACAATAGGAGCTGACCTTTCCTTTAGACTCAAATTCTTGAATCCCTAATAAATGTTGATCCACTTTTTTTGTATTTAGATATTTATGGGGGATCTCTTACAATTTGCTCAATATTTTATTTGTTGTCCCATTATTAAATGTTTCGAACCATAAACAAACATTACTGTTCATTAACGATGACATATCCACAATTTTTTATTCCATGGCAGGCTGTGCTATTGAGCTATACTCCATTAATAGATCAGTCTGGCACCAAATCAGGATACTTCTATAGATATATGTATATGTATATTTATATGTATACATATATATAAAGGTATATATATACAGGGAGTGCAGAATTATTAGGCAAGTTGTATTTTTGAGGAATAATTTTATTATTGAACAACAACCATGTTCTCAATGATTCCAAAAACTCATTAATATTTATTATTTTAATAAGGAGTTTTTATGTTGAACGGATTATTAAGACGTGAGGGACATATATATATGGAAATATATATACATATGTATATTTATATGTATATGTATATAGATATCTTCATAGGACTAAACCACGGTCTGACTAGATAATTACCTCATATCGAGTTATCGTGTCGGACGGTACCTTATTTTTTAACACCTATACAGTAGCAATTACTTGTCATTACAAACAAATACCAAGCTTTGTAAATTATTACCCTGTTGTTTATTTTATAACTCGTTTAACATTCTCTAGGGGGTATTTATAGATTTA
>BLSH010042207.1:233412-249264 GCA_018402905.1 Glandirana rugosa | reverse complement strand
TGTTAAATCATACCCTTTTTCAAGAAATTGATTTTTAAGAATCTCTGCCTGTCCTTGATAATCCTCCAATCGGGTACAGTTTCTTCTCAATCGAAGAAACTGACCCTTAGGGACTGCTTTTAACCATGTTGTATGGTGACAACTATTCATTGGAATGAAGCTGTTACGATCCGTAGTCTTGAAGTGGGTAGTCGTAATAATGCGACCATCCTGCACTTTCAAAACTAAATCCAAAAATGATATTTGGTCAGTACTAGTGGTGTATTCTAATTTGATGCCACGGTCATTAATGTTTAGATCTAACATGAATCTGTCTAGAGAGGGGACGTCACCATCCCATAGGAGGAAGACATCGTCTATGTACCTCCGCCACAGCACAAGCTGTGGCGGACGGCACCCAAAGACGACGTCCTCCTCCCACCGAGCCATAAATAAATTAGCTAGACTCGGTGCAAATTTTGCACCCATGGCAACACCACATTTTTGGAGGTAATAACAACCATCAAACCAAAAGAAATTATGTTCCATGGCGAATGAAAGCAGTTCCAAAATGAAGGCTCTCTGTTTATCTAGTAAGGAATTGTTCGACTCTAAATAATATTTGACTGCATCCATCCCTTGTTGATGGGATATGATGGTATACAAGGACGCCACATCAGCAGTGGCCATGACGAATCCCTCCTTCCACGTTATATTTTGTAACAGATTAAGGATCTGTGACGTATCCTTTAAATAAGATGGCATTTGTGAAACTAATGGTTGGAGGAATTCGTCAATATATTTCCCAATCCTCCATGTGAGGGAGTCTATGCCACTGATGATGGCAGGGGGCTTAACCGGGTCTTTATGTACTTTAGGTAAAAAATATATCACCGGAATTCTTGGTGCCGAAGGGATAAGAAAAGCTTTTTCTTTTTTATTTATTATGTTGTCATTAAAGGCCTTACAGTTTCTGTAGCTGCTGACTTTAAATTTTAAAAGAAATGTTTGAAGAACAGCTAATTTAACAATCTGTCAGTGCAGTGATGTTGCTACTTTTTTTAGAGACAGAGAAAAACTCAGATCTTTTTAGCAAATGAATTAATGAAACATGAAACATCATATAAAAACAAATCTTTTGCAACATACTTCTACATGGACATCCAGCTACTACTCAGCTACTACTCAGAAAGAATAATAGATAGCAGAATATTGCAGCTATTTGTATCCCACTCATAATTACTCTCAGAGGATCCTTCCACTCTATGCTTGGGGTTTTATACATATATAATCAACAATACATCAAATGTAGCAAAATGTAAAGTACATCTATCAAGAGAGTTAAAGAAGAGTAAAGAAAATCACTTTTAGAGCTTAATTACTGCCTTCTAGTTGATTTTACTGTCCTGTTGCCTTGTCTTCTCTGCTGAGAAAATGAATTAAGTGTAGCACAGAAAGAACAAAGCCGCCCACCCAAAACTTATTTCTTCATTTTGTTCCCTTATGTTTTTCCTATACACCTCCGCATCCTGACAGCAAGCAGTGTCTGGTATCTTGGCATGTCTTCACTGCACACCTAATGAGATTTTAATAATGTAACCTGCTCTGAGCCTATGAAGTACTATCTAGAAATAGCTATAAACTTTAAATGAGAAGAAAGTACCAACCTCAGGAAATGCTATGTATATTTTTATCCTTTAAAAATGAAATGGTAAACAGTAGCTTACATAGCATTTCAAAGTATAATTAATGGCATTTTTTAAAATTTGGATAGAAGGATGAGGGGTTAGAGCCACTATGTTTTCTTTCTGCTATTTATGTCACTATTAGGGGGATTCACTCTCTATAATTGCCATGATCATCTGAAATGAATGGTAAAGGGTAAATCCACAATTTTTAAATCCTCTAATAGTTGTTGTTGTGACAAATGTCTTAGAGGGGGTTTTCCGCACACTAGAAAGATATCCTCTCACTAAGCCTAACTCTAGCCTTCTTTTCACTCCTGCACAGGTGTACAGGATCCTATCCTGGACTGAAAATGCTTACTCTGATTTCACTGCATATTGTGAGCTTCTCATAGTGTGCATTAGAAGCTAACCCAGATAGCAAGCAATTCTGATGCACGTTTGAAAATGACTTGCTAAGCTATTGCTAGACTTGCCAGGCTTCATAAGTTTGTTGCACAATTGCAACTTTCTTTGCAAACATTCTGCAAATCTGCTGAAAATACAGTTATGTTGTACAATAGTCATCCCACCAAAGGGGCCACTGTGGCTGAATTTTCATGCTGTAGACTTAAAGATCTCTTATTGTAGACTCACCACTGCAACTTTACTCTTGCTATAGGCTTGTTATGCAAATGTACTACAAATTGGAAAAGTGTCAACTAGAAGTTACATAATTAGTCAGGTTTAAAAAAGACACAAGTCCATCTAGTTAAAATAATAATAATATATATATATATATATATATATATATATATATATATATATATATATAAAACCGTACAATGCCATATACACAATCCTTCACCCACAGTTGATCCAGAGGAAAGCAAAAAACCCCAGCAAAGCATGGTCCAATTTGCTATAGCGGGGAAAAAATTCCTTCCTGATCCCCCGAGAGGCAATCTGATTTTCCCTGGGTCAACTTTACCTATAAATGTTAGTAGCCAGTTATGTTATGTACATTATGGAAATAATCCAGGCCTTTTTTAAAGCAATCTACTGTGCTGGCCAGAACCATCTGTGGAGGGAGTCTATGCCATATTTTCACAGCTCTTACTGTGAAGAAACCTTTCCATATTTGGAGATGAACTCTTTTTTCCTTTAGACTTAAAGAGTGCCCCTTGTCCTCTGTGATGACCTTAAAGTGAATAACTCAACACCAATATCACTATATGGACCACTTATGTATTTGTACATGTTGATCATATCCCCCCCTTAATCATCTCTTCTTAAGAGAGAATAAATTCAGTTCCTCTAATCTTTCCTCATAGCTGAGCTCCTCCATGGCTCTTATTAGTTTGGTTTCCCTTCTCTGCACTTTCTCCAGTTCCCGATATCCTTTTTGAGAACTGGTGCCCAAAACTGAACTGCATATTCCAGATGAGGTCTTACTAATGATTTGTACAGGGGGCAAAATGATATATCTCTCTATGGAGTCCATATCTCTCTTAATACAAGAAAGGATTTTACTAGCGTTAGAAACCGCAGCTTGGCATTGCATGCCATTATTAAGCTTATGATCTACCAAAAACCCCAGATCCTTCTCTACTATGGATACCCCCAGTTGTACTCCCCCTAGTTTGTATAATGCATGCATATTTGTAGCCCCAAGTGCATAACTTTACTCTTATGCTCTTGTGAAATGTGCAGCAAGTTACCAGGCTTACAATTTAACACTGCCACAAATTTGTGGCAAGTTATCATTACTCATTGGGGAAGTCAGATAGCACCTGCCTCATTTCCTGGTTGGAGTATGCCAGCATCACACAGCCATTATTTGCCAACCTGAATTCCCCTGGCCCAACCCCTTTATTCATTATTTCCAATAATATTTTTTTCTTCTAATTATGGACGCTTACCAAGGCATGTGAGCATTGCCTAGGGTGTTGTGGATGCTAATTCAGTCTGTCTGGCTGCACCCTCTCCTCTAGACTGACACTCACCCCCAAAGCATTTTGAAATTTGTATAACTTTTCCCAAGAGCCAGGCCACTGCTTGTATCAGGGCTAAGGGATCTTAAAGC
The DNA here is from genome assembly GCA_018402905.1 of Glandirana rugosa. Classification (NCBI taxonomy): domain Eukaryota; kingdom Metazoa; phylum Chordata; class Amphibia; order Anura; family Ranidae; genus Glandirana; species Glandirana rugosa. The sequence goes on along the minus strand of BLSH010042207.1, from coordinate 245,535 downwards.
GAAACTCCACCCAAAAGGGGAAGTTTCACTTGTTTCATCCCCCCCCCCCCTCCACTGCCACATTTGGCAATTTTTCTGGGGGGAGCGAGTACCTGGTTTGAACAGGTACCCACTCCTACTTACAGGTTAGATTGCCGTGGCGATCTAAGCCGGAAGTCCCCACCCTCCCCTTCCCCCGCAGTCCTCTGGGACATACCACAGGTCCCATAAGACTATTGGACCGTTCACATGGTGAAGCACGGCTCACACATGCACAATAGGAAACCGACTATGAAGCTACAAGGCTTCACTTCCTGTTTCCCTTACTCAAGATGCCAATGCCTGCAACCTAAACCCATTGAATAATCAGCTCGGATGAGGACATTGCTGGATCCCTAGACAGGTAACTGTCCTTATATTAAAAGTCAGCAGCTACAATATTTGTAACTGCTGACTTTACATTTTTTGAGGGGGAGCCTGGAGCTCCTCTTTAAGTGGAATACTGAGGCAAGGTGCTGTGATGTTATTTACAGCACCCTTCTGGCCCCTCCCACCAACTATGATCTGCTTGCTTTACATAGAGAAGCATGGATTACACTTCAATTTTAAGTTTACAGGACAAGAAGTGAAGGGAAATTTCCCTAATGTGACACAGATAGCAAAAGAAAAAAAAAACTGCTTTCACACTGATATGTTTGGCTACACTGCGGGAGCAGCTCAGTGTTCCCCTGTGTTTGGAGGGGGTTAGCTGCACTTTCCTATCGAGTTATATTGTGTCCTGTGTGTTTGGTGGGCTTTCTGAAAGCACACCAAAGATGTAGCACGCAGGAGTTTTGGTGCACTTTCAGAAAGCACACCAAAACTGTGGGACACAATTTAGCTCTGGGTGAAAGCCGCTCCAAACATGCATGTAGGCTGCGCTGCACCCGCAGTACTGCAAAACAACACCACAGTAGTGTGAAGAGTCCAAAGTGGTTCAACCTTCCTTCACTATATTCAAAATTAAGAAAAAACATTTTGGCTTTAGATATACTTTAAGGGGTGTATTTACAAAAAAAGTTCATAACAATTTACCCAATGATAGTGCTTTCTACATTTATTATGTGCAAAAAAAAATGTATGTTACTATGCTATTTTCTATGCTGGTCAAATGTTTTTGATTGATTTAAAATTCAAAATACTGCATTCGGTCACTAGATAGCACTAAGTATAGGAATTTTCTTTGTTACTTAGTGCCATCTAATGACCAAATGGAATATTTTCCTTGGGGGCCCAGGACTACACAGCTTTTCAGGAATGGTGAATTGAAACTCCAACCTCATCCCAATGTTTCCACAATACTTACTTACATATTACTACACTGGTGCTGTTTCTTGACCCAGATAGGAGTACTTAAAAAATATGCAATGCTAACATTTGAAATACATGATATGTGTCTGTTGTACAATGTTCTTATCTGAAAAACGTATCCTATTCTCTTTGTGCTACTTCCTTTGTGTGAAATCTGGTGTGTTCCTCTGCTTTTCTAATAAACTAACCACACTAGGCATGATGACACATCATGGTCAGTTCTCTAGTTATGCTGGGAACTGATCCTGCTCTGCTCCACTGATCAGTCTTGTTCTGACTCCTCCCCTCCCCGCACAACTTTTCACTGGGAAGCTCAGTGTGCTGCTGTTTCTCCTCCTCTAGCTCTTATGCAGCTGAGAACAGAGGGATTGTGGTCATAAAAAAGGGAAAAAGGGTATTTATATATTTTTTTTATATCTATACATAAATGTTTTGCCTCATTTTATTATACACGATTTTTATATCATTTCATTTCTATTTTAAATTGAATGGGTTGTTTTACAAGATGACAGTTTACAATCACTTTAATATGCTTTACCTCAGAGGCCTCTTCAGTACCCATTGTTCCAGGCTCAGTTTCTGTGGTAGGGCGGAAGGGGGAGTCATATCTCGCACCTGGGGCCCCTGTTACACTGGTGCCCAGGTGCCACAGCCAGCACACTGGGGAATGTTCCAGGTCACTGCACTGTCACCATAAATAACTGTGGGCACAGTGTGCAGAGCCTTTCTGGAACTCAGCCCCAGTACATGGGACAGCGGGAGTAGGGTCAAAATGCAGAACAGTTCTGCACAATTCAGGACTGTAGGGAGGTATGTCTTGATGCATAGGGTCCAGCTATTTGAAGCAATACATGGAGGAATCTATCAGCCAAGACATGGGAGCCCATCATTACAAGGTAAGTCAAACAAACAATGCAGGGGATACTACCCAGTTAAAACAAAGAAAACATTTGAAAGTGTCCAATGTCTTTAAATTATACGCTTGGGAGATGTCTTTGAACTATATATAGAATTATGCAACAGTATGATTTTCATAGATAGCGTCAGCAACACCATATTTTGGCATGATATATTTTGAAAACATAATCTTTTTAGCTTGGCTTAAATACAGCAGCAGAACCCCTATCTGATTGATTTCAACTTGAAACAACTGTTTTTTTAGGTAGTTTTGGCTGCAACACCTGCCTTTTTATCAAGCAGTAAAAGGCTTGAATTGACCAGTGGACGTAGCAGCCACAAAAGATCTAAAAGCAATGGGAAAGTGTACTGTTAAAAAATAAAGCTAAATCCCTTAACTTTGTATAAATTAGGCAGTTGCACCACAGTTTAATAGTATAGTTTGTGATCAGGGTCAAGTCCTGAGAAAAAAAGTGTGGGAACTCATCCAAGATTTCCCCCCCTCCACCACTACTACTACCACATTGTGCATCAAGACAATCCAGAAAAGTGCAGGAACCCCGTTCCCATGTGTTCCTGCAGGACTTGAGCCCTCTTTGTGATGTTCTCTTTTTGCAGTACCACACCATATTGTCTTAAAACGTTAATAAAATGAGTGCACAAAACATTTCAAAACCAAAACCCCATATGCACCAAACCCCCTCTCACCCCCATATCCCCCAGTTATTCCTAAAAAATTCAAAATATAGACCTTGGGTATTTGTTAGGTAGGAATTGTCTAACACCAGGACAGTAGAGGAGCACTTGAATAGGGAGCAAATATACAGTATCCCACAAAAGTGAGTACACCCCTCACATTTTTATAAATATTTTATTCTATCTTTTCATGTGACAACACTGACGAAATTACAATTTTGCTACAGAGTAAAGTAGTGAGTGTACAGCTTGTATAACAGTGTAAATTTGCTGTCTCCTCAAAATAACTCAACACACAGCCATTAATGTCTAAACCCCTGGCAACAAAAGTGAGTACACCCCTAAGTGAAAATGTCCAAATTGGGCCCAAAGTTTTAATATTTTGTGTGACCACCATTATTTTCCAGCACTGCCATAACCCTCTTGGGCATGGAGTTCACCAGAGCTTCACAGGTTGCCACTGGACTCCTCTTCCATTCCTCCATGACAACATCGCTGAGCTGCTGGATGTTAGAGACCTTGCGCTCCTCCACCTTCCATTTGAAGATGCCCCACAGATGCTCAATAGGGTTTAGGTCTGGAGACATGTTTGGCCAGTCCATCCCCTTTACCCCCAGCTTCTTTAGCAAGGCAGTAGTTGTCTTGGAGCTGTGTTTGGGGTCATTATCATGTTGGAATTCAGCCCTGTGACCCAGTGTCTGAAGGGAGGGGATCATGCTCTGCTGCAGTATGTCACAGTACATATTCGCATTCATGGTTCCCTCAATGTACTGTAGCTTCCCAGTGCCTGCAGCACTCATGCAGCCTCAGACCATGACACTCCCACCACCATGCTTGACTGCAGGCAAGACACACTTGTACTCCTCACCTGGTTGCCACCACACATGCTTGACCTGAACCAAATAAGTTTATCTTGGTCTCATCAGACCACAGGACATGGTTCCAGTACTCCATGTCCTTAGTTTGCTTGTCTTCAGCAAACTGTTTGCAGGCTTTCTTGTGCATTATCTTTAGAAGAGGCTTCCTTCTGGGACTACCAATTTGATATAGTGTGCGGCGTATGGTCTGAGCACTGACAAGCTGAACCCCCACCCCTTCAACCTCTGCAGCAATGCTGGACGTCTATTTCCCAAAGACAACCTCTGGATATGACGCTGAGCACATGCACTCAACTTCTTTTGTCGACCATGGTCAGGCCTGTTCTGAGTGGAACCTGTGCTTTTAAACTGCTGTTTGGTCTTGGCCACCACGCTGCAGACCAGTTTCAGGGTCTTGGCGATCTTCTTATGGCCTAGGCCATCTTTATGTAGAGCAACAATTCTTTTTTTTAGACCCTCAGAGAGTTCTTTGCCTTGAGTTGCAATGTTGAACTTCCAGTGACCAGTATGAGAGAGTGAAAGAGCGAAAGCGATAACACCATATTTAACACACCTTCTCCCTACTCACACCTGAGACCTTGTAACACTAATAAGTCACATGACACCGGGAAAATGGCTAATTCAGCCCAATTTGGACATTTTCACATAGGGGTGTACTCACTTTTGTTGCCAGCGGTTTAGACATTAATGGCTGTGTGAATACACCAAGATCTGAGGTGCACACCCTCACTCACTGAGCCACAAACCTTAATCTGCACCAAAGAGCTATGTCAATGACAGTAGCTGCTACTTAAAAATAAAAATGTCATTAATCAATCAAAAATCTTCACAGAAGACAGCAGCGCTCCAAACACTAAATTATATAATCATTGAGCCGATAGATGGGATACATCAAAATATCAGAATGTATCAACAGTCCACTTAAAGAGTCCCACACTAGAGTGATGTGTGATATTTCATGCACTTCTTATCGGCTCAATGATTATATAATTTAGTGTTTGGAGCGCTACTGTCTTCTGTGAAGATTTTTGATTGATTAATTAATGGCTGTGTGTTGAGTTATTTTGAGGGGACAGCAAATTTACACTGTTATACAAGCTGTACACTCTCTATTTTACATTGTAGCAAAGTGTCATTTCTTCAGTGTGTCACATGAAAAGATATAATAAAATATTTACAAAAATGTGAGGGGTGTACTCACTTTTGTGAGATACTGTATTCCTCAGCGCCTCTCCTTTGCCAATACTACATTATAGACAAAGCACAAGTTCACTTTTAGTTCTCCTTTATATACCCCAAGCAATCGCAGGTTTTTCAGAACCTCCACTCCAAAGATGTGATGGGTGTACTCACTTTTGTGAGATTCTGTATATAGTCAATGCATCTTTTATTTTCCAATAAAATTAGAGTGGATTATCTGAGAGACAATAGCAACAAATATAGTTCAGTGGCTGGATAGCATGTACGTAATTTGGTAGGGCCTCAATGTATGAAGGAGAGACAAGGTAGGTTTTGAAATAAACATTACAGTACTATCTAAGAAGCAATAGCCACAAATATATTTGCTGCCTATTTCATGGCACAATACAGGATTTACCCTGTAGAAAGCTTTAGACATTTGACACCTGATGTCCAGCTGCAGAAATATTGTGTGACCCCTTTACAGTGAAGGGACACTGGAAAAAGAGGTGGCAGGAACTGTTAATGGTGGCAGGTAGCTTTTCCTATAGCAGAAGGGGCCCACCTGAGAACATTCTTAAATGCTGTTGGAACATGAAACGTATTATGTTCAATTATAGAGATGGTGGGGCCCTTTCTTGTGCTCCTACCTCAGAGGAAGGTAGGTGGCAATAAAGGCTAAGTTCACTTTTAGGAACATGTTGGGTGTTAAATCTGTATTTAGGGTGTAACAGGTTCCTAAGTTCCTGAGCCCCTTCCTGTCACAGCGAGTGGAGAGTCCCCTCCCCTGCAGCCACTACCATGTAAAATCAGCTGCATCATTCATTCACAGAGATCTATGAATTTATAAACTACAAGTCCTGTCCGCAACCACAGCAGATGTACTTGTAGTTTTAATGGACTGTGCAGTAATCAGATTCAGCACATTTGTAGTCCATATAATTTCACTTCAGCTTTCTAACTGAAAGCTCTTACAGAGGTATGGGGAGAAAACTAGAGGGAGTGTGCACTCTCAATCCACTGATCACGGGTACAATGCTTTGCAGGGTCCTGTTAAAAAAATAAATAGATGTGCATTTATTTTCCTGCAAAAAATGTGCGTTTTTTTTCACTAATGGGGAACTTAGCCTTTAATGCGGTATTAATTAAATTCAAAAGCAAACATTTATTATATTATATTATATCTTTGTTTCTTTCTTTCTTTCCTCAGTTACTCTTTTGTAGCAACCTCCTAGTTGCGTAGGTGAGGTAAATTTAATTGGCTCCTCTGTAGGCAGAAGAGCAGGGGCAATGTGTTTTTGACTGGGCAGTGCTTTGAGTCTCTGGCTCCGTTACATCCCCCTGACTTCAAGAATTCACTGGGTAGTTTTAGAACTTAGAGGGTGGAGGAACAGAGGCTGGAACTTAAATATTTATACATTTCCCACTAATCCCTGAGGAGGTAAGGCTTAGTAGGTGGGGGAACAGTCCCATAAATAGTCAGAAACCTGGCAGTTGGGGAGCAGAGTCCAGGGTCCAGTCACCTGAAGGAGACCTCTGTGCTGGGAGCTCTGCCCCTGGGCAGAAGAAAGGTGAAGAGAAAGAAATATAGCGAAAGGAAGAAAGAAGGAGCAGTTGGAAGCCTCACATCACATAGGCTTAGCTGAAGCCCTCCTGAGAAGCAAAACTTGGCCTGTATAGAAGCGTGCCCATGCAGTAGCCTCTTGGATTTGAGGAACCACTAAAAAGACTAAGTGAGTAACTTCCATATCACCTTACCCCAAGCCTGTACAGAGAGGACAGTAATGCTACAATGCTTTACATGTCCAGGACCAGGAGACAGCTTAGAGCCTGCGCAAAGCAACCAGAAGCAACCCCAATGTCTAGATTAGGACCACAATAGTCAAGCGCTTTGGTATTCCTGCAAGAAGCAGCACTTGCATCTCCAGTCTGGAACCTTTTGTGTTGTTATCTTAGCTGCACCATCACTCCCACGGGTGGACAACATAGTTGAAGGCAGTTCATATTAGCCAGAGACACAGCAAGTCCTTAAGAGTTTATTCAAGTTCTGCCCCTGATTTCCAGTGGCGGCTGGTGGGCATTTCATTTGCACTCACAAAAAGTGCAAATGAATCAAACCCATATATAACTCAAAATGTGACAAATAAATGTGAAAAACAATTCTGAAATAACGATATAAATGTGTAGGTCAACATAAATTTAACCTTACACAAAAAAATTGAGTGAAACAAAAAAGTCCATAAAATATATGTGATAAATTCAAAAGTCCAAAACATATAATAAATCCCAGGTGTGATCACAGCCAGAATATTCATATATAGATTCCTCCACCACACCAATCCAAATGTGCACGGTTCCTCCACCAGACAATGATTCCCCTTACCAGAGCTCCATGACCCTCTATTATGCGTTTGCTTTTAATGGTATCACACTATTGCGGCCTTTTTTCCATATGGTTGTACGGACCCCATGACAAGCATTTGAAATTGTGAACATCCATTATCGGAGGCTGAGTGGAGGCTTAGAGTCCACGCAAGCGTCCTGTGACCCCCCGTAATAGAGGGTCATGGAGATCACTCCTGTGATCACCCCTGGCATTTATTATATGTTTTGGACTTGAATTTATCACATATATTTTATGGACTTTTTTTGTTTCACTCAATTTTTTTGTGTAAGGTTAAATTTATGTTGACCTACACATTTATATTGTTATTTCAGAATTGTTTTTCACATTTATTTGTCACATTTTGAGTTATATATGGGTTTGATTCATTTGCACTTTTTGTGAGTTTACGACACAAGCGCAGAATTTTTTTTCACTTTCATCTGTTTTTTAGTGGTCAATCCCCCACTTGATATTTTGCAGCTGTGTCCGGATATAGATCTTAATGATTTCTCTTACAGTAGCGCAGCTATATACGCTTTAAGAATTTCATTTGCACTGCCAGCATCCCCCCCACCAGGGGCAGTTTGCGGCAATGACAGCACCCACATCTCCCCCCCCCGCGCTGTCACTTACCTGGATGGAGGTGCGGGGAGCGGCCAGGAATGGTGGCCAGAAGTGCGGCCCGGAGGTCCAGGGATCGGTGGCATGGAGGTCTGGGGAGCAGCGGCATGGAGGTCCGGGGAGCGGCAACATGGAGGTCTGGGGAGCGGCGGCATGGAGGTCCGGGGAGTGGTGGCCCACAGGTGCAGGGAGCGGAGGCTCCAGTGTCCTCTCCTTTGTCTCCTACTGTTCTCTTCCTGTTCCTAAATGCCAGGCATCAAATAGGATTGCCTGATGCTTAGGCCAATCAGGAAACCGGTTTCCCAGACCTGGCTCCTGATTGGAGAGTAAGAACGGTAGTGTGAACATAGCAAAAATGTATTTGCTATGGTCACACAATTGGGTGGGATTGGGGCGTCATAGAAATCCATGTGTCCGGCGTCCTGAAAGGGGCCGGGCGCATGGATAGGGAGGAGGTGGCAGGGATAGGGGCTGCCACTGCTGATTTACCTCCCCTGATGCAGTAGCTAGGAGCTCAGCATTTAAGAGTTCACTCCTGTGATGCTGAAGGTGAAAAGTAATAGCTAGAATTCTCTTCTCAATGTCCTTAGCAACATCCTAGGAGTTTTCCAATCAGGCTTCATTATGTAAGTAAATGGCTTATACTTATAACAAGGACATTATTCAACTTTGGTCACATAGCTTGTTTTTATCTACAGATGTCCCTTATCTGCATAGGTAGTTTTTGGTAAAGGTGAACTATGTCTTTAGGTTGGTAGCAGCAGTAGCAGCCTCAAGTCACACTAGCACCTGCTAGTAGCATGAACAGTCAATTACATCATCCAGCGTTGTAGATCCACATAAATTATGATACCCACCTCCAGCCGAGCTGCCGAAAGAAAGCGCCACCCATTGTTGTATGTCTGCTAAAATTGCTTCACTCCCTCTGTCTGACAGCTCATACAGTCAGGTCCATAAATATTGGGACATTGACACAACTCTAATGTTTTTAGCTCTATACACCACCACAATGGATTTGAAACAAAACTAACAAGATGTGCCTTAACTGCAGACTTTCAGCTTTAATTTGAGGGTATTTACATCCAAATCAGTTTGTATATGTGTCTCCCACTTTTTAAGGGACCAAAAGTAATGGGACAATTGGCTGTTCAGCTGTTCCATGGCCAGGTGTGTGTTATTCCCTCATTATCCCATTTACAAGGAGCAGGTAAAAGGTCCAAAGTTAATTTCAAGTGTGCTATTTGCATTTGGAATCTGTTACTGTCAACTCTCAATATGAGATCCAAAGAGCTGTCACTATCAGTGAAGCAAGCCATCATTAGGCTGCAAAAAAACAAAACAAACCCATCAGAGAGATAGCAAAAACACTAGGTGTGGCCAAATCAACTGTTTGGAACATCCTTAAAAAGAAAGAACGCACCGGGGAGCTCGGCAACACCAAAAGACCCGGAAGACCACGGAAAACTGTGGTGGATGACCGAAGAATTCTTTCCCTGGTGAAGAAAACACCCTTCACAACAGTTGGCCAGATCAAGAACACTCTCCAGGAGGTAGATGTATGTGTGTCAAAGTCAACGATCAAGAGAAGACTTCACCAGAGTGAATACAGAGGGTTCACCACAAGATGTAAACCATTGGTGAGCCTCAAAAACAGGAAGGCCAGATTAGAGTTTGCCAAACAACATCTAAAAAAGCCTTCACAGTTCTGGAACAACATCCTATGGACAGATGAGACCAAGATCAACTTGCACCAGAGTGATGGGAAGAGAAGAGTATGGAGAAGGAAAGGAACTGCTCATGATCCAAAGCATACCACCTCATCAGTGAAGCATGGTGGTGGTAGTGTCATGGTGTGGGCATGTATGGCTGCCAATGGAACTGGTTCTCTTGTATTTATTGATGATGTGACTGCTGACAAAAGCAGCAGGATGAATTCTGAAGTGTTTCAGGCAATATTATCTGCTCATATTCAGCCAAATGCTTCAGAACTCATTGGTTCAGTGCAGATGGACAATGACCCAAAGCAACCAAAGAGGAGTTTTTTAAGGGAAATAAGTGGAATGTTATGCAATGGCCAAGTCAACCACATGACATGAATCCGATTGAGCATGCATTTCACTTGCTGAAGACAAAACTGAAGGGAAAATGCCCCAAGAACAAGCAGGAACTGAAGACAGTTGCAGTAGAGGCCTGCCAGAGCATCACCAGGGATGAAACCCAGCGTTTGGTGATGTCTATGCGTTCCAGACTTCAGGCTGTAATTGACTGCAAAGGATTTGCAACCAAGTATTAAAAAGTGAAAGTTTGATTTATGATTGTTAATCTGTCCCATTACTTTTGGTCCCTTAAAAAGTGGGAGGCACATATACAAACTGTTGTAATTCCTACACCGTTCACCTGATTTGGATGTAAATACCCTCAAATTAAAGCTGAAAGCCTGCAGTTAAGGCACATCTTGTTAGTTACATTTCAAATCCATTGTGGTGGTGTATAGAGCCAAAAACATTAGAATTGTGTCGATGTCCCAATATTTATGGATCTGACTGTATATACAAAGGAGCAGGGTCTCACAGATGACATCACTGACCAAAAATGTACATGACCATATTTGGTCAATGGCATCATGAGCATCCCAGTGAGATTGCTGGACAATGTGATGGATGGTAGATGTACATCGTTGGACATTTTTTTTGTTAAAGGATTTGTGAAAAACTGTGCATAGTTGTGTTTTACTGTTTAGATTTTTTTGTGAATGAGTAGGTAGTATGTACCCCTTGATTATTCACAAGGGGGACTGTATCTTGGATCCCCCTTATTGTTGAAGGGAACTTCCAGATTCTGATAAGCCCCCATCTGCCTGCAGACCCCACAAAAACGTGGCCAAGGTTGTGAGGAAGAGGCCCTTCCCCTTCCTCTTTAAGATCCACTCCTTCATCTGTAAACCCCACCCTTTCCTCTTCAGGCTCCACCTCTTCCTATTAGAGCTCCACCTCAGGAGTTGGTCAGAGACTGCAGAAATGTTACAGGCATTGGCCAGAGACTGCGGACATGATACAGGAGATGGTCAGAGGCTGCAAACATGATACAGAAGTTGGTCAGAGACTGAAGACATGATACAGGAGTTGTTCAGAGACTGTGGACATGATACAGGAGATGGTCAGAGACTGAGGACATGATACAGGAGTTGGTCAGAGACTGCAGACATGATACAGGAGTTGGTCAGAGACTGCAGACATGCCTAGGACAGCCATGCACAACCATGGGGTTTCTTGAGTAATGTTAGACTTTTTGGGGAAGAAATAAAAACATTTTTTCTTAATTTCTATATGGAATAAGCCCCATGAAAAAAAGGTTAAAATCAGGTCACAGTTACTTCAGTTCTTTCCAACTTCTAGTGACTCATCAATCCTTGAACATTACAAACAAACTGTTTGTAGAGCCCATAAAAAAACCCAGGATATTTCTGTTTGTTAAATAAAAGGATGGGGGAAGCCTGATACCTGAAATAAAAGTTGACAACCCAACCACTTGACTGATTTGTTTTCTAAGGTGAATTACCCCTTTCTAGCCACTTGCCGACCGCCGATCGGCATCTGACGGCGACAGAGTGGCTCTGTAAGGCAAAGCGCCGTCATATGACAGCGGCTGCCAGATCGCGCACAGTGAGCGCGCACCGCCGGAGGCGCACCCGCGCGCTCACTGTGTCCGGGGAGGGCCAGGGAGCGGGTGCGGCGGATTCGATCTCCGCCGGCCACCCGCGATGCCCCCCCCCGGAGTGAAAGAACGGAGGGCGCCCACCGGCCGCCTCTAGCTTAGGCGGCGTGGGCGAGGGACCGGGAGGGGCCTGTGTCACTCGCGCGCCCACGCGGAGGCCGCCACGCGCGAGTGACACGCGCTAGACCGTCGGCGACAGTATACTGCCGCGAAACGGAATGTCTCGGTGAGACAGCGGCAGTCTACGGCTAGCCGCCAGCCGTTCACCGATCTTTCCCCATTAAGTGGAATCTTTTGTTTAGTCAGTTCACCAACCCAACAGTTGAAAATAAAGTCCATAGTCCGAAGGGGGTAGGAAAATAAATTGTTTGTCTTTATAGGACCCAAAAAAATACCCGAGATGTTTGTCAAACAAACATTACA
>BLSH010042207.1:211532-224987 GCA_018402905.1 Glandirana rugosa | reverse complement strand
AGACAGAGTTTAATCTGCAATCTCCAACTCTAAGCAGCAGTATTTGAAATCTCAAATTCCCCCAACAATCTGATCGTTGAGCACGATCGTAGCGATCGTTGTTTTAAGCAGAGTTTGATCTGCAACTCAAAGCAGCGGTATTTGAAATCTCTAATTTCTGCTATCTGTCCTCAGAGCAACAGCACAGACAGCAGTAGTAAAGTAATCTATCTCAGGATGCAGGATCAGGTCTTAAAATGTCTCAAATCTGTCCCTCACGCAGTCAGCTACCTTTCCCTACACTAACCCAAGGAGCATGTGACTGCAGCACTGTGACTCCAGCTTATAAAGAGGCTGGGTCACATGATGCACTGGCCAATCACAGCCATGCCATTAGTAGGCATGGCTGTGATGGCTTCTAAGGGCAAACCAGTGAAACACTTTGGCTGCCCTGCAGTTTCTCAACACGTGGAGTAAAATAGCAGAACCCCGGACCGAACCCGAACGATTTTTGAAATGTCCGGGTCCGGGTCCGTGCCACGGACACCCGAAAGTTCGGTACGGACCCGAACGTTACAGTCCGGGTTCGCTCAACACTACTTATTAGTCTAGAAAATGGTTATAATTGTTTTTTAACCTTGCACCTAATGTTTGCCAAACTCTGCTCAGTTGGAAGGTACCCTGGTATGTTCAGCTCATCACTAGTCCTTGCAATTAGAGATGGGTCGAACACCCTACTGTTCGGTTTGCAGCAGAACTCCCTAACAGGGAAATGTTATAACTTGAACCACAAACCACATTAAAGTCTATGGGAGCCGAACGAACAGGAAAAATCAAAAGTGTCCATTTTGAAGGCTTATATGCATGTAATTGGCCATAAAAGAGGTATTGGGGTTTGGGGACTGCCCTGGGGGACATGTATCAATGCAAATATTTTTTTTAAAAACGTTTGTTTTTTTAAGAGCAGTGATTTTAATTATGCTCAAAGTGCAACAATAAAAATGAAAAATTCCTTTAAATATATTGCCTGGAGTTTCCCTTAATGTGCCTGTAAATTGGCGCATCTGTAGCATGCATAAAACATGCTGCAGCAAAAATTACATTTCTAAAGAAAACCAAACGAGTCAACTCCCATTTAAAATAAATCATGGTTACAATTGCCGGCATCTGGCTATTGAAAATATAAAGAAAAAAACAGTGTGGGTCCCCCCCAGTCCATACCAGGCCCTTCGGGTCTGGTATGGTTTTGGAGGGGAACCCCATGCCAAAATAAAAAAAAATGGTGTGGGGCCCCTAAAAATTGATACCAGAACCATATCCAGCCATGCAGCCTGGCAAGTCAGGAAGGGGGGGGACTAGCGAACACCCCCCCTCCTGAGCCATACCAGGCCACATACCCTCAACATGGGGGGTAGGTGTTTTGGGGGAGGGGGGCTCTGTCCCCCCACCCCAAAGCTCCTTGTGCCATATTGATGGGGACAAGGGCTTCATTCCCACAACTATGGCCGGTGATGGTTGGGGTCTGCAGGCAGTGGGCTTATCACAATCTGGAAGCTCACTTCAACAAGGGGGCCCCCAGATCCACCCCCCCATGTGAAATAGTATCAGGTACATAGTATCCCTACCCATTCACCAAAAAAGTGTACAAAAAGTAATAAAAACAAAAGACAAGTTTTTGATAAATCCTTTATTAAAAAATAAAAAAATAGTGTCCGCCCGATGTAAATCCATTGTCAATCCCCCACCGACCTGAAAAATAAAAAGAACGCTCCACCTTCTGGGACGGCTTCCCGCCGAATGCCTCCTCTTCGCTTTGACATTTCTTATATAGGTAAGGGGCGGGGCCACCTGGCTATGTCACCCAATGACCTGGCCCCCTTCTGACATCATGGACTTGTGCATACTGGACCCAATCAGGGCGCAGAATGCATTGTGCAGCGCCCAGTGCAATGCAGAGTGTTTGTCAGGGCAAACACCTGGCAAACACCTTGCAAATTCGGATGTTCAGCGAACGACCGAACAGGTAAATGTTTGGTCCAAACTCATGCTCAGGCCGAACCGTTTGCCCATCCCTACTTGCGGTTAATGAATCCTGAGCATTCTTTCACATCCAGTTTTTGATATCTATTATTCCTTGGCTCTTGTGTCTGGGTAATAAGCTAAACAAGCACAGCCTGTGCTTTTTTAGCTTCAATGGAGTGTAGGTGGTAACAAGACAGTTAAGTTAAAAAAGCTTAAAAAGTAAACTGTATAGTAAGCAGTATTTTTTAAAGCCTCCCGCCCCCACTTACACACACATAAGAATGTAAATGCATGCAACTGTTGCACCCTTTATATTGTGGATCAATAATTCTAGGGCCAACATTTATGGTTAATTATAAAGTGATGGTCTATAAAGGCTTTTATGGCATCACCTTTAGGCAAATTTGGGTACCATAGTTTGTTGCCATTTCACAGGCACGTGCAATTTTAAGGGCTCCTTCACATCTAGGCGATCCGACTTCGGGGCGACTTTTCTAGGCAATTGAAAAGGTGACTTCGGCTTGATTGCTACACGACTTCAGGCGATTTCAACACGAGTTTCGATTCCAGGCGATTTTAGCCTGTGGCCAATCAGATAATACTTGTGCTGACATCATTCCTTTTCCAGTTCCCTTCTTCCTGGTTCACTGGTCTGTGGTATTTACCCCAGATAAAAAATGACTTCTTTGCCTCATTTGATCACGGCTCTGATTACTTCTGGATTGGAAGTATTGATGGAAGAGGAGGAGAGGCAGTGTAAGCTGAGGATGCGAAGAAGACGTCACTATTGGGTCCATCCAGTGAAAGCTAATCGAGAGACCACTGGGCAGTTTTGGGCAATGTATGCCAATCTCCGTAATTTTGAGGACAAGTTCTTCAATTACACCAGAATGTTCGTGGCAAGGTATATACATACTTTTTTTTTTTTTTTACAGATTTAATTCATTATACAGTATATTCCAGCATGTGACTGAGGTAAATGTGTTTGTGCAAGTAGCATTCACTAAAATATTTATTAATGACCTTATGTATTATGTCCTACAGTTTGGACGAATTTGTTACATTAAGGTAAACTATATTCTATTAATACACAAAAACTGTTGGTCAGTCTATGAAATAGTCGAAGCGCAACTCATTGTGATAACAAAAATAATCTTGGTGATCAATGCGTAATTGTAGGGATTTTAGCAAACTTCCAGCCCTTTTCTTCTATGAAGATATAGCTGTTTGTTTCTCCATATGCTCTGAATGGGAGGGTCTGGTTCATTAAAAATGACCTTGTAAACTGTCAGTATTCGGACTCCTTCCTTTTCTGAATGAATAGAGTCAGTGATTGGTACCAATTGGTTAATTCATAACTGAAGCATAGTAAACTGTTTTTACTATACTTCAGTTTCTGAATGAATGGAAGGCGCAGGGCACAGCTATTCCTGTCCATTCATTCTGTGCAGCTGAGGCTACACAGACTGAATTTGAGAGCTGAGGTTTGTTTAGACCCCTGATATCTCATCAAAGCCCCCCAAAAGAGCTCCTAAAAACATTCTAAAAAACTGTAAAAATAAAATTGTAAAAGAAATAAAAGGAAATGGTAAATAAAAAATAAAAATAAAAATTATAAACTACTGACACCAGTGAGGGAACCATCAGGATTGCAAAGGTTACAATTGTGACCAGGCCCTGGCATTTCACCACCATAGGAAGGCCCAAAGATGGCAGAAAAGGGGCCTGCTGCAGAACTTGTGAAAGGGCCCCGCTGCGGTACCGTAATAAAGTGACCCACGATAGTAGTAAAGGGCCCCAGGATCAGTGGGAAGAGGGAAGGGCCCTGGCCAGGGGTCAGGGGGCCCTTTATAATTCCTTGCACCTTGGCCCTCAAGGTTCTAGTTATGCCTCTGGTCATTAGCCCTTGGGTAGTCTCACCAAAAAATCTAATTAAAAAAATGTAAAAGAAAAATGTGTACTAGAGGATTATCATAATGTATAAATGGATGATAATCCTGCAAATTTATGTTAGTTAATTCCTGCATCAGATTACACAAAATGCATATTTGATATTGCACTACATAGTACACAAACATCATAAAAATCAATAAATGCCACATAATTAATTTAAGTAAATTTTATTATTTTTTTCATCTTTTTTTGGTGAATAAATACAAAATAACAATATAAATATTCACATAAAAATTTTTCTTTTATTTTCAATAACAAAACTTTGCAATCAGAACATGCCTCACCATGGTTGGCCGAAGAAGTTGAGTGCACGTACTCAGCGTCATATCGAGAGATTGTCTTTGGGAAATAGATGTATGAGTCATGCCAGCATTGCTGCAGAGGTTGAAGGAGTGGGGGTCAGCCTGTCAGTACTCAGACCATACGCCGCACACTGCATCAAATTGGTCAGCATGGCTGTCATCCCAGAAGGAAGCCTCTTCTAAAGATGATGCAAGAATCTCAGCAAACAGTTTGCTGAAGACAAGCAGACTAAGGACATGGATTACTGGAACCAGGTCCTGTGGTCTGATGAGACCAGGATAAATTTATTTGTTTTGGATGGTTTTAAAGTTGGGGGTCGTAACCAGATGAGGATGAGGAGTATAAAGACAAGTGTGTCTTGCTGACAGTCAAGCATGGTGGTGGGAGTGTCATGGCCAGTGACAACTTGTGAAGCTCTGGTGAACTCTATGCCAAATAAGGTTAGGCAGTGCTGAAAAACAATGGAAGCCACACAAAATATAAACCTTTGAAACTTTGAAACATGGACAACTTGTCCAACACAATGACATCAAGGCCAAACAGTCCAAAATAATGACTTTATAATTCATGATAAACTTTATCATGGTGTCCTGCTCCACTGCTGGTGGATTGCATAGGACACTGGCTGCCATGGTACATCTGCGATTCCATCAATCGCTGGTTTTGAATTGGGGGGTTGTATTGGGGGGTTAAAGGTAGATGGAATTGGGGAAGGAGATGGGGATGGGGGGATGTGACGAATCCAACGTATTGCCATATTCGTCTGAATATTGATGATATCAAGGGCGATAGTAGGGGTGGATTTGGGGTGGTGGGGGATTTTGATTGGGAACATATGGCATAGATGGTGGTAGAGGTGGAAAATTGGCCATGGTGACACTGGCTTGCTCCAGTGCAAGATTACGTTCTATAATGTCCATGACAGCCTTCCTCACATCATTGCGTCGTTGCGGACTGATTTTTTTGATCAAGCCTGCCACCATGACACCAAACCCGGACTCTGCTGATTCTAGACTGTCCAGCTTGGGGGTGAGTTGATTGACAAGATTTCCAAATTGATCCATGAGGTTGCTTCTGGGTATGCCTCTTCTGCTGTTTTGTCTCCTGTTGGTAGCAGGGCTGGGCCCTGCTTGCTTCACAGGAACAGGGCCGTCATCAGGGCCGCCATCAAATCTGGCATCAGGGCTGGCATCAGGGCCGGCATCAGGGACAACATCAGGCCCGGCATCAGGGCCAACATCAGGCCCAGCATCTGGCCCAACATCAATCCCAATATCAGGGCCACCAACAGGGAGAATTATGGTTCATCCTGAGGATGAACCGCTTCTTGATTGCGGAGATTCCTTTGTTCCTCTGGTCTCTGCTGCTCCTCACCTCTCTCTGCTGCAACCCAACTGGATTGTGTTCTGGAATAACAGTATAATAGTGTTTAGCACACCATTCTTTATCTAGTATGGATTTATTAATATGACAGATGTAAACTCATGCTCTCAATCTCATGTAGGGTCTCAAAAACTCAAGATCACCTGCATGCATGTAAGGGGCCACATGACGTCCTCCTGAACCACTCCTTTGTCCATATGTTTTGTTCAAGTGTCTTTTGTAGGTATCACTCAAATTTTTCCAGCGAGATTGTATGAAGTGCACTGTAAAACCATAAATATAAACATAATTAACTTTTTTTTTCTTTCAGGTACCTGGCAACCGGCCATTCCTTAGTGAGTTTACATTATGAATTTATGGTCGGAAAGTCGACGATCAGCTATATCGTGCAAGAAACAAGTCAAGTCCTATGGAGTGTTCTTAACGAGATTGTTATGAAAAGGCCTACAGCAGAGGAATGGCGTAATATTGCAAGACAGTTTGAGAGCCGTTGCAATTTCCCCAATTGTGTAGGCGTGATTGATGGGAAGCATATTTGGGTGTTTAAGCCTGTCGGTAGTGGCAGTATGTTCTATAACTACAAAAAATATTGTTCTTTTGTACTGCTAGCCGTGGCCGATGCTAATTATTGCATTGTATATGTAGACATAGGGTTTTACGGAAGCAGCAACGATTACCGGATTTTTTACAAATTCCTCATTTGGTCAAAGCCTTAGAGGAAATCAATTGGACTTTCAAGAGAATTGTGTCCTTCCTGGAACCACTGAACCCCCAATGCTCTATGTGTTTGTTGCGGATGAGGCTTTTCCGTTGGGGCAACACCTAATGTGCCCTTATTCCAGCATGCAACTTACTACCACTAGGAGAGTGTTCAATTATAGCCTCACAAGGGCAAGAAGGGTGGTAGAGTGCACTTTCGGCATTCTAGCTAATAATTGGTGCTTTTTACATACGCCGATTGCACTCGATCTAGAGAACGCCATCACCGCTGTCAAAGCGCATGCGTGCTGCATAATTTTATACTCCTACGGGATGGCTATTTGTATGAAGATTCTCTCATGCATGATATGGAGAGTGCTCAACTGGTGGCTGGTATGGGATCTAATGATGGTGCTACTGTGCTGGATCAATTCGCCTCCTATTTTGTTACACCGGCTGGCGAGCTACCATGGCTGTTGGATGCCATTTTGTAATTTAGATGTTGTTCAGTTCTTGATATTACTTATATCTTCTGAAATGATATAGACTATGATATGATATACTGATGTCTTAATACTTTTTTGTGTCTTTAGTTTGTTAATTAAGGGTTTTTTGAGGTGCTTTAAATTAACTTACTCATAAAATATAATGAATAAATCTTTATTTTGTGTCAGTTTTATGATTGTCTATTTATTTTGCAATAGCTATTCTAATTGTACACGATACTGCTGAAAAGATATCTATTTTACAATAGGACTAGACATCATTGATTGCTTGAATGAACAAATTACCATCACTGGGTATTTATATATATATATATATATATATATATATATATATATATTAGATATATATATATATATACTGCACTGCTGACCTGCTCTGGTTAGCTGTACTAATGGCCTGCACTAAAAATACTGCACTGCTGACCTGCTCTGGTTAGCTGTACTAATGGCCTGCACTGAATATACTGCAATGCTGACCTGCTCTGGTTAGCTGTACTAATGGCCTGCACTCAAAATACTGCACTGATGAACTGCTCTGGTTAGCTGTACTAATGGCCTGCACTGAATATACTGCAATACTGACCTGCTCTGGTTAGCTGTACTAATGGCCTGCACTAAAAATACTGCACTGATGAAATGAACAGGTTAGCTGTACTAATGGCCTGCAATGAAAATACTGCACTGATGAGCTGCTCTGGTTAGCTGTACTAATGGCCTGTACTGAATATACTGCAATGCTGACCTGCTCTGGTTAGCTGTACTAATGGCCTGCACTGAATATACTGCAATACTGACCTGCTCTGGTTAGCTGTACTAATGGCCTGCACTAAAAATACTGCACTGATGAAATGAACAGGTTAGCTGTACTAATGGCCTGCAATGAAAATACTGCACTGATGAGCTGCTCTGGTTAGCTGTACTAATGGCCTGTACTGAATATACTGCAATGCTGACCTGCTCTGGTTAGCTGTACTAATGGCCTGCACTGAATATACTGCAATACTGACCTGCTCTGGTTAGCTGTACTAATGGCCTGCACTAAAAATACTGCACTGATGAAATGAACAGGTTAGCTGTACTAATGGCCTGCAATGAAAATACTGCACTGATGAGCTGCTCTGGTTAGCTGTACTAATGGCCTGTACTGAATATACTGCAATGCTGACCTGCTCTGGTTAGCTGTACTAATGGCCTGCACTGAAAATACTGCACTGATGAAATGATCTGGTTAGCTGTACTAATGGCCTGCACTGAAAATACTGAACTGATGAATTTCTCTGGTTAGCTGTACTAATGGCCTGCACTGAAAATATTGCACTGATGAACTGCTCTGGTTAGCTGTACTAATGACCTGCACTGAAACTACTGCACTGATGAAATTATCTGGTTAGCTGTACCAATGGCCTGCACTCAAAATACTGCACTGATGAACTGCTCTGGTTAGCTGTACTAATGGTCTGCACTCAAAATACTGCACTGATGAACTGCTCTGGTTAGCTGTACTAATGGCTTGCACTCAAAATACTGCACTGATGAACTGCTCTGGTTAGCTGTACTAATGGCCTGCACTGAAACCACTGCGCTGATGAACTGAACACAGTTGGTGATAAGTTGTATATATGCAGAAAAAAAAATGATTGAAAGAACATGATGGTACTTATAATAGTCAGAACGTTCCTGAGTTGATAAAATCTCCCACTCCTCCACACACAGTGCACATATTTCGAGCCAAGCCACTTCTTTTTTGCGCTGGTCCTTATATTTAGGATTCTTCTTCTCCCATAGGGCTGGTCTCTGCTTCACCAGCATGATGAGCATTTCATTATCAATGCTGTCCCTCTGGAAGAGCTCCCTGTGCTTTCTTCTGCTTGACATTCTTGCAGAATACGATGCACAGGTGGAGAATACAGAGGTGGAGGAAGTGACATTGGGGTTTTCTGGGTATTCCAGGGGAGTACCTGGGACATGAGTGGTGTGTCTTCTGGCAAAATTCTGTTCTTTTTCCTGCAAAGTCGCTTCTTCATAGACAGTGATCCGACTTGGAAACGACTTCCATTGACTTCTATGGGCTCAATTCGCCTAGAAGTCACTTGAAAATATAACAGGAACCTTTTTTGAAACCGCCTTGGAGTCGGAGCGACTTGACTAGCGCATATTAAGACGGCTCCATTCATTCCAATGGGATTTCTGATGTCAGGTGATTTGAGGCGAATTGGGGCGACACAAGTCGGATCGCAAATCACCTAGGATCGCCTAAGCGTGAACTGAGCCTTACACTTGACATGTTTAGCTTCTAGTTAATTGACACAACCTCGTCTTTTTATTTTATCAAGATATTGAGTAACATATTTTGTTTGTGTGCAACAATAATGAACTTTAGTGTATTTCTTACTGAAAAATGGGTTTGATAAACACTACTATCGCTAACATAGTGTGATTGCAACTACCACCACTTTAATCTCCAGGGTCTCTTTCAGAAAAAAACATAACGTTTTGGAATTTTTCAGTAAACTTCAGTTTAACTACACTACGCAAAAAAAAAAGAAGAAAAATAAATTTGCAAACACTTGGCAGGAAAGGGTTAAGTGCTGTAGTAGAGCAAGCCTATTGAAAGGAAGCAGAGGTGAGAGCAGGTTGAAATGGTTATAGCCAGAAATGGGCAAAAGCAGCTATTAAGTGTGAGCGCCCCTCTCTCTTTTGGAATATATACAACTATATACATCTATATATACAGTATATATATATATATATATTTGGAGGACTGGTTACTAAATATGCAAATATGTTTTATTACTGCATAATGTAATAAAGAAACACACATTCCAAATTAATACGGAGCCAATGGTAGTCAAGTTCAAGAATGACAGAAATGACTAAACAGTGTAATGATACTTGTTGTCACGGAAATCAGAATTGTGACAAAGTAACAATGTGTAACAGTCCCTAGAAACCACACTGGACAAGGCAGAATATAAATGAATTGTTTTGCTTGGCTGTTTAGACTGTCCACATAATTATGATGTTACTGTCAAAAGTAATAGCTCATAACAGCCTTGACATCTAATGTGAATTACAGGTAAAGGAAAAACAATGCTGACCCTGCTAACCTCCAAGACAAGTTATTCAGACAAGAAGAATTCTTATTCAGCTGGTAATGTCAAATGATACACTGCCATCTACTGGTTGATCTGTTGCACACACACACACATATATATAGTTATAGTATATAATTAGCAAAAGAAGCACAAGAAATGCATAATTATAGCAAAATAGTGAATTTGTTAAAGAAACTAATTTTAAGGACTCAGAGATTGTTTTTTTTTTTTTTTTAAACTGTCCAAGTATTATTTATGAACATTCCCAATGCATCCCACTGATTTGTGAAGTCCAGATTGATTGGTTGATCATTTAGTAACCTCTATCACCTACCTTCAATAGCAAGATTGTTTTTCCACTTCTCGTATTTGACCAGGCTTTCTCCATTTGGACTAAAATTTGCTAATATTTTAGTTGCAGTATAATCAGATTTTGATATTAGAGGGATTGTATAATATTGGTATTTAGAGATGGTTATGTAAAAAAATATCAGCAAAGGATACAAAAGAAAAACATACTGTGACGAAACAAGAGATAGATTGTATGGCTAAATCTACAGTATATGGGCTATATTTAGTAAGGATTAGGATACGGTTAAATAAGAAAGACTTTCAAAAAGAGTTACACTTTCTTTTCTATTATTAGGTTTATTTCAGTAACATCTAATTTGCTAATAAGCTATAACAATTAGTTTAAAATAAGCCTAATTCGCTAAAACACAGGATAAGGATCCTTATTTTGTTTTTTAAAGTCAAGTCCAATGGGATTTGACAATTAGGCTACTTTCACACTGGAGCGGTACCCGCGGTTGCGGTAAAACCCCGTTAGTTTTAGCTGAGTTTTACCAGCGATAGGGCTCCGCTATGCGGGCGGGAGCGCCGTGCTTTTAACCCCCCACAAGGGGTTAAAAAGGGGTTAAAAGTGCCGGCACTCAGCGCTACCGAGGAGGTGTGCAGCCGCTTCGGCAGCGCTTGCCATGCATTTCAATGGCAGGGGCGGTAGAGGAGCGGTATATTACCGCTCCCCTCACCGCCCCAAAGATGCTGCTTGCAGGACTTTTTGTAACGTCCTGCTAGCGCACCGCCCCAGTGTGAAAGCACTCAGGACTTTCACATTGGGGTGGATTGGGGGGGGACTTTTGAGGCACTTTACAGGCGCTATTTTTGGCTAAATAGCTTCTGTAAAAGGCTCCAGTGTGAAAGCAGCCTTACAGTCATATGGCTGAAATTAAAAATGATTATCCTTGTGAATTGCACCTAATGTATCAATATTTGCTTATATTTTAACAAGGATGCATGCAGAAGCACTTGTTTCTGTTGATCTGTGCTAAAAGAGATGATAAAAGCATAAAAAGCCAAATCTCTACTTAAACTCAAGCTAAAAGCAGATCCCGACAGCTATACCTGTGGTTGGTCCTACAAAGAAGGCAAGAACTCTAGCATAAATTACAATATGTGATGTACAGTGTTGGCAAGAACTACAAAGGAAAAAGATTTGGGGGTGCTCCTATTAGTTGATTGCAAAAAGTGTGGGCAGGCAGCAGGAAAACCATAGAATTTAGGGGTGATCACTGGATGGATCAACAGCAGGAGGAAAAAGGTCATTATTCCACTGGCCGCCCATAGACGTTTAGCATCTTGGCTCGTCCAGCAGGAACCAGCCCAGATTCCAACCCTGTATCTGTAGACTGATTGTATTGATCAATCGACTTGGGGTGAAAAACCTTTATATACATTAAAGGTGTGAATAAGGTTCAGGAGAACAGTATTTTGAATACGGCACTGAGATTATGAACATAGTGGCACAGAGGAAAGTGCAAAACTAACCTTTAAATGATTATTTACTGTAAGGGCAGTGCAAACTTCCAGCAGATGTACTATGTCAATCAGCAATTTTGCTGCAGGGCCAGCTTTTCCCATTTTTTTACACACATACAAAAATATGCATGTTTGTCCTTAAAACTAAGGCCTCATGCACACTTGAGCTCAAAAATGCCCTTTTTACAGGAGTTTGACTTTTTTTTTCTGTCTCTAAATGCCCCTCCATGTTAGCCTATGTGATCATGCACTCAAAAGGAGTTTAGCGACAGGGGTGTTTGGAGGCAGAAAAAAAAATATCGCTTGTGCATTCAAGAAAAAAACTGCGAAAATTAGCCTAAACACAGATGAATCCACCTGAGAGGTAGTTGCATTTAGCGCTTGATTGTTTTTTCATTTCAATTGCCAGAATAAATTAATATTCTGGCCAATTAAATAAATAAATGCCCAAGCGATTGACACGCCTAATGCCCGGTACACACAATGAGATTATTGTGCGAATGATCGGACCTTTTTTTTGCATGCTAATCTCAGATCGAATCTGAAAAGTTTACTATAGTCACGAAAATTCTCGCACGACAAAATAAAAAATTGGAAGTGATGTGAAGTGTTGTAGTTTATTTGTATTGCATTTTCGAATGACAGCTGTATTGATGAAACGAGAATTGTACGATCGTGCACCGTGCAAGAATCCGATCTTGTCCGAACAGAAAACATCGGATGAACTGTCACGATCGGCTCTCGAAAGCTCTGTACTAAGGATCCAATTATCGTACGATCGCTTCGAAAGCGGTATTTTTCGTACGATTTTCTGATCGTGTGTATGGGGCATTAGCGTGAGTGCAAAAACATGGCTAAGGCTTGTTTTTGAAGCTGCTTTTTTCCTTCATGAGAAAAGCATTCACAAAAGCCCCAGTGTGCATGAAGCCTTAGAATCCCCAAAACATCATTCATTTTCTGAAAGCAGTAGACCTGTAGAATAAGAAGGTGTTAGTTGCAAAATGTTGTGCAATATTTTCACAACTGTTTTTCAAACCCATATTCTCATTAAAACACACTAACATTTTTATATTGTACACTAACACAATATAATTCCCATTTATTTTGCAAAAATACAGTATCTCACAAAAGTGAGTACACCCCTAACATTTTTTGTAAATATTTTATTATATCTTTTCATGTGCCAACACTGAAGAAATGACAATTTGCTGCAATGTAAAGTAGTGAGTGTACAGCTTGTATAACAGTGTAAATTTGCTGTCCTCTCAAAATAACTCAACACACAGCCATTAATGTAAAACTCTCCTGTCGTTTAAATGTGACAATATGTTCGACATGTGAGTGATGAAATGTAACGTCGTTTAACAGTAAAGAAGTCACAACCGTGTACTTTTCTATATTATTTTATAAATGTTTTTTACAATCCCCACATGAGTGAAAACACTCTATGACATAAAAACGTTTTATTTACCCTTAATATAACACAATCACATGTTATATTTTTACAATCACACAAAATTACTCTTATACCCAAACTTTTTGTCAACACTTTTATAACGTGTTGTAAAACGTTGATTGTGGAAGAATAAGATGTCCAGATGACGAAAGTCTTTTACTTACTACAAAACCCCTAAGATTCCGAAGTACGTGTGACCCCGAAAACACTTACGAAAAGAGTACTTCCTTTTTTCGTCGAA
>BLSH010042207.1:195367-206183 GCA_018402905.1 Glandirana rugosa | reverse complement strand
CGATTGCGATTTTTTTATCGCAAATATGAGGAAGAATATAAATCGGCCAAAAATGGTGAAAAAAAATGTTTTTTTATATTTTTTTTTTGGATTTGTATTTTAGCAAAAAGTAAGAAATTTGGGTTTTTTTGCAAAATTGTCGCTCTTCTTTTGTTTATAGCGGCGATCAGAAATGACGCAGCGGTGATCAAATACCACCAAAAGAAAGCTCTGTTTGTGGGAAAAAAAGGACGCAAATTTCGTTTGGGTACAACGTCGCACGACCGCGCAATTTTCAGTTAAAATGACGCAGCGCCGAATCGCAAAAAGGGCTCCGGTCCTAAAGCTGGAAATCCTTCCGGGGCTGAAGTGGTTAACCACTTCAGCCACGGAAGGATTTCCCACTTTAGGACCAGAGCACTTTTTGCGATTCGGCACTGTGTTGCTTTAACTGACAATTGCATGGTCATGTGGCGTTATACCCAAAAGAAATTTGCATCCTTTTTTCCCCACAAATAGAGCTTTCTTTTGGTGGTATTTGTTCACCTCTGCGTCATTTCTGATCGCCACTATAAACAAAAGAAGAGCGACAATTTTGAAAAAAAAAACTAATTTCTTACTTTTTGCTAAAATACAAATAAAAAAAAATATATATATTAAAAAAAAAAATTTTTTCCATCGGTTTTGGCCGATTTATATTCTTCCTCATATTTTTGGTAAAAAAAAATCGCAATTGGCGTTTATTGATTGGTTTGCGCAAAAGTAATTGCAGTAAATGTACTGATTACTGTGTAAATGCCATCGGCAGTGAAGGGGTTAACTTGGAGGGGGCACTCTAAGGGTTAACTGTGTTCCCTGGGCGTGTTCTAACTGTATGTGGGCTGGCCTGGCTGGGGGAAGGGAGTGATCATGGCTTCCATATACAGGAACAGAACGGAGATCCGTGTTTACTTACACGGACCTCCATTCTTTCACTGTGGGGTGGGGTTACATTGCAGGTAGCCGGCGGCGATCAAGTTGGCCCTACCCGCTCCCTGACTCCCCCCCACCCGAACACAGTGCGCTCACAGTGAGGGATATAGCAGCCGCCGTCATATGACGGTGGTTTGTGATATCGAGCCACTCTGTCGCCGTCAGACTGCAGTCGGCGGTCGGCAAGTGGTTAAAGTCCCATTTAACAATATCCTTATTCACCGAAAATCAATAATGCACATCCACTACTTTAAGTGCATAGGTGTGCACAGCCTATTGCAATAGACTGTGCACCCCAAAGCTCAAACACATATGCGTGTATGTGCATGTGTATATATACTGACTGTGTCAGTAGAGCAGGGATTGGAGTCAGTAGGGCAGTGGATGGTTTATTTTTATTCTTTTGTTTTTTGATTACTTCTTACAAATGTATTTTCTTTATTTTTTTACAATTTTTTTTAGGATTCCCATTTGGGGGCTCAGGGGTCTAAACAGGGGAAATCTGCACCACATGGGGTGATTAGGGTCGGCCCTGGCACACCTGGCACACCCTGTCCGCATGCCTATGTTTAAGTGGTTGTAAACCTCAGATATGAAATATAACCAAAACATATCCCTCTATAGTGTGTACTTGTCTCAATTAGGAGCACTAAGTCTCATTTCTGCCTGCTGCTTCATTCCTCTGCTATCAGCATGAATCGCTTCTGACAATTTTTCCTGACACCAAGAGAAAAATATCACAGGGGAGGAACTTCCAGCAGATTGACAGCCTCAGCTCTGTCCCTGTGAACTGTGTGAAGCGGGGTATGTCTCTTCCATCCAATCAGTTCTTAGAGCTCTCCTCACTGAGCTCTGCAGAGTGTAACTTCAGCTCTCCGCCCCTTTTTTCTGATCTTTCAGACAAGCTTATAAATTCAGCACTTTGAATGGATGTAGAGAAGAGAATACTGTAGATAAACAGGTACAACTTATGTGGAAGGATTTGTTTCATCTCTGTGTATCACCTGAGAATAGTCCCTTTACTGGGTATATGTAAAGGTTTACAACCACTTTAATGGCCTGTAATCTATTTCTCATGAAATTCTTTCTTACTGTGTTTTTCTGCCTCCTTCTAATGTCTTTTGTGAGCCCTAATCCATTTCTGAAGAGAGAGCAAGAGAAGGTGGCTATGTTCCTACAAACAGTGTGATCATGAAGAATGAACGTAGCTACTTGTAAAGGGAAATCAGATCACAGTAGCAAGAACAAAGGAGACTTTGAAAAGGCTGAGAGCAATAGAAGGGGCTTTTCTGACTTAGGAAAACATGTTTAAATAGGCATTTTAAAAACAGTTTAGAGTTTAGTGTCATTTTAATTACATGAAACAAGACTACAGAAAATCAAGCTTTAAAGGATAACTGTCCTTTTAGTTTATCTATATTTGCAAATGTTTTGTCCTTCCTCCTCATAACAACTTCCCAAGTATAATGCCTACCTGAAACACAAGAAAAAAGGTGCACCTCTAAGTGTACCCATAAAAATAACAATTTATTGAGAAGATTAAAAACTACTCACAAAGGTAGTAAGACAAGAAGCATTGCAGTGATAAGCCACTGCTAGCTGTGCATCCACCATCTGAGGGTTCTGCTGGGCTCCAGATTATCAGAGGAGAGGATCGGATAGGGACTGTCTGATGATACAAGGGACCCGTCGGTGTCTTTCGGTGTTTCCTCATACACATGCAGCCTTCCGTTCCGTGACTTCCGGTTCCGGAGCTTTGGATAATGCCTACCTGACCCCCCTCTCCTGAGATCTTCGCTAGGTGGCCCACCGGTGAATGCACATCTCTTCACCCAAATATTCTGGTAGGGCATTTCTTCATCCTGGCATAATAGATAGCATTTAGAAATTATTTTGCAAATAAATGAAAGAAAAAGAGATCTCTGGAGTGGAGGTTCTGAAAAGCTTTTGGGAGGGATTGCTTGGGGTATATAAAGGAGAACTAAAAGTTAATGTAGTATTGGCAAAGGAGAGGCGCTGAGGAATACAGTATCTCAGAAGTGAGTACACCCCTCACATTTTTGTAAATATTTTATTATATCTTTTCATGTGACAACACTGAAGAAATGACACTTTGCTACAAAGTAAAGTAGTGATTGTACAGCTTGTATAACAGAGTAAATTTGCTGTCCCCTCAAAATAACTCAACACACAGCCATTAAAGTCTAAACCGCTGGCAACAAAAGTGAGCACACCCCTAAGTGAAAATGTCCAAATTTGGCCCAATTAGCCATTTTCCCTCCTCGGTGTCATGTGGCTCATTAGTGTTACAAGGTCTCAGGTGTGAATGGGGAGCAGGTGTGTTAAATTTGGTGTTATTGCTCTCACTCTCCCACACTGATCACTGGAAGTTCAACATGACACCTCATGACAAAGAACTCTCTGAGATTCTGAAAAAAAGAATTGTTGTTCTACATAAATATGGCCTAGGCTGTAAGAAGATTGCCAACACCCTGAAACTGAGCTACAGCACGGTTGCCACGACCATACAGCGGTTTAACAGGACAGGTTCCACTGAACGTCAGCGTCATATCCAGAGGTTGTCTTTGGGAAATAGATGTATGAGTGCTGCCAGCATTGCTGCACAGGTTGAAAGTGTGACGGGTCAGCCTGTCAGTGCTCAGACCATACACCGCACACTGCATCAAACTGGTCTACATGGCTGTTGTCCCAAAAGGAAGCCTCTTCTAAAGATGATGCACAAGAAAGCCTAAAAAAAAGACTAAGGACATGGATTACTGGAACCATGTCCCGGGGTCTGATGAGACCAAGATGAACTTATTTGGTTCAGATGATGTCAAGCTTGTGGTGCCAACCAGGTGAGGAGTACAAAGACAAGCGGGTCTTGCCTACAGTCAAGCATGTTGGTGTCATGGTCTGGGGCTGCATGAGTGCTGCCGGCACTGGGGAGCTACAGTTCATTGAGGGAACCATGAATGCCAACATGTACTGTGACACACTGAAGCAGAGCATAATTCCCTCCCTTCGGAGATTAGGCTGCAAGGCAGTATTTCAACATGATAATGACCCCAAACACACCTCCAAGACGACCGCTGCCTTACTAAAGAAGCTTAGGGTAAAGGTGATGGACTGGCCTAAACCCTATTGAGCATCTGTGGGGCATCCTGAAACGGAATGAGGGCGAGCGCAAGGTCTGTAACATCCACCAGCTCTGTGATGTCATCATGGAGGAGTGGAAGAGGACTAAAGTGGCAACCTGTGAAGCTCTGGTGAAGTCCATGCCCAGGAGGGGTATGGCAGTGCTGGAAAATAATGGTGGCCACTGAAAATATTGACACTTTGGGCCTAATTTGGACATTTTCACTCACTTTTGTTGCCAGCAGTTTAGACATCAATGGCTGTGTGTTGAGTTATTTTGAGGGGTCAACACATTTACACTGTTAAACAAGATATACACTCACTACTTTACATTGTAGCAAAGTGTCATTTCTTCAGTGTTGTCACATGAAAAGATAGAATAAAATATTTACAAAAATGTGAGGGGTGTACTCACTCTTGTGAGATACTGTATGTCACCACTATATAAATTTATAATATTAATAGTGTTTGACTGTGGAGGGGACATTGGAGCGTGAGCTCCTCTAGTGCAGAAACTGATGAGAGTGGTTCAGTATTCTCTGTACAACATTGTGGAAAATGGCACATCTGTATACAGGTATAATAATAGTGCAGGATGGTGGAGGAGCATTTTAGTGTAAGCTCTTCTGGTGCAGAGACTGATGTGACTGATGCATAGCACTGCAAAGTAGGTCAGCACTGCATAAACCTAATAATGTATAATAAGAGTGTGTTACTGTGGGGAGTGTGTGTGTGTGGGGGGGGGGGGGTGGCATATTTGAGCATACCTCCCAACTTTCTCATGAGAGATGAGAAAAAGGAACACTTTTTGGCACAAAGTTTGTAGGAAAAGAACATACCCTGTGACTCCCCAGTAAAGCTGACCACAGAG
This sequence comes from Glandirana rugosa, assembly GCA_018402905.1. Taxonomy (NCBI): domain Eukaryota; kingdom Metazoa; phylum Chordata; class Amphibia; order Anura; family Ranidae; genus Glandirana; species Glandirana rugosa. Next base: position 201,223 of record BLSH010042207.1, on the reverse strand, counting down.
AATTGATAGGCAAAACTAAATTGGTTAAACCTGCAAGTGCTTATATCATAACTGCTTTTCCTTTATACAGGATTTTCAATATAACAGTTTGTACACATAAAACTAAAAAAGAAAAAAAAATTCTAAAAACACAAACAAAAACTTTTTCTGCATATGTGCCAACATGTGCCAACATTGCCAGGACAACTGAGTAAAAAATAGGGACAAAGATTTGGTTTCAAATAACAGAGAGTTGCTGCAAATAAAGTACAGTTGGGTGTTGGCACAGTTTTCTCCTGTACAGTACTGTAGAATAAGACAGAGCAATATAAACGTATAGTAATAATGGAATGGAATGGAGCCATAGAAAAGAGGCATGGATGGTGCTAATGGATAGTGCACAGGCTCAGGCAAGAAATTCGTAGGGGTTTCAAAGGACCTACTTACAAGTTCACTTCATTCTGTGCAGAACATCCACACAGATAAACTGAATTTCTGCCTTTTTACCCAGTGCGTTGTACTACTTCTCTTAGTTACAAAGCAATGTCTCCTGTGATCCTGGCTTCAATTACATTATTTTGTTTATTTTTGTGCACATACCTGGCACATGATTAGACAGTTGAGATCATAGATTAAAGACAAAGAGCCAATCGGAGTGGCTGTGTGCCTTGTGATTGCTGTGAAAGACAATAACGGTGATCACAAACAGAACTACTGTTTGCATTGGTCAGGCCTCCCTTTCCTCTTACAAGGGAGAAAGGAGGATCAATGCAGGGAATCAATGGAGAGGAGAGAGAGACTGCAGTGGAGGATGGTTTCATTTATGGTGAATGCATTTTTAAAGTACCTTTGACCACCCAATAGCTTGGGTTTGTTTTTTGAAGGGGGTGGTGCTGCTAACCACCAATGATGGAGGGGTGAGGGATTTTAAAATACCATGGGGGGGGGGGGTTAAATCGCTACTGACCACCAATAATTGTAGGATATTTTTTGGTTGGTTTAAAGTGTTTTGAGTTTAAATAGAACATCCAATCATTGCAAACAATGCAATTTCAGTGTAATGCAATTTCGTCCTCCGGGGAACTTTTGTACGCTAATAATGCAAGACTTGCACTTGACTTACAGTATGTGGGCAACCTTTAAAGACTAAGCTCACCATAACCACATTAATATTAGCACATTTCTTAATTTCCATAAATTGGGCAAAAAAATAAGATCACCCTGGGGTGTCCACTCTCTAAAAAAAATGGGGGTGTTTTTAACGACCTGGAATTTTCATTTCATACCTTTTGCAACAGAAAAAACATACTCTTATTTCTTTGATATAGAAAAAATGGGGTAAATAAATACCACAAAAAATTATACCCATATCAAAAAATTATATAATATTTATTTGGGTATGGTTTAGAATGAGTGACTATGTAGCCAACGGCCCCCTTAGAGGTGGCTGGTTGTTGTGGTTCACCTGATCACACTGCCCTCAATCACACTTTGTCCTCATATCCGGAGACACAGAACAGGCTGGTACTTTTTTTTATGTTTTTTTTATTAGGGGATTTGAACTTGGATGGGGTAGGGATGATTATGGGATGCGCAAGAATTGAACAGTTATTTACATGGGACCTCTATATACAACTCTGTATATACACTTCTCCTTCTTCCTCCAGCACAACACTTGCTTCTCCTTGTTCCTCTCTCCTGCACAACACTTGCTTCTCACAGGTGAGACCTGAAAGGATATTTACCAGGCCTCCAAAACATCTCTTTAGGTCTAGCTAGCACATGGTTTGGCCTGCCGTAGTTGAAGCAGGACCTCTGGACCGCCCATTACAGGCAGAGGCTAATAACCCCCAAAGTGTAGCAAAGTACTGTGTGCTAGCTAGTGTGATGGACTACTACTCCCAGCCCATCTTCTTCTAGGTCCTGTCAGCTCCTCCAGCTGCAATGGCCTTCTCCACTGCCATAGCAACATCAAAGTCCCACACTGGCCTCTGCTTCCTTCCCAGACTGTCTCTCACCCCAATCTGCACCGGCATGCCTCCTCCACTATCCCAGGGTATGTTGCTCACCGACTCCTGACACTTGTAGTTCCACACTCAAGATTTCTCCTAATAGTGCTCTCTCTTTCTCGCTGTCCTTTCCACTTTGCTTTGTGCCTTCCATCAGGATCTCACTCCTCCTGGCCGCACCCGAGCACTTCAGGCTCGGAGTCACCCCCCCAACCCAGACTGGGAGGTTCCCCTGGGCCGTGACAGCCTCCACACTATAACATCTTCAGACTTCCACCCAAACTCTCCTCCCCCCACTGGGCAGACCACAGTATTTAAGGAGGCCTGCCCCCTGCCAATCCAGATTGGGGATTGGTCAGGGCTCCTTAACATACTTCAGAAAGCCTCACCTCCTCTTCCCATCCCCTTTTCCAGAACTTTCTGAAGAAAAGGGGGGGGGGTAAACGATGGGTGTTTTTTCGTGCAGTCTACAGCTCTCTCTGGACCACTCCCCTGCCCGGAATCAAAACAATCAGGCCTGCATTCAAGTCAGGCCTTACTAAATTTGCCTCACCTAGCAAAAATCCCACTCTAACACCTACCTAGTGTAGAGGGCACTACAAGTAAATGTCAGTCAAATTATTACATCTGTAAAAAATGGCCTGAATAGGAAGGGGGTGTAATATGCTGGTATCGAGGTGGTCAAGTGACCCTCTTTCTTTTCCCTGCATTGACTTTACTTTGTTCTGCAGAGGGACCTTTCATTAAATTCATATAGTGTACATACCTGATATATGTCTTTATACTGACTTGCAATGTGTCTGCTAAAAATAAACCCAGACATGCAGTAGGACCTGTATATTGAAGGGTGTGATGGTGTGGTAATTATTTGGGATTCAAGAAAGTAATCACAACTAGGATTCCAAAGATAGGAGGCAGGGTATGGCATATAATTTGCAACACTACAACCTCTAAAAAAAATTATACAGCACAGCAGAGGTGAGTGGATCATAAAAGTATTTGCATTACATTTTAAATATTTTTGAATTGCAACTGTACAGTATATATGCTTTTTTAGAAAAATATATAAAACTATAAATCCATAGTCCTATAAGCAGCGCAGTTGTGTGTAAACAAAACACATCTAAAAGAAAATAACAGTAAATAATATAGTGTAAGACAGTGCTCTAACAGTCCATAAAGTGAACTCTTCAGTGCAACAAAACCAGGTTTTTCACGGTTGAATCCTCCACCTGTGTCACCACGTGAATAAACTACACACACTGAGGCTCACCAGAACATTGAGGGTTAACCAGCCCATCAAGATCGCCTGTCAGGCACTGCATCCACTGGTTAAATATCTCCGTATTCCGGGAAATCTGCTTTAACAAGCTCTTGCTGTCCCTTCAGCTCCCCCAATGCTCATACAGAAGGCAAACAGAAAAAAAATTCCCATAGTGTATCACTTAAAACACTAAAATTTTAACAGTAAAAAATGCGCTTACACAAACTTGGAAGTTACAAGCAGATAACCAACATCTGAGCTGTCCTCCCCGATCCGCGGTTCGATCGTGTCCATCCACCAACTCTAGGTTGTTTACGTCACATTCGGATCGCTAGCACGTTCGGGTCAGAGCAGCTCCGTCCAGGTCGTCGTATGGCCACGCCCTGACGCGTTTCGTCGCTTCAGACTTGGTCACAAGGGCTCAGTGGATGCAGTGCCTGACAGGCTATCTTGATGGGCTGATTAACCCTCAATGTTCTGGTGAGCCTCAGTGTGTGTAGTTTATTCACGTGGTGACACAGGTGGAGGATTCAACCGTGGAAAACCTGGTTTTGTTGCACTGAAGAGTTCACTTTATGGACTGTTAGAGCACTTACACTATATTATTTACTGTTATTTTCTTTTAGATGTGTTTTGTTCACACACAACTGCGCTGCTTATAGGACTATGGATTTATAGTTTTATATATTTTTGTTTTGGATTTTGAAATAGCGGCTGCACTCCTTTTATTCGTTTATTTATTCATTTATTCACCTATTTGAATATTGTATTTGTACAACACTTATTATTTGTACAACACTTTATTGGTAATTGTATTATTCAGCGCAGTATTTTTAGTTTATTTATATTTATATATGTTTTTTACCATGTAGTTACTTCTTTGGCTAGAGTTTTCTTTAAAGCAGAACTCCATGAAAACATTTTTCTCCCATTAATTTTTCTCCTGTGCCCCAACTGCATGGGTTATCTGCTAGTTTTGCCTAGGGGTACACTGAAAAGGCTATATCTACCCGATCCCACAGAAAATAGCACTCCCCCACGTCCAGCTGTGGACTGCTCCTGCAGACCCCATGTCCAGAGCCAGTCGTGATAACTTCAGGAATAGTCCATGCATATGACTGCTAGCATGCAGGGAGGCGGGGGGGGGGCAGGAGTGGCAGGGACTGGTTTTGCGCTTGGAGGATTGGCTTATTAGGAAAGTATCTCCTCATCCCTAGACAAAAAAGAACAGTTAACCCCACTGCATGAGAGAATATTTAATTGTTTGGCTAGGTATCAGGGTTACACTGACATTCCCCGGCTATGTTAGCATGTAAACATGTACATACATGAACACAGCTACCAACCTCACATGACCTTCTATTTGGACGGTAAGCATTACACATTATCAGTACACAAATAAATTGTCTGTATCTCTGTTTTACTTTTTTTCTGAAAAAAAAAGAATCTATAAAATGATGTTATCTGTAGTAATAATGGAACAATAATGGAAATACAGATCTGATTTGCAATTAACTTATAGCATCTAAAACCATGCCTACTCAAATATTTTTGAACTCCAGATTAATTGCAGCTGGCAGAAATGTTCATTTTTAATCCCAGCTGGAAGGTGAATTGGCAGGTCAGCTTTGCTTCTATTGTTATAGAAGATGAATATCAGAAGTTCAATTTGAAACATGGATCTAATCATGTGTTTATCTCATTCCTAGTGTAGAATTAAGTTTAAGTAGAACTAAACCTTAAATGGAACACATTTAGTTTTGTAAAGCATTGTGTGTCATAAACAATTTTTTTGTTTTTTAATAAAACACAGTTCCTACATTTTACGTTCTATTTTGTATCTTAGTTCCTCTGATCTCCTGTAGCTTGTTTAACATAGTAAACTGTGCAGGCTATAGGTATGAAAGTAGTGGTGGTCACCTCATCCCTGATGAGTAATACCAAAACAGTTGAACCCCCTTGTTGGGACTTTAGATAGGTACACCAAACCACATATAAAATTGAGTATACTTTATTAGTATCAAAAAACGAATGAAAATTCATTCGCTAATAAGACAGTGTCCATACAATACAACTAATGAAAAAGATCATAAAAAAATTTGTATAACAAAGATGTGTTTCACCACAGATGCTAATATAGAAGAGGTCATAAATAGATAGCATATGTTTCCATTGTCTGAAGATGGAGTTCAGTACCCTTTCGGGTTTAAGACAACAGACCCTTCATCAGGGGTAATTTACAACGGACGAGCATCGAGGTGTGATTAAAATCAAGATTCTTCTAAATTGGGGGGTAAACGGATGGGCCATTACTGTAGACTAGGCGAGACCATACCCTGGTAAAACCCCGAGTTAACCACACACAAACTCGCGTCTTGAGGTGTGTCCATTACGGAGAGTCTCTGCTTTATAATATATGATATGAAATATAAAACATAGTTGACGATTTATTAGATCCAGACAGAGTCAAATAACTAAAAAGGGAAAAGAAGAGGGGGGGTTAAATCTTCTTAGAACTAAAATTAGTGTGGAGCTACGAGCAGGCAACATTTAATGGGGACTACTTCCCAGACAACAGAATTTGGGCTTTCCCATGACTTGAGG
>BLSH010042207.1:167143-178392 GCA_018402905.1 Glandirana rugosa | reverse complement strand
CATACACACGGGCGTATATAAAATAATAAACAAAACGTCGGGCCCGACGTCAAGGAGATAAAGTCGACGTTTTTCGGCGTTATGCATTGGCGTTTTTGAGCGCTAGTGAGCGTCGGCGTCAATAGACGTTTTTTAAAAAAAAATCATTCCTCTACTATTTTTCAACCTAAAAACGTCGGCGTCAAAAAACGCCGGAAAACGCCGGTACAATATTAGGTGGCGTTTGTTGGCGTCTGTTGGCGTCTCGTGGCGTTTTGCGGCGCTTTTTGACGTCGTTGCAGCCAAGGAACGCGCTGGTCGTGGGTTCTCTGATACGCCGACGCCATCTACAGCTCAAAAACGCCGACGTATTTTATGTGGCCATTGACTAACATGGGGAGCAGCTAAAAAACGTCAGTAGACGCCGGCATCAAAATACGCCCGTGTGTATGAGGCCGAAATGTCTAGGAGGAGCTGAGTATCACAGTCATTTTAAAGCTGCCTAATTGGTGCTTATTAGGCTTTATTGCTGCTCCCTGATATCCACAGGTGTTTTCAATGCCTGATTGAAAACACTTCATTGAACCTTCTGTTCTTCAGAGTGGTAGTCTTTAAGGGGTTGAATAATTATGTCAATGAAGAATTCACAAAAGAAACATTTACTACTGTATTACAAAACTAATTGATGTCATTTTAGTTGCATATGGTTCTTTAAGAAGTCCTTGTAGGATTTCATTCAGAATACAATTACAAATGTACACTAAATTCCCTAAAACCATTTACAGCATTGGGGGTTGAATAATTTTGAACACAACTGTAGATCAGTGTGCTGATGTTAGAGCCAACTTTGGTATGGGAAAAAATAACCTACTGTATTTGCAGAGAAATATTTTGCACAAAATAAAAACCAGTGGGAGTTTTCCTGGCTCAATTGCACTTCCATAGAAGAATGATGTGTTTCACTAAAATGCAAAAACTCCAGATCATTTTTTCAATTAACAATTCTACAATGATGACGTTTTTGATATGTTTCAGCAACACTTAAACCCAACAGACTAAAATATATTTTTTTCTTTTTTACATTCATCTTCCCTTTATTTATTAGAAGTGTATACATTAACAACCATTAGTCTTTTTTCCTTCATCTAGGTATGTAGCATTATGAGACCAATGAGACCACTTGACTACTGCAACTCCCTCCTCATTGGCTTACCTCCCTTCAGTGCATCATGAATGCCGCTGCCAGACTCATCACCTTACAAACCGTTTAGCGTCTGCTACCCCTCTCTGCCAATCCCTCTATTGGCTGCCACTCACCCAACAAATTAAATTCAAAATTCTAACAACAACTTACAAAGCCATCCACAACTCTGCCCCCAGCTACATCACTAACCTAGTCTCAAAATATCAACCAAATCGTCCTCTTTGTTCCTCTCAAGATCTCCTGTTCTCTAGCTCCCTTGTCACCTCCTCTCATACTCACCTCCAGGACTTCTCCCAAGCTTCTCCCATCCTTTGGAATTTCCTGCTCCAATCTGTCCATCTCCAATTCAATCAACATTTAGGCGATCCCTGAAAACCTTTCTCTTCAGAGAAGCTTATCCTGCCTCCACCTAACAACTGTACTTTCATTTTCTTCATCAGCTCATCCCCACAGCTATTACCTTTTGTATCACTTGACCTTCCCTCTTAGATTGTAAGCTCTAATGAGCATGGCCCTCTGATTCCTCCTGTATTGAATTGTATTGCAACTGTATTGTCTGCTCTAACATTGTAAAGCGCTGCGCAGAGTGTTGGCGGTATATAAATCCTGTATTATAATAATAATAATAATAATAAAGTATATCTAAAGCTAAAAAATTTTTTCATCATAGACAGAATAGACTGACGATTGTTAAAACTCTGCGCAGGTCTTTTACCATCCCTCTAATATAAGATAAATCCCCTCTTAGATAGCTATCGCCAAAACAAGTGCTCACAATGGAAGATTTACAGTATCTCACAAAAGTTAATACACCCCACACATTTTTGTAAATATTTTATTATATCTTTTCATGTGGCAACACTGAATAAATGACACTTTGCTACAATGTAAAGTAGTGAGTGTACAGCTTGTATAACAGTGTAAATTTGTTGTTCCCTCAAAATAACTCAACCCACAGCCATTAATGTCTAAACCGCTGGCAACAAAAGTAAGTACACCCCTAAGTGAAAATGTCCAAATTGGGTCCAGTTAGCCATTTTCCCTCCCCAGTGTCATGTGACTCGTTAGTGTTATAAGGTCTCAGGTGTGAATGGGGAGCAGGTGTGTTAAATTTGGTGTTATCGCTCTCACTCTCTCATACTGGTCACTGGAAGTTCAACATGGCACCTTATGGCAAAGAACTCTGAGGATCTGAAAAAAGAATTCTAGCTCTACATAAAGATGGCCTAGGCTATAAGAAGATTGCCAAGACCCTGAAATTGAGGTTGACCAAAGAAGTTGAGTGCACGTGCTCAGTATCATATCTAGAGGTTGTCTTTAGGAAATATATGTATGAGTGCTGCCAGCATTGCTGCAGAGGTTGAAGGGGTGGGGGGTCAGCCTATCAGTGCTCAGACCATACGCCACACACTGCATCAAATTGGTCTGCATGGCTGTCATCCCAGAAGGAAGCCTCTTCTAAAGATGATACACAAGCCCGCAGTTTGCTGAAGACAAGCAGACTAAGGCCATGGATTACTGGAACCATGTCCTGAGACCAAGATAAACGTATTTGGTTCAGATGGTGTCAAGCGTGTGTCAGGCGTGTGTGGCGGCAACCAGGTGAGGAGTACAAAGACAAGTGTATCTTGCCTACAGTCAAGCATGGTGGTGGGTGTGTCATGGTCTGGGGCTGCATGAGTGCTGCCGGCACTGAGGAGTTACAGTTCATTGAGGGAACCATGAATGTCAACATGACATACTGAAGCAGAGCATAATTGCTTACCTTCGGAGACTGGGCTGCAGGGCAGTATTCCAACATGTTAATGACCCCAAATACACCTAAGCTGAGGGTAAAGGATGGATGGACTAGCCAAGCATGTCTCCAGACCTAAACCCTATTGAGCATCTGTGGGGCATCCTCAAACCTAAGGTGGAGGAGCGCAAGGTCACTAACCTCCACCAGCTCTGTGATGTCATCATGGAGGAGTGGAAGAGGGCTCCAGTGCCAACCTGTGAAGCTCTGGTGAACTCTATGCCCAAGAGCGTTAGGGCAGTGCTGGAAAATAATGGTGGCCACTGAAAATATTGACACTTTGGGCCCAATTTGGACATTTTCACTTAGGGGTGTACTGACTTTTGTTGCCAGCGGTTTAGACATTAATGGCTGTCTGTTGAGTTATTTTGAGGGGCCAGCAAATTTACACTGTTATACAAGCTGTACACTCACTACTTTACATTGTAGGAAATTGTGTAATTTCTTCAGTGTTGTTACATTAAAAGATATAATAAAATAGTTACAAAAATGTGAGGGGTGTACTCACTTTTGTGAGATACTGTATTTATTTTTATTTATTTCAGGTACTTATATAGCGCCGTCAATTTACGCAGCTCTTTACATATATATTGTACACTCACATCAGTCCCTACCCTCAAGGAGCTTACAATCTAAGGTCCCTAACTCACATTCATACATACCTATACTAAGGACAATTTAGACAGGATCTAATTAACCTACCAGCATGTCTTTGGATTTCCCATCTATTTCTTCCTGGTTCTTATTGGCAGGGAACTGTTACAATGCGACTAATCCTTAACAACTGAAAATAAAATAAGCACAAAACTGCAGTTATTTCCTATACTGACCAATCAGAATTCTCATTTAAATGTCCCTTAAAATGAAAGGGGAAAACCGATTTGTTGTTTGTGCTTCTTTGTGATTTTTTTCTCCAGGTTTTATTAATCAGCCCCTAAGGGCCGGTTCACATAGTAGCGAGGCGGAGCGGCGCGGAGCGGCGCGATGCGGCGCTCCAGGCGATCTCAAAGCGGCTTGCTAGGCGACTTCTATCATAGAAGTCAATGCAAGCCGCCTGAGATCGCCCTAAAAATAGTGCAGGGACCATTTTTCTAATGCGGAGCGAAGCGATTCGCTCCTATTAGAACGGTCCCATTTGCACAGCATTGAGGCGAATTGTCAGGCGACTCAAGTCGCCTGACAATTCGCCTAGATGTGAACTGTCAGCGAAGTCGCGCCGCTCCGCCTCGCTACAATGTGAACCGGCCCTTAAGCTTTAACTTTTTATCCTACACAAAAAAAAACATTTAGGTTGATTTACTAACAATGGAGAGTGCAAAATCAGGTGCAGCTCTGCATAGAAACTAATCAGCTTCCATTTTTTTTCCACAGCTTAATTGAACAAGCTGAAGAAGCTGTTTGGCTACCATGCACAGCTGCACCAGATTCTGTGCTCTCCATTTTAACTAAATCAACCTCATAGCTTTCAAACTCAAATCACTCGATCACAAATATACGAATTGCCCAAATTTTAAAGGGGTTGGGGAAATAACAGTAATCACTATTTGAAGGATGACATTTATTTGTGACCAAAGGATAACATGTCTTTTAATTAATAAAAATAATTTGTTTAACCTCTAAACATTGGTTTCAAAAAGATGCACATATCAAACCAATTATTTATGTGCAAGGGGTGTCAGGTCACCTGATGGCAGGTGACAGGTGCGCACCGCTGGGTTCGGGGCACACCGCTAAGGTTGTGAACCCTTAGCTGACTGCTGCGACTAGAGCTCAGGATGGTGCAGGGAAGTGGGATTTCTGTGACTCTGACACAGATTGCACAGGGAGCTAGAGCATAGGTTTCCCCAGGGTGTGGAGTCTAAGAGCCAGCAGGTGTTCACCAGAGCCTCTGGTAGTGAGAATGGACTTGGCTGCAACTGGATCCAGGTTGGGGCCCTCGGGGTCCCCCAACTCACGCTCATGGCTGGTTACAGGTAAATGGAGAGAAAGCAGCATTGCAGGATAGCAAGAGAAGGTCAGTGGGAAAGCCAAGGGTCGGGATCACAGGCAGAACAGGGAAGGTAAAGAACAAGCCGAGATCGGGGTCACTTAGCAGACAAGGAAGGTAAAGAAAGCCAAGATCGGTACACAGGAACAAACGAAGAGCACACGGCAGAAGCACACACCCCAAGCCAAACACACAATATTGATTGGCATCGCAGGCTTGCACTGACAGGTGTTAAATAATGTTCCTAATTAGGGCCTGGGATGAAACCCAGCCAAGGAAGGCTTACAAAAGCACACAGGTGAGGGAGGCATGGCCTCTAACTGGACACATGCAGAAAGGTAAGCAAACAGACAGGACATGAAATGTTGTTGCAGGTTCCTGACGAGAGGTCATTTACTAAAACTGGAGAGTGCAAAATCTGGTGTAACTTTACAAAGAAACCAATCAGCTTTCAGGTTGTATTTCCAAAGCTTAATTAAATAAGCTAAGGTTAGAAGCTGTGCACCAGTCTCTTAGTAAATCTTTCCCACAGTACCTCTATAGCATTCCAAAGAAAATCATTGACATATGTTTTCAACATGTGTTGTATTGCATTGCATTGGCTGTCGATGACCATCATATCACACATTAATGCACATCAGGTGCCCCCGATGACATCAGATGTGACGAAATGCGTAGGGCGGAGCCACATATACACACACCACCATGCATGCGCAGCCGCATGTCGGCCATCTTTTCTGTTGGAAAACCCAATCTATTGGCATTCGTCACACCGGGTTTATGCCTTATGTTACCTGAAGACACAAAAGACACAGAAGTGCATCTTTACTGTTTAATAAAGTAATATCAGTTTTAGCACTATTGGAGTGCTTTCATTTTATATTTGGCTAGGTACCACTCTGGAACGGGTGTGTATGTCTTTTATTGCCACTGCCTGGGTCCTGGAGCTGTTTTGGTTGCCACTCTGAAAGGGACCCTCCTGCCTGTGAGATGCTGGATTGACTTTGTTAAAAAGAATGCATGTTGACCACTCTTATCAGGGGGGCAGAGAATGAGAGTAAAGGGTGTCACCGAGCTTTCTTCCATCATGGCTGTGGGATCACTGAAGGTTATGCTTTTTGTTTTTTTCTGGACTTTTTTGATCACTTATTTTGTTTCCTTCACTTTATGGACTATTGATGTACAATTGCATGTACTATTTGAGCACTAGAGTGCTGCACTATTGTTTTATTATGTATTAAGTGTTTGGTATCAGGACACAGTACACAGCAGCTATATTTCTTTACCCTAGCGCACCAATTTCTGTATGTGTTAAGATATGTTGGTGCATGATGAGGCGCATCGATGCATGGCTTAATGCATGCATTATGAAATACAAAGATGTAATTCCAGTCTAATTCATAATTATTATGTACCACTTTTTAAAGTGGAATTCAAGCCTAACACTAACCATTCTTAAAAATGTTCCCTATCCCCTCCTCCTATCTATTCTGCCTACCCTGTGTAAAAAAGATCTGTATACTTACCTTTTCAGTCTACTCTGGCTTCAGTCATGTGATCCTACAGCTCCGACTTCCCTATGCTATGGAGCACTCAACAACGGCTGGGAATTCCAGGAGCCGTGATGTCCCCCATAGGCTCCCATGGTCCGGCTGTTATTAGTGCTCCCTCCTCTTTCCTGCAGCTGCCGCTCACTGACACAGGGGAGATGGAGGTGGGATCACGTGACTGGACTGGAGTATACTAAAAATAGGTAAATTATCTTTTTTCCACATGGTAGGCAGGATAGATAGGAGGAGGGGGGAGGGAACGTTTTTAGGAATAGTTAGTGTTAGGCTTGAACTTTCATGTTCATACCTAGATGTTATGCACATTATGCAGTGTGAGGAATAGACTTGCAGTGTTTTTGTCATTGTTCCTTTAAAATTTCTATAGCAGCTTCACAGCAGAAATCCTGAAACAAAAATTAGTGCAGCTCTGTATTCATTAATACAACATTAAATGTATTAAATGTATTTTTAAATGCAAGCAGTCAGTGCTAGCACAGGGTCGTTTAGCACCTATTGTGTCCCCCCAAACCCCCAACATTCACATGAGCTGTGAATAAATTCAGCTGCACAGGTTTCAGGTCCTACCCTTTTTGTGCCCCTCTCTTCTGCAGAAGTTCCCAAGGCAGTCATCCCTTCTTTCTAAACCTGTGCTGAATTTGGCTTGGTGGCCCCTTGTAATTCACTGTAGAGCAGAGATCAGACAATCCAAAATACAGAAGCAAAAATCCTTTGACAGGTAGAACAGCTCCCATAAATGTATTTCATTGGTGAATTTAGCTGCTTACCTGAACTTTAGTTGTAACTACTATGCATATAGATCAGTGATGGTGAACCTTGGAACCCCCGATGTTTTAGAACTACATTTCCCATGATGCTCAAGCACCCTGCAGTGTAGTTGAGCATCATGGGAAATGTAGTTCCCAAACATCTGGGGTGCCAAGGTTCGCCATCACTGATAAAGATCATTATAATTTGATTTTTAAATCTTCCATGAGAAGATGACAGCTGTCTAAGGGGGAAGGGGAATGTGGGGGAATGCCCCTTGCCTTTTAGATATAGCACCCTCTACCTTAGGTAGGTGCTAGAAGTGATAGGATTGTTAGGAGAGGTAAATTTATGCAGGCTTGGCTGTAGCTAGGCCTGTTTGTTTTGATCCTGGGCAGGGGAGTGGCTTGGGGAGTGGCTGGTGACTCACAGGCAGTGACACCTCTCGTTTACCTCCATTTTGCTTCTAGTGGGTTCTGGCAGAGAGGGTGGGGAAGAGAATTGGAGCTGCCTGGGGTGTTTGGGGAGCTCTGACCAATCCCCAACCTGGATTATCATAGGGCAGGCCTCCTGAAATACCCAGGGTCAGCCTAGGCAGGGAGGAGAGTTCGGGTGGAAGAACTGGGAGATGGAGCACTAGTTGCTAGGACCTTTGAGGGAGCCCCCAGTCTGGGGGGATGACCTTGGGTCTGGAGGCTCCGGAGTGGAAGGGACCCCTCAGCACATCCAAGGGGAGTCCTGACCAGGGAGCAGGAGAGAGCAATGGAGTGGTGCTGCTGTGCAATTCTCCAGGAGGAATCCACCAGGTGTCGATGAGTGACACACACCCAGGGATGCTGAAGAGGCATGCCGGAGCAGATTGGGAGGAGAAACAATCTGAGAAGGGTGCAGAGCCAGCTGGGACTGTGGTGTCACTGGCAATAGAGTTAGGTTGGCGCAGCCAGGAGGGCTGGTAGGGCCTTAAGAGGGACTGATGGGGAGCAGTAGTCCACCAAGGCTAGCTAGCACACCTTTCATCACTCTTTTTGCTACACAAGAGGGACCCACTGTCCCTACCTGTAATGGCAGGCCTCACTGTGTACTAGCTAGGCCACAAGAAGCAATGTGCAGGAGAGAGGAAGAGGAGTACTCTGCAAGCAAGGTTGTGCTGGAGAGAGAGGGAGGAAACCATCTGCAAGTGTTGTGCTGGAGGAGACGCGGATTAGAGAGTTCATCTAGACCTAACAATTGATCCACTAAGTGACATATAACTTGATCTATTGATTTGCTTTGGGCATCACATAATTCCCTTACCTATCCAAGTTGAATCCCCCTCAATAAAACAACAAAAACAAAGCACAGATCTGTTCATTGTCTCAAGAGTGACCGGGGAGTATGTGCTGGGCTAGGCAGAGGTGACAGGTGGATCACAGTATCCAGCAGCCCATACGGGGGTAACGCTGCATAGAGATTTCCTTCCACTTCTTGTCGCATCTCAAGGACCAAGGGGGGGGATCTCCCTGATGGGACAAAAAAGTAAAAAAAAAAAAGAAGGTTTTAAACCTTTCCTACTCTGTCCAAATCTAAAAATGAAGTTGTGGTTATATATACATTTAAGACATCCTATAGGAAAGAGTCAAAGGTAGTTCTGATTAGGATTCCTAAATTATTTTGGTTGCCCTAAAATAGATATGATAGCTTTGTTTATTTCATTGCAGTAATGCAAAAATAATGATGGGCAAAATGCATTAATTATATTAAAAGCAAGAATACCTTGCTATAGCTGAGCAGTACTTGATTTTTAAATATTGTGAAACTCAGAGAAATGTACCCAAATATAGCAGAAATTGGAAGCGTCACATTGGCCTTGATACAGACATATTTGGAGCCTGAATCTTACTTGTGACTGTAATGCTGACTTGCTGTTTTACATTTGATTGTTTTGTGCGTACAGCTGTTTTGTTTGCACCTGCTGTTTCATACTGTGCATAGTTGGAATTTCTGCAGCGCTTAATCATTTCAAAGACAGGAACATAAACATTGTGGCTTTTCCTTAGGGCTCGGTGTATAACTGAAAAACTTCCTATAGGCCACTGTTGTTGTCTTCTGCCAGGCACTATAAAATAGTTTTCCTGTGCAAAAAGCATTTTTTTAATAAAGGCCAGGATACACTGGGTTGAACAGAAGGTCGGATACTTAGACAGGATGCCGAGAACACAATGAATGGAGCTGGCTAGTCAATAGACGCCACACATAACAAGAACTTATACCCCAGGGAGTTAATACAGAAGCCTATATTACATGATAAACCTACACCTAAAACCCCCTTACCATTGCATCTAATAACAATAACTGGCATTCCTCAATCTACATTTATTGTTTAAGACTTTTATATTGTTATTTACATGCCATTAATAACCAAGCATACTTGTATACACAGTATTACTGCTTTTTTATCTTTGAAACAGTATTGCTTCTTTGTTGATCACTTTGCAAATAACACTATTAATGTATATGTAAACCCAATAAATAAAACTCATATATGGAATGCGTTATTGAATCTGTAATTTCAAATGTAATATCTATAACATTTACATTGCAGCTTCCATTAGAAAATACCTGGTTACCCTTCTATTAAAGTTATTTGCCCCCCCGCCTTCCTTATAGTGCAGAATTTAAAAAAATCATCAAATATCCCACTGACCTTTTTCATATGTATGTGTTGCTGAGAGGAAAGTTTAACAATTTATTAAGTGTTAGGTTTATACTAAAAAACATACATTTGTATATGTCTGCAGAGAACGTTCCGTGATTTCATTGATATGAATGGGAATTAACTTCCTAGAGTCCTGAAGCAAGTTAAATGCTATGCAAATTTGTAAAGCAAACCTCTGTGCTTTATAAATGTGCCTCTCTTGAAGCTATGATAGGCCATACTGCTGCTTTTTCAAATGTGGTCAAGGACAAAAATCCCCCATTTTAATGAGACTTTAATGGCATTTTTAAATGTGCTTTGTAGTCTCAATTTCAGACATTAAAAATGCAGTTTCCAGCAAAACACACATCATATAGAGTCCATTGCTAAAACGTGTAAACGCATGTAGAACACACCTAAAATGTGCAACATACAAATCACTGCACCTAATATGTTGAAATGTGAAGGGTTCTACTGTTGCCTGGTTCTGCCTGTGCAGTGCCACCAACCAGTGTGCAATTTAAAGTGTTACTAAACCCACAACAGTAAAATCAGTCTGTATTTGTAGTAAATCGTGCTTGTTATACTCACTGTGGAACCTAAGGAGTTAATCCTCTGCATGGTGTAAAAAGGCTGTTTGATCCTGTATGCGCAGATCCTCCCCTTCTTCCACAGTCCCCAATCTATCTGCTGATAGAACAGAGCATTGGGGGGTACTCTGCACATACCAGTCCTTCGCCCTTATCCGCTGGTTGTATCACCACATTCTTCTTCTCTACTGTTTTAATTTTCTGCCATATACGGCCTTTATTTTTACCCCTTCCATCAACTCCCTTGAGGTCTTGTTCCACCATTTTCTTCATTTATTTCTTAGTTTGGTATGTATTGCTAGAGTTTTTTTTTCTTCTTGGCAGATTGCATATGATTGGCACAGGGCTAATCAGCACTGTCCAGACAGAGGGTTATGGGTCCAGACGGTTCTTCTTTTTTTTTGAGATCGTTATGTATGGTTTGATTCTTTATTTACTTCTTTTACCACCTTGTTCTGGAGTTCCCTCAACTACCTTCCCCATTTTTATTTCCGGCATATACCGTCTTTTAATTTTGTCATCTCTTCTTCTTACACCACTATGTTGGTCGCCTATTCCCGCTTCCTGACCATACACGTCTCATGGGGGGTTACGAGACAAGATAGTCGTCTATCTAACCCCTGACACCTTCTTCCCCTCCTAGACGCGTATGTCCTAGTTTGTCGGAAAAATGTGGTACGTCTCCTAATTGAGGAATCCAAGGTG
>BLSH010042207.1:148527-166604 GCA_018402905.1 Glandirana rugosa | reverse complement strand
TGTTATAGCCATGCTACATGGTTCATTTGACCAGAACAATGATCAGTGTCATGTTACTGGATACAGAGAAAATATTACCAAGTTTACAAAGACATTGTAACTATTCATTAATACAACTCAATGTGGTTATTATGATAAGATATTTTGGAAAGTGATTTGGCTGAAGATGTTTCTTGACTGGTAACAAGTAGGAATGGGCCCGCGGTTCGAGACGAACGTCGAATTTAGAACATTATGGGGCATTCGCAGCGACTTCGCCGCTGTAGAGTGCCCCATAATGCATTGCGCACAGATGGCGCACACAGCTCCTCCTCCATGGGAGGGCAGCCGCCATCTGCGCTGGCTTTGCTTTGACATTTTATTTATAGTGCAGGGCGGGCCACCGGGTGACGTACGGGCGACCCCGTCCCCTTCTGACGTCAGAGGGGCAGGTCGCTCAATTACGTCACTGGGTGGCCCCGCCCTTCACTATAAATAAAACATCAAATCAAAGAGAGCTCAGTCGACGGGAGCCCTTCCATGGAGGAGGAGCTGTTAATTTTATTTTGTTGGGTTTTTTTTTGGGTCCGTCATTCGCCGTGATTGGCGATGGATTACAACGAGGGACACTTATTTTTATTTTTTAATAAAGGACTTATCCCTAATTGTTTCCTGTGGTTTTTTCTCTTTTGACACTTTTGGTGAATTAGTGGGGGTACGATGTACCCAATACTAATTCACATAAGGGGGTTGGGATCTGGGGGCCCCATTATTGAAGGGGGCTTTCAGATTCCGATAAGCCCCCCACCTGCACACCCCCACAACCACAGACCAGGGTTATGGGGAAGAGGCACTTGTCCCCATCAACATGGGGACAAGGTGCTTTGGGGTGGAGGGTGCAGAACCCCCCCCTGCCCCAAAGCACCCATACTCCCCATGTTGAGGGCATGCAGCCTGGTATGGTTTAGGAAGGGGGGGGGGGCAGGTTGCATGCTCGGATAAGGGTCTGGTTTGGATTTTAGGGGGGACCCCACGTCATTTTTTTTTACATTTTGGCACAGGGTTCCCCTTAAAATCCAAACCAAACCGAAGGGCCTGGTTTGGACTGGGGGTCACTCCACGCAATTTTTTTCAGTGATTTTTATGTATATTTCCGGGACATTCATAACATGTCATTTTGCTCTGGCTATGTGTTAAACATCACAGAGGTGCACCCTTTTGTAGGCAGACTAAGGGACCCCCCAGGCACGATATTTAAAGGAATATTTCATTTTTATTGTTTCACTTTAAGCATTATTAAAATCACTGTTCCTGAAAAACTATTGACTTAAAACCTTTTTTTTGCATTGATACATGTCCCCTAGGGCAGGGCCCGGGTCCCCATACACTTTTTAGGGCAACAACTTGCATATAAACCTTTAAAATGAGCACTTTTGATTTTTCATGTTTGGGTCCCATAGACTTTAACGGTGTTCGAATGTTTGCACAAATTTTTTGCCTGTTCGCATGTTCTGGTGCGAACTGAACCGGGGGGGGGGGGTGTTCTGCCCATCCCTAGTGATAAGCAGATGTGAACACATGTTCTGTATGCTGTTAGGCACAATCACTCCGGATCCATAGAAAAAATTGTGGCTAAATATTAAAGTGGTTGTATACCCTCTCATATACCCTATGAAGTGAACAGTCCAAGATGGCATACAGAGATGAAACAAATCCTCCTACATAAGTTTTACTTGTTTACCTGCCACATTCTCTTCCCTACACCCCTTCAAAAGGGCAGAGTCATGTTAAAATCCTTTTTCAAATGCAGCTCTGCAAATGCTGATAACAGAGGAAAAAAACACCAGATAGAAACAACACTTTGACATTTGGGGAGAGATAAGTAAATACTACAGATATACTGTATGTGCTTTGTTCAGATTTCATGACTGAGGTTTGCAACCACTTTAATTTTATGTCTTTGTGGAGATGATGAGCATTACTCTGGGGGACATGGAGGAGATGAGAGTCACTATAAATAGGGAAGTGGAGGAGATGCACAATGAACAGTGACAGCAAAGAGGAGGAACAAGACAGAGAAGGGAGGCAAGGGGGATGATTTTATAGAGAGAGAAAACAAAGGAGATGAGTGCAAATATAGGTAGGGGCGGGGGAGCAGAGGAGTGTCACTATGGCATAGGAAAGGGAGAGTAAATAAACTATAGAAAGGGTAGGTGGTGGAGATAAGAGTCACTTTGGCAGAGATGAAACTGAAATGAGCACTGATACGATGGAGCAGAGAGACTACCAAAGACATTAACAACTCTATGAACAAGGAAGGGGATGATGAAGTACAATGATTTAACTAGGGGATGAGTTAATCGACACTAATGAGAGAGGAGGTGGAGATCTGTGGTACTTTGGAAAGGGGAGAAAGTGTAGATAAATTAATGAATTATGAAGGGAGCAGGTGGAGGAACTGACTAATACTATGGAAAAGTGAATGGCAGTGGATGTTCTTAACTATGCAGAAGAGAGTTGGGGGAGATAAGTGGCACTATGGAGAAAGTAGGTGAAGAAGAGGAATGACCCTATGGAGAGGGGGGTGGAGGAGATGAGTGGCTTTGTGTAGAGAGGAGAGGAAGGGGATGAGTGCACTATGGAGAGGGTAGGTGAAGGACACGAGAGGCGCTATGGAGAGGGGAGATGAACCAGATGAGTGGCGATACAAAGAGGCTAAGTGGACAAGTTATATGGCACTATGGAGAAGGGAGGTGGAGGAGATGAGTGGCACTATGGAAAGATGAGGTAGATAAAATGATTGCACAGGGGAGGTGCTAAAAACTGGATAAATAAAATAGGCCAATCAAGGCCTTAAGGTCTAATGCAGCTTTTTAAAACTAGCCTCTCCAGGTAAGTAAACAAACCCCTCACCTATGCTTCCACAATCATGTGCCCTCAACAGTGATGACTGGTAATTCACCACTAGATTTTAGGCCTGCCACTGATTGGTTGTGTTACTGTCCCTCATCTTGAAAGCTTTAAGGCCTCATGAGGACCCAGAACAGCCAATCATGAACAATGAACAGCCAATGGAAAGTGGCTATATCACCCATGCAGTTATATAGGTTTCTAAAAGAGTAATGCAGACATCACTGAAGTGGGGACAGATAAGACGACCTAATTACAACTCAGAACCGAGGGGTTGACAGGGGAGACACCCAGAGGGGACCGTAGGTAGATCCCTCGGTCGACCACACCCTAGAAGGACTAGAAGCAAAAAGAATATAGAGGAATATATATATATATATATATATATATATATATACTCACAGGTTTCTCCCGATCCGGTATTTCACCCCTCTTGAAAAACAACTACTTATATACTCTTTTCTCAAAGAACCGCGAACGGTCGATCTGTCCACCTGACGTAAAACGCCGTGAATTTTAGACCATTCCCCCCACCCGAAGTGGGGAGTTTTCTGATATCAACTATCTCAAGAAAAGGACTTTCCATTATAGTATACAGTCATCTGCCTCAACCCATTGTGCAGCCACCCCTGATGAAGGGCGTTTTTCTTTATGCTCCGAAACGCATGTGTTGGGTAACCGCATTCCAACGCGGAAGGCTACCGCACTCCATCTTGCAGACAATGGACTCTCAGTTATGCTCTTGTGAGCAATTTACCAACAAGGCAACATTGGCGCAGTGACAACTGTAACTTACTGTATTTATAGTTCACCTTTTTTTCATATAGAATTGATGTAATTTATAAGCGAAATAAATATATTTTATATAAGTTCATGTGGTTGGTGACCTATTTAAAGTCCCTTTTCTTGGGGGAAATTCATTTTTGTATAAAAGAGTAATGAATTGTGAAATGTACATTTTACCAAAGTGAGTATGAGTGCACTGTGCCATTTATTTTAAATTTGCATAACACTGCGCTGCTAGACTAGAACATAACATACCACAAAGTACATGATGGGCATTGCCTTGTGCTGCTTTAAAATAAATGTAGATGTATGCTTTTCGGCCTATTCAAAATAGGCTGCTGTAATGCACCGCACCTTAATGTGTAGCACATTGTGTTGCGTGAAAGCAGGCGCATTAATGCAATGTGCAGTGTGACTGTGAAGAGGGCATTATAAGCGACATGTTTGGGTTAGAATTGAATACAGTTTTAAGGGGACCAGAGAAATATTATGATTTTACAAAAATAAAGATAACAATAATGATGCAAATTCTCAAATGCACACAAAAATCCGTAGTATGTTGTTGAGCATGTATGTACTGAGGAGCATTGCTTACAGACCACATCAGCAGTGCTACTCATGTTTAATTCAAATATCAGCCTAAAGTTACATTTTTTATTGTAAATATAGTCTATATTTTATTGCTGTACAATAGGTCACTAAATTCTAGTAGATTACTAGGTCACATGTAGTTAATACTTCCTTAATTACTGTGCTTTAAAAGTGGTGATATGAGCACTAGTGCTGTATGAATCTTTCGTTTTGCATGGTTGTTGATGGGCTGAATTACCCGCTGGATTATAACTCTCTTGGGCTCCAGTGTTGTGATATGCCCCATGCATATTGCTCAAGTTGCATCTTGTCTTCTGGAAACAATGCTTCAATTACTTCAACTCTTCAGGATGTATCCACTTAAGGGCCCTATCTAAGTGCCACTCCTGTTGTTCCTAGTCAACAGCAGCCACTCTTAGGCCTCATGCACACAGGGTGTTTTTTGACTGTTTTACAGCAGCTGTTTTTAGCTGCAGATGTTATTTTCTACAGTCAATAAACCCTCCATCATGTTATCCTATGTGTTCATGCAAACAGGCTGCTTTTAGCAGTGATGTTTTTGGGCTGTAAAAAAAACCCAGGACCTGAGGGTTCTTTTGGACGTTTTTCAGCTGTAAAAATGTTCAAACGCTCAAAAACGTCAAAAAACGCCCCAAAACGCACAAGAATGTCAATCCCCAACGTTTTTGGACGTTTTAGACCAATTGAAAGAAAAAAAACGCTGGCCCTTTAAAAATGCAAAAAAAACGCAAAAAAAAACCAGCGGTAATAGAATGCTGGTAAAAGCTGAAAACATCCCTGATAAGCTACTGACATTTTTGGACGTTTTTTTTTAAAGTCCTGTATTAAAGAAAATCTGTCATGTAAAAAAAGCAGCAAGTGTTAGGTGCAGACAGTACATACAGTACCTGCGCAAAGTTAGGGGTGAATCCATGACTGCTGTGAAAGGCAAAATTGTCCCAAAGCCAGTTGCCCTTTCCAGCATTTGGAGCATTTAAAGGAATGGTCTTAGCAGCAAGCCCTAAACACTACCAAAATGTGTTGCAGCTTTTTGCAGGCACCTCCGGGAATAAAAAGGAAAACTGATAAGTCTTAAAGCATATTTCAACTTTTGCAGTCAAACTTGGGAAAACCCAGGTGTATGTTATTTATGTGTTCCCATTCACACAGCATGCCTAGTTTTTCCTAATTGTTACCTTTTAAGGCCTCATGCACACAGGACGTTTTAAAAATGTCAGCACTATGGCAGCGATAAAAACGCTTGTTTTGTCGCGTTTTGCCATTCGCATTTAGCCTTATTCGCTTTTTTTGACGTTTTTACATTATAAACACTCTATATAATGTAAAAACGCCTATAAACATCAAACGCAATAAAATGCTGCTAACGTTTTTAGCCGTGTTCTTGCTGTTTTTTGTGTTTCCAGCTCGTTTTATACAGCTCTTGGAAGCACAGGCTGTCGTTTTTTTCTACTGCCCCTAAACTCTTATGCCTCCAAATGCCTCTGACAGTTTACGTGTGCATGGACACTAGGGATGAGCCGAACACCCCCGGTTCGAACAGACAAAAAGTTCAAGGCGAACATCCGAACACCATTAAAATCTATGGGACGCTAACATGAAAAATCAACAGTGCTCATTTTAAAGGCTTATATGCAATGTTATTGCCCTAAAAAGTGTATAGGGACCCGGGTCCTGCCCTAGGGCACATGTATCAATGAAAAAAAAACGTTTTAAATCAATCGTTTTTTCAGGAGCAGTGATTTTAATAATTCTTAAAGTGAAAAAAAAATGAAAAATTCCTTTAAATATTGTGCCTGTGGGTGTCCTTAGTCTGTGTGTAAAAGGGCGCATCTCTGTGAGGTGTAGAACATAGACAGAGCAAAATGACATTTCCATAGGAAAAATTGTCATTTAAAATCATGGCTGTAATGTATTGTCGGTTCCCAGCAATATAAAAAAAATTGCTGGAAAAAAGTACGTGCAGTGTCCCCCCCCCCCCAGTCCAAACCAGGCTCTTCAGGTCTGGTATGGATATTAAGGGGAACCCTGCACCAAATTTTGAAAACATTGACATGAGGGTCCGCCTAAAATCCAAACCAGACCCTTATCCGAGCATGCAGCCCTGGCTGGTTAGGATGGGGGGGGACGAGCAAGCGCCCCATCTCTTCAACCGTACCAGGCTACATGCCCTCAAGATGGGGAGTATGGGTGCATTAAGGCAGGGGGGGCTCTGCGCCCCCCACCTCAAAGCACCTTGTCCCCATGTTGATGGGGACAAGAGCCTCTTCCCCACAAGCCTGGCCAGTGCTTGTGGGGGTCTGCGGGCGGGGGGGGGCTTATCGGAATCTGGAAGCCCCCTTTAATAAAGGGGCCCCCAGATCCTGACCCCTATGTGAACAGGTTTGGGGTACATTGTACCCCTACCCATTCACCAAAAAAGGAGTGTAGTGTAAAAAAAACCATTAGGCAGTTTTTGACAAGTCCTTTATTTTGTATTATAGCTCTTTTCTTTTTTCTTCTTTCTTCCTCCATCTTCTCCTGGCCCGGCCCTTCTTCTGGTCTTCTTCTTCTTGTAGTCTTCTTGCTTCCTGTCTTCATCTTCAATCTTCAATCTTCATCTTCTTCCTTCTTTCCCTGCCGCCGCGCTCTCCACTGCTGCAGTCCGGCCCCTGCAGCGTCTACCTGAATGGGCGGTCTTCACGATGACAGTTATGTTATAAGAAGGGACGGGGCCACCCGTGACGTAAATGGGAGACCCGCCCCCTCTGACATCACATGACGTCAGAAGGGGCGGGTTCAGTCAGTTACATCACTGGGTGGCCCTACCCCTTCTTATAAAAGTACTGTCATCGTGAAGACCGCCCATTTGGCAAGACGCGCAGGGGCCGGACTGCTGCAGCGGAGAGAGCGGCGGCGGGGAAAGAAGAAAGAAGATCAAGATGAAGATGAAGATTGAAGATGAGGAGAGGAAGCAAGAAGACTAAAAGAAGAAGACCAGAAGAAGGAGCGGGCCAGGAGAAGATGGAGGAAGAAAGAAGAAAGAGCTATAATACAAAATAAAGGACTTGTCAAAAACTGCCTATTGGTTTTTTTTACACTACACTCCTTTTTTGGTGAATGGGTAGGGGTACAAAGTACCCTAAACCTAATCACATGGGGGGGTCGGGATCTGGGGGCCCCCTTATTAATCGGGGCTTCCAGATTCTGATAAGCCCCCTGCCTGTAGACCCCCACAACCACCGGCCAGGGTTGTGGGGATGAGGCCCTTCTCAACATGGGGACAAGGTGCTTTGGGGGGGACATCAAAGCATCCTCCCCATGTTGAGGGCATGTGGCCTGGTATGGTTTGAAGGGGGGGTACTCGCTCGTCCCTACCACCTCCTGCCATGCCAGGGCTGCGTGCTCGGATAAGGGTCTCGTTTGGATTTTGGGGGGGACCCCATGCCATTTTTTTTTTAATTTGGCACGGGGTTCCCCTTAAAATCCATACCAGACCTGAAGGGCCTGGTTTGGATTTTGGGGGGACCCCATGTCATTTAAAAAAAAATTGGTGTGGGGTTCCCCTTAAACTCCATAACAGACGTGAAGGGCCTGGTTTGGATTTTGGGAGGAACCGCACGTCATTTTTTAAAAAATTTTGGCAAGGGGTTCCCCTTAAATACCATACCAGACTTGAAGGGCCTGGTTTGGATTTTGGGGGGACACGCACGTCATTTTTTTTTTAATTATTGCACGGGCCATGCTGTTGTAAATTAATTAAAAAATTGTGATAAAATCCCCCAGTCAAACAGGTGGCAAAAATTGGGCCTTGTGTGTTGGCGGTGCCAGAACACTGTAACCCCTTGCAGTTACTCTTGTTCGGCGGAGGAACTGGGCCTGAAGTTGCCAATTAGTTTTCAAATTGTGACGAAAGCCCCCAGTCAAACAGGTGGCCAAAAATTGGGCCTTGTGTGTTGGCGGTGCCAGAACACTGTAACCCCGTGCAGTTACTCTTGTTGGACGGAGGAACTGGGCCTGAAGTTGTCAATTAGTTTTCAAATTGTGACGAAAGCCCCCAGTCAAACAGGTGGCCAAAAATTGGGCCTTGTGTGTTGGCGGTGCCAGAACACTGTAACCCCTTGCAGTTACTCTTGTTGGACGGAGAAACTGGGCCTGAAGTTGTCAATTAGTTTTCAAATTGTGACGAAAGCCCCCAGTCAAACAGGTGGCCAAAAATTGGGCCTTGTATGTTGGTGGTGCCAGAACACTGTAACCCCTTGCAGTTACTCTTGTTGGACGGAGGAACTGGGCCTGAAGTTGTCAATTAGTTTAAAAATTGTTATGGCATGCCCCTGTAAATCAGGTGCAGAAAAATTGGGCCTTGGGTGCTGGTGGTGCCCTAAATACAACATATAGTTCTAGATTATGGACAGGAGGAATAGGAGCAATGGCAGTCTTCAAGGGATCCCAGATCCCTAGCAAATTTAATCAGTTGCATCAGCATCAGGGGCTTGATAGCTGCTGATCCAGGACTGATTCATTTTTATAAATGTGAGCCTATTAACCGAGTCTGTGGACAGGCGCACTCTTTGATCGGTTACGAACCCTCCAGCAGCACTAAATGTCCGTTCAGAGAGCACACTGGATGCAGGACAGGCCAGTAGCTCAGTTGCATATTGAGCAAGTTCTGGCCAGTGGTCCATCCTCAAGACCCAGTAACTAAGTGGATGCTCAGTGGGAAAGGTCTCCAAGTCTGATCTTGCCCCTATATATTCCTGCACCATATAATGCAGACGCTGACAATGGTTGCTTGAAGCTATCAGGCCTGGGTGCTGAGGACTGAAATTTTTTTTAAAGGCATCGCTCAGCCGGCCACCTTCTCCACCACTCTACCTCTGAACGACCGAAGCATCAGAAACACATTGTCCAGGGCCAGCAGCAGGACATGGTAATCTCCCAGATTCTGGAAAGGCATTGCACAAACTTTTCTTCAAGGTATCCTGAAGATGTTTCATCCTCTGCACCCTCTGCGCAGGCAGGATGAGTTCTGCAACTTTACCCTTGTAACGTGGATCAAGAAGGGTTGCCAGCCTGTAATGATCCCTCTCCTTGATACCACAAATCCTAGGGTCTTTTCGCAGGCTTTTCAGAATCAGAGAGCCCATGCAGCGTAAGTTTGAGGAGGGATGAGTGCCCTCTGGGTCACTGAGGATGACATTATCAGGAACTCCCTCCTCCCAGCCACGTACAACTCCTTGGGTTTCTGGGTCCTGAAAGCCATGATCCCTTGAAGACTGCTGCGTATTATACTCCACATCCATGCTGACACAATCCTCCTCCTCCTCCTCCTGTGTGTTTGGCGGCTCTGCAAGAATGCTCTCTGCATGATGGGGGCCTTGAGAGGAAAGGAAGTCCTCCTCTTCCGCCTTCTGTTCTGCATCAAGTGCCCTGTCCATGATTCCACGAAGCGTGTGCTCCAGAAGGAATATTAGTGGGACAGTGTCACTGATGCATGCATTGTCTCTGCTCACCATCCTTGTGGCCTCCTCAAATGGTGACAGGACAATGCATGCATCCTTGATCATTAGCCACTGGCGTGGCGAAAAAAAAAAGCCAAGCTCCCCTGAGCCTGTCCTGGTGCCATGCTCACAGAGGTACTCATTGATGGCCCTCTGCTGTGCGTGGAGTCGCTGCAGCATTTCCAATGTTGTGTTCCACCTGGTGGGCCTGTCACGAATGAGGCAGTTGTTGGGCAGGTTGAATTTCCGCTGGATGTCAGCCAGCCAGGCACTGGCATTGTGTGAAAGCCGGAAATGACCACAGACTTTTCTGGCCTGTCTCAGGATATCTGGTAAGCCTGGGTACCTGGTCAAGAAACGCTGCACCACCAAATTCAAGACGTGTGCCAAGCATGGAACATGAGTCAATTGTCCCAGTCGGAAGGCAGGGACAATGGTGCCATTGTCGCATACAACCATTCCTGGCTCAAGCTGCTGTGGCGTCAACCACCTCTGAACCTGCCCCCACAGAGCTGAAAGAATCTCTTCCCCAGTGTGGCTACTCTACTGTCCCCAAGACAGACTAACTCAGAGGACAATTGTGCAGAAGAGGCAACAGAGGTAGAAGAAGAGGAGGGGGTGGAGGAGGAAGCGGATGTGAAAAAAGCACCACCAGCTTTTTGGAGGCATGGTGGCGGAACTATTTCCAAAACTGAACCCTGTACTGTAACGTCCCTGACCGTGCCTGCTGGACCATGAATCAGCGGTAATATGAACCCTGCTGCTGACTGCACTGTTCAATGAGGCCAAAACATTGCCTTCCACATGAGAGCTGGAATGGCCTTACGTAAAAAGAAATCTCTTTTGGGAACATGCCACTGTGGGACAGCACATTCCACAAATTCACGAAAGGGTGCAGAGTCTACCTGCTGAAAAGGCAGTAGTTGGAGTGCTATCAATTTGTCCAAACTAGCATTAAGACGCTGAGCATGTGGATGGCTGGGACTGTATTTCTTTTTACGGTTCAGCAACTGGGGTAGTGATATTTGCCTGCTGAATTCACCTGGTGGTGTACTGCTAGAAGATTGCTGGCTGCAAGTACTAGTTGTGGCACGCATTGCTACACCTTCATTCCTCTCAGTGCAGGTTTTGGAGAGGACTGCAGGTATAGTAGGGGTTGAGATCCCAGGTGAGGAGCAAGGAGGATTCCGTCTTGTTTTCTGGTGTGGGTTCTTCAGGTACTCTTGCCAACGGACTGCATGGCTGGTCGTCATATGTCTTGTCAAGACAGTAGTGCCCAAGCTGCTGGAGTCCTGGCCGTGGTTGACCCACTTCAGACATAGATTGCAAGTGGCAACGGTGCAATCTACTGCACATGTACTGAAAAATGCCCACACCAAAGAAATTTTGGAAGTCGGCAGGGAGGCAGCAGCACCCTGCACCTATGGAGCTCTGTGGGCTGATGCAATTGGGTGGCTGCCCTTAAGCTGGCCCCTGGAGGACATCCTGCCTTGTTGGAGTTGGGCCTCCTTCTCATTTTCCTCCTCTCTTCTCTCAGGCTCCCAAGTACAGTCTGTGTCCTCATCATCCCCTCCCTCCTCGTCACTGGAGCAAACTTGGCAGTCTGCTGCAGCTGGGGGAACATGACTGCTAGTTTCTTGTCCTTTTGTGGCATCACCTGTCTCTAGGCTCACGCTACTCCCTTCCTCAACCTGGGACCAACATCGGAGCCTTCAAACTGCTGCGCATCCTCCATGAGCATGTAACTGACACTATGGTCGAACAACTCAGGGGACTCCTCCGTGCATGATGGTGGGGCTACAGAAGGAGTAACTGTGAACCAGGATCCAGTGGAATAGGCTGCTTTGCCAGATGCATTGGAAGGCAAACTTGTACGAGCCTGGGTGACAGAGGATGAGGAGGATGAGGACAGCTTTGTTATCCACTCCACCAACTCTTCTGCATGTTGTGGCTCAATAGCATGTCCAGCAGCAGAAAAAAAAGACAAGCGTGACCCGCCTGCAGATGATGCACCACGTCCACCACCTTTCACTGGAGACACAGAGGCTGCTTGCCCTCTTTTAGTGGCCTGGAAGCGTCTGCCTCTCCTTTGAGGCCTTCCTGACATGATGTTATTTTTTGTTTTTTATTAGCACCACACTACACTGTGCTATATACCGTACATCCCCAAATGCACCGATATATAGAGCGCGCTCAATACACGGTGTGTATATATAGATCACGCTCAATATGCTGTGTGTGTAAATATATACCTTAGGTACAGATATATAGAGCACACTCAATACGCTGTGTGTATATATATATACATATATATACCAGGCTGTATATATTTTTATACACCACATCAAGAGGACTATATACCTTAAGTCAGTGGTTCTCAACTCCGGTCCTCGGGCCCCCCCAACAGGCCAGGTTTGCAGGATAACTGAAATACATCACAGGTGATAGAATTTTACTGCTCAGTGATTGCAGTATTCTAGTCTGCATCTCCCCAAGGTAATACTTAAAATCTGGCCTGTTGGGGGGGCCCGAGGACCGGAGTTGAGAACCACTGCCTTAAGTACAGATATATAGAGCACATTCAATACACTGTGTGTATATATATATATATAAATATATATATATATACATATATCAGGCTGTATATATTTTTATACACCACGTCAAGTGGACTATATACCTTAGGTACAGATATCTAGAACATGCTTAGAACACGCTCAATACGCTGTGTGTATATATATATATATACCGGGCTGTACATATTTTTATACACCACGTCAAGTGGACTATATACTGTATGTACACTGTACACTGTTATATAGCACACTGTGTGTGTGGATATATGTATATATATATATATATAAATATATATTGTGACAGCTGGCGGGTAAAGACACCGGGTTGCGTGCAGGATTGCAGGTGCATCTGCCCAAGATTTAAAGTCTATGCAGACTTATACCACTAAGGGGAGTCTTGCAGGTGTAGAGGTAATGAGCGCAGCTGAGGTGAGCTGGCTCATTAAGGCCTCTACAAGATCTCCCAGCAAGCATAGGTGAGTGCTCCACCCTGGAACCAGGTTCTGTGTCAGGTCAACAGACTGGGGAGTGTAACAGCTTGTCTGGTAAGAAGCCTGTGTGGTTGATTGTTCAGTAAGAGATAGGAGCTTTGTACAGCAGTAGGCTGTACCCAGCTGACAGACAGGGAAAACAATTGTGTAGTCAGTGGCCAAGGGGCCTAGGATTTATTTTGTTGTTTGTTTTTGTTTTGCTGTTTTCAACATTGAATGTAGTGAGAATAAACTACCTTTTTTTTCATCTGAAACTGCTGTCTCACTGTGCCTAACTTGTGTAGTGAACCCTTCCAGGGGGTCAAACACACCCGCTGCCTAGCTAAATCCCTTACAATATATATATATTAGACTGTATATA
The DNA here is from genome assembly GCA_018402905.1 of Glandirana rugosa. Classification (NCBI taxonomy): domain Eukaryota; kingdom Metazoa; phylum Chordata; class Amphibia; order Anura; family Ranidae; genus Glandirana; species Glandirana rugosa. The sequence continues at coordinate 153,412 of BLSH010042207.1, read as the reverse complement.
TATATATTTTTTTTTTCCTACACTAACCTGTCTGCACTAACTGACAGATACATTTTAGATATCTATCTCTCTAGTTAGCTATCTATTTTCTGTGATTTTTGTCTGTTTTTTACAGTTTTTTTCAAGCTAGCTATCTAAACTGCCTGATATAGGAACCTACGCTATCTTTCTACAAGCAGCGCCGACACACTATCATAGAGCTGCTGTACAGGGCATGGATTGAGACTGCTGTTATATCTGAACATGAACCCCATCCCTAATGGACACATAGGCTAACATGGAGGTGCTTTTAGAGGCAGTTAAAAAAACGTCAACCGCCCCCAACAGCAGCTGTAAAAATGTCCCGTGTGCATGAGGCCTAAATGTTTCTCAGGACATGGTGTCATGGCGGCTACAAGGTTTTTTGAACATTGATAGAGTGGATCTGTCCTAAGTCTATCCTCATTAAAATACAATGCAAAAAGACCAAACCCTAAACCCTTTTTATAGGACAGACAGGGTTGATTTACTAAAATTAAAGGGTGCAAAATCTGGTGCAGCTCTGCTCTGATCACCTTCCAGGTTTTTTAGTCAAAGCTTAATTGAACAAGTTAAAGTTAGAAGCTGATTGGCTACCATGCACAGCTGCACCAGATGTTGCACTCTCCAGGTGTAGAAAATAAACTGCACAGTGTTGAAATCTAGTTACAATTGATCATGAAGATCTACCTGCACAAAACAGACAGGGTTAATTATGACAAGAACATCTGCCCAGCCCCCCTTCCCTCACAAACACAGATAATTAACTAGGATTTTTCCTTGCTTGAGAATCCAGTATAGAAAATCTAAAGATGGTAAGCTGCAATTTTTAAATGTTTTTTTTTAAAGTTATACTATGAGAATTAGGACATGTAACATATATAAAGTAGGTTATCACAATTTGGCTGCAAAAGTAGAAATACACTTTAATGTTCTAGGCTGGAATTGTTCACTTTTAAACAACAGCGGGTACAACATTTTACAAGGGCTATAATTGTATACGTTTTGGATTATCTGCTGTCAAACAGTTGTTCTTTTATGTTTACTTGGCCAGTTTCACCTCCAAGCTGTGGTTGCAGATGCAGAAGGCACAGGTCTGGGAATGAATTGTAATGCCGTCAGTACATGGTGAGCATGGATAAAAGTTTACCATTTTATTTATACAACTGAAAAAAAAAAAAAAGGTTTCAGCCACAATGTAGTCACTATTAATTCAGGTGATGAACTGATAAATAAAGCACACCTTCAAAATGTTTGAAATGAGAAAGAGGGTCACCTTTTAGTGCAAAGTAAATGAGCAAAGGACACACCCTGCCACACATCCAGTTACACAGACCATAAGGAATTTATAGAGAAAACGATTGGTTAAGCCCACTGTCAGGAAAACACCACCCATAGTACAGGTGAAGTTTCAAGGCTCATACAGATCTGTGGGTGCTCCTCTTGCTGTGCATAGACACATGCATGTGCATTCACCCGCCACTAACAGTAGCGCCAAATGGACTATTTATGTGTGACAGCTGTATTAGCCAGCATTGTCTGATCTACAGCTATTCCCTTGTTCCTGCATCTGTTCCTGTGATTCACTTCTGTGATTGGCCAGGCTCGTCCTGACCACGCTTGAACGTTACCTGCCCTTACTTTGGCCTTTCTCTGGTTTCTGCTCTGCCTCCTGCTCATCGGCCCACTTATTGTTGCTGACCTCTCCCTGTATCAGTGGCGTATCTAGAACCTTCAGGGCCCCAGTTCAAGAAACCACGAAGGACCCCTGTGCCCCGCAACCTGGGCTCTTCCCTCCAAGCCCGGTGGTGAAACTCCAGGGCACAGTCCCAATTATGACCTTTGTGGCCCCTGTAGTTTTGCCACTAGTATCAATCCTTTTTATATTTTTGTTATTTTGTTTTTGTTATTTTATTCATTATTTTTCTTTACAATATTATTTTTTAGGAGCCTAAACAGACGTCTGATGTTCCACCTTTGAGACAGAGAAGGAGACTGAGGACACAGCCCTCCATCTCCTCCTCTGCAGCCTCAGCTACACTGAATAACTGGACAGGAATAGCTCTTTAAATAGATTCCTGTCCACTCATAAACTGAAGCATAGTAAACACAGTTTACTATGCCACAGTTATGAATGGACAGAGTCGGTGATCTGTATGGATTACTGACTCTCCATAAAGAAAAAGACCCCTTCCCTGCTCTCCATCTTGACAGATCCCCCACAGCAGCCGGCAAGAGAGGGGATGGGGGAAGCTGGCAGAGCTGCAGAGGATGAGGAGGGTCTGGGAAAGAGCACAGGGAGGCTGGAGAGCACACAGGGGGCAGTGGAAAAAAGCTGGATAGGAGGAGGGACTGGTACTGCTAGACCCCCGTCCTCCAGCTACCCCACACTAATACTGCTAGACCCCCCTGTCCTCCACCCACCCCACGCTGATACTTCTGTACCCCCCGCCCTCCAGGCACCCTGCTGATATTGTTATTTCCTTCCCCACCATCTTCAGTGACCCCATACTGGTACTGCTGGACCCCCCCCATCCTCCAGCCAAACCACTGCTAGACCTCTCTCTGTCCTCCAGCCACCCCATGCTGGTACTGCTGTAGCCCCCAGCATCCAGTGACCTCCACTGGAACACCCCCCAAATCCCAAAGTGGGGGATGGAAGTCCGGTCCCCAGGGGAGATGGACTCCCTGTCCTAGGGGCAGATGGACTCCCTGTCCTCAGGGCAGATGGCGGCCCTGCCCCTGGGTCAGATAGGGGCCCTCCTGTCCCCAAGTCAGATGAGCTCCCTGTCCCCAGGGCAGATGGAGTGGAGTATGGGTCGTTCCCCAGGGCAGATGGGCTCTGTCCCCAGGGCAGATGGGCTCCCTGTCCCCAGGGCAGATGGGTTCTCTGCCCCCAGGGCAGATGAGCTCCCTGTCCCCAGGGCAGATGAACTCCCTGTCCCCAGGGCAGATGAGGGCCCTGTCCCCAGGGCAGATGAGGGCCCTGTCCCTAGGGCAAATGGGGGGCCCTGTCCCCAGGGCAGATGGAGTGGGGTATGGGTCATTCCCCAGGGCAGATGGGCTCCCTGTTCCCAGGGCAGATGGAGTGGGGTATGAGTAATTTCACTCACTGTGACTAAGCTGCAGGGTCAGGTTGATGGAGTGCAGGCACTAATAGGAAGCATACTGTGCTGCGGCCGGCCGCCCTCCAAGCACATATCCATGGTCCGCTGGGCTCCCGCCAGCAGCACAGACCAGGGAGCTGCCTCTCATAGGGTTGCACAATGCCTCTGTGTGCTGAATGTTTAGGAGAAGCGTGCGCTAGAGGGCTGTGCCTGGGCTCTGTTACAAAGGAGTGGATGGAGTGACTCGTGGGGGGGGGAGGGACTCTGGCTGCATGGACACTGGACCAAACTGTGTTGTATGGGGAAGGAGAGAGGGACCTGAGGAGCCGGCCGTAGAGACGCGGGTGTGGGATTGAGAGATTAGCAGCCAGTGCAGAAGAGCAGGGAGCTCTGCTACCCACACCATCCTCCAGCCACTCGGGTGCTCATACTACAACCCACCCAGCTGCCTATGCTGGCTCAAGCTGGCATCAGCCCTATGTACAGGGGGGGCCGCATAGGCCCCCTGCCGCATTGGGCCGGGTAGCAATTGCAATCCCTGCACCCTCTGTAGCTACGGCCTTGCATAGTAGTGTGGAACCAGAATACCCTCCAGAAAGGACTAAGCTATATTGGTGTGTACTGCTTTCTTTTATTCTCTGAATCCTACCAATGACTATGTTTTCAGTGTAAAATCAGTCTCGAGCTTGGGAAATCTACTTTAGCAGACAAGTTCATAAATTATTGTAACACACATTTCTTTTTCATTCATTGAGCTTTTTATTTTCATGCATATATTTTTTTTTTCTTTTTTGGAAGCATTGCTTAGTTAATATTTGCTCTCTGCTCTCTGTCTTTAACATGAAACTAAATGCTTCTATAAGATAATTAGTTTTGAACAACTAATTGCTGACTGCTAGAGTTGAACTGTAACATTTATTTTCAGAAATCACAGATAAAATGTTGTTTTCCTCCTTCCCGGGTCATACATCACTCAGCAGACACAGCTAAAGGATACGTCCCTCCAGCATCTGTTTATTTGGCTAATAAGCCATATCCTGGTAGGCACACTGCTGGACAGCTATCTTCACAACTTGCTGCTGCTTAGACCTCTGTTTTGCATATTCAAGCTGATTTATATCTCTAGTTGACATGTTATAACCTCACAGTTTGTCTAAATGCAGCTAATGAGATCCAGCTGATAGAAACAAGTATAAAAGACTATGCAACCTACAACTTGTAGAGTAGCAATTAGGAAGAATTTGTATTTTTACTGCAAAATAAAGTTTTGTTGAAAAAAAACAACAGCACAGCAACAGAAAGTTGCATTAAAAAGTTTATTATAATCCATTACCTTGTTTATTAGAATTATTCCCTCTGCCTACTGCAGTGGTCTCCAAACTCTGGCCCAGGGGCCAGATGTGGCCCCTTGTTTGCCTGCATCTGGCCCTTGAGGCACTATTCCTCCCACCAAATCTAAACTAATGTCATCTGGTCCCTAGAGGTTTGTAACATTTGTTTTCCCGGTCAAATGACAGGAAGTCTAAAACTCCACCGGTGACACTCATCTTTTACGGGGTTATAGTTACCCTCATTTGTTAAAGGGGTAGTAACCACGGTCACCCTCTTTATCACAGGGTAACAACTATCGTTACCACGAAACATAGACACCCTCCTTATCACGGAGTTCCCGGTCTACGTCCGTTTGTTCCCCGGTGTAGACCGGGGACCCGGTCTCAAACCTCTGGTGACGTCATCCGTCTCCCTTATTAAGATTATTT
>BLSH010042207.1:93264-105577 GCA_018402905.1 Glandirana rugosa | reverse complement strand
CCGGACCCGGACTTTGTCCCGAAGTTCGGACGGACCAGCAGAACCCGAACTTCCAGAGGTTCGCTCAACTCTAGTAGTAATCTCAGGATGCAGGATCAGATGTTAAAATGTCTGCAATCTGTCCCTCACAAAAACGCTGGCAGCTTCCTCTCCCTATACTATTCAGAGTCTCAGAGAGCATGTGACTGCAGCATCAAGTGACTCCAGCTTATATAGAGGCTGGGTCACATGATGCACTGGCCAATCACAGCCATGCCATTAGTAGGCATGGCTGTGATGGCTTCTAAGGGCAAACCAGTGAAACGCTTGTTGATTGGCTGCCCTGCAGCTATTCAACATGCGTGATCAACTACCAGAACCCAAACATTTTTTGAAATGTCCGTGTTTGGGTCCGGGTCCCGGACACCCCAAAGTTCGGTACGGATCCAAACGTTACAGTCCGGGTTCACTCAACACTACTTCTAACAATTTTAAAATTAAATCCTTATGTGTGATAGGTTTCCCTGCAGAGGTCACCATTCCCCTATTGTTCCATTGTTGTGCAAACACATGTACTGTTGAAAAGGCATATTGACTGTCAGTGTAAATGTTTACCCTTTTATTTTCTCCTACCTTGCAGGCTTCAATAAGAGCCACAAGTTCTGCTGCTTGTGCTGAATAATGACTTGGTAGCGAACCACTAGTCAATGTCTGGTCCTGGGTCACTACTGCATAACCCACTTGATTTTGTCCCAGGTCATTCTTACTGGCAGATCCATCTACAAATAAGTCCGTGTGGGTTTCTTAACAGGAAACAAAGGGGTATTACATGGGGAATCTGGGGCCTCAACCACTATTCCCTTGGTAATAAGTTCCATCAGGACAGGTTCTATTCCCTTTTCTGCTTCAGGTTTCAGTGGATATTGCCTTTTGTGTGAGCGGAAGGAGCCTTTTGGAGTTATGACTACTGCATCTGCAGTTTTCATTAATCCAACATCACTTTTGCTGGCTGACCAGAGTGTCGGGGCAGAGTTGCCAGTTCTCCCTCTTCTTCCTCTGTCAGCAACATGTCCAATGATTTATCCTCCTTCCACACAAATGTTCAGGTATGCCCAACACCTCTTGCTCTACATCTATAACCTGTACTCCCACCCTCTGCAATTCTTTAGGCATCATTCCCATCCATTTAGTCAGTTCTTCACCACAATATGCCCAAGACTTCCCCGTGGGTCGTCTGAGTGAAATGTGGGGACAAACTTGCTGCCTGGAACATTTCCTAAGGGTGGGACTACATATCACACTCATTTTGATGTTTTTATTTATCAATCTCTGGTTCAATTCCATACAGATCTGGTTCCTTCTGTATTAACAAAAACCTTATAAAACAATCATTATTGCTGTATTTTAAAGTATCACACTTCATTACAATCATTAATCAAAAGGATACATAACATATATAGACATACATCTCCAGTAATCATTCAATATTGTCCTATCATATACTGTTAAGTAAAGATGATCTAAGCCTTGTCTTTACTAGTCAACTGTCTTGTTCAAATAATTTTCATGAATGGGTACAACCTGGTTTTTATCAGTGGGTGGAGCCTTTTCCTTTTCCACGCCCAATAGGCTGGAATGGAGAACTAAACATTTAAATAATTATAATACTCATGGCTGCCTTTTAGGAATTTACAGGGCATTGACTGCACACATTTCTTTGTTTAAACTGAATCCTAGAGTTACAAAGCTAAAAACCAACAATTTCAACTAGGACTGTATCTCTGCAACACAATCAAACATTTCCCTTGGTCTTATATATAACTCACATCTGAACATCACATGTCACACTAGTCATTTCATAGCTGGACAAAAACCAATACACTACTACATTTCACAGACAGACTCTCGCAAAGAATCTGTTGAAGGAAGAAGGGGGTGAGGGGGATGCTGCAGTCTCTTCTCTCTGTACAAAAAATATCACGGACAGTACTCAATTTTCTCTCTCACTTAAATTTACAAAGACTTTCTGACAAAAGCTTCTATCTTTCTCATATGCCATTTTATCAGTTTCAGTACCTACAATATAACCCTTCTGTATTTCTCACTTTTCTCATTTACAACTTTAAAGCTTTAGTTTTATCACTTAACTTTTCCAATGTTAAACTTACATAGACCTTCAAATATACGTAACGAAACTTATGTTATAAATCAGCTACACTTATCCGTCTGTAACCTCATATTCACTATAGAAAGAACAGAATGCATCATTCTGTCATTTTTGTTCTGTCATTTACGTGCAAAATATCCTCTCCTCCCATATCTGAAACATTTCTTCCACTCCTTCCTCCCCTCATAATCAATGATAGGGGGTCTCCTTCTATTTCCCCTACCCCTTCCACTGACATACTGTACATACATTCCTCATCATCAATCTTCATAATATGTATCAACATTCCTTTTACCTTTTACATGCCTTTATTTTTATCCGAGGTACCTTCAAACCCATAGTCTTTCTTCCACTTCCTTAAATAACATACTAATTTCTTATCAATATTTAACATATATATTTCATCATCATTATATTCAGGATCCTTTTTATAACGAGAATGTATCTTTCCCATCACTACTCCTTATGTTTTTAACGTGCAAACGGTAAGGTTTAAGTCCCCCTTTACTTCTTGATTACCTCCTGTATACAGAAATTGGTCACAACAGCCTAACAATTCTATCATACAGACATAATAGTTAGTCACAAAATATGCCTTTCAGTAACTACCCGTATACTAAAGGTTCAAACAGCGTATATTTCTGACTACACCATTGTGATGAGAAAGATAAACTCGTTACTCACTGAACCACTTGTTATTCCTCACCGGTCTCCCGTGAAACCGACTCTGGACGATTTCCGTCCCTATGGGAACAACTGGCCTCTTTTAACAGTCAACGTAGGACTGGAGGTCTTCTCGGGGGGATCCTTGGTATCTCACCTCGGGTCTTTGCAGTTGTCCCAGCAGAACTCCTATCGTCCAGTAGTGGCTTCCGGCTCTCGAAGGACCACTAAATGTTGGAAAAACTCCAGGCTGGACACCGGTGATTGTAGGAAAACAAGTAGATTCGCTTTATTACATGCGCATGGAGGAAACACAGTATAACAGGTCTGCCTATGTGTAATCCTACTGAAAGCAAGGGCTTAAGCTTTTTTTATAGTAATGAATATGCATAAGACATGTGTGTGTTCTGGGTTGTAACCTAGGGATGATCATATAATCAACCCAATCAACGTCCATATCTTCTATTAGCAATCAAGCAGTTAAATGGGTGGATTTCCCATGTGACCGATAGAAACTGGTTCTTGATAAGAAGTCCATCTTGGAGCCAGAAGGGAGTAATTCATATCATCACATATCCAAAAGCTTTGCTTTCCCAGGAATAGAAACGATAATCAAGCCGTCTCCCCCGTCACCAGATGTTCTCTCCTCTTGAGTAAACACATTCATTAGTACATCAAAAATCAACATTTTATAGTTTCACATAAAGCATTACTCTAGCTACATTTTAATGAAAGATTCCTGACTTAGCCCATTCTTCCAACAGTTCTGCTTCAAGTGCCCTGTCCATGATTCCATGAAGCGTGTGCTCCAGAAGGAATATTAGTGGGACAGTGTCACTGATGCATGCATTGTCTCTGCTCACCATCCTTGTGGCCTCCTCAAATGGTGACAGGACAGTGCATGCATTCTTGATCTTTAGCCACTGACGTGGCGAAAAAAAGCCAAGCTCCCCTAAGCCTGTCCTGGTGCCATGCTCACAGAGGTACTCATTGATGGCCCTCTGCTGTGCATGGAGTCGCTGCAGCATTGCCAATGTTGAGTTCCACCTGGTGGGCATGTCACAAATGAGGCGGTTGTTGGGCAGGTTGAATTCCCGCTGGATGTCAGCCAGCCGAGCACTGGCATTGTATGACTGGTGGAAATGACCACAGACTTTCCTGGCCTGCCTCAGGATATCTGGTAAGCCTGGGTACCTGGTCAAGAAACGCTGCACCACCAAATTCAAGACGTGTGCCAAGCATGGAACATGCGTCAATTGTCCCAGTTGGAGGGCAGAGAGAAGGTTGGTACCATTGTCGCATACAACCATTCCTGGCTCAAGCTGCCGTGGCGTCAACCACCTCTGAGCCTGCCCCCAAAGAGCTGAAAGAATCTCTTCCCCAGTGTGGCTCCTGTCCCCAAGACAGACTAACTCAAGCACGGCATGGCATCCTTTAGCCTGACTGCTTGCATAGCCCCTTGAACGCTTAGGGAGCACTGCAGGTTCACAGGACAATTCTGCAGAAGAGGCCACAGAGGTAGAAGAAGAGAAGGGGGTGGAGGAGGAGGCGGATGTGGAAAAATCACCACCAGCTTTTTGGAGGCGTGGTGGTGGAACTATTTCCAAAACCGAACCCTGTACTGCATCCTTTCCAGCTGCCAGGAGAGTTACCCAGTGCACCGTGAAGGAAAGGTAACGTCCCTGACCGTGCCTGCTGGACCATGAGTCGGCGGTAATATGAACCCTGCTGCTGACCGCACTGTTCAACGAGGCCAAAACATTGCCTTCCACATGACGGTAGAGAGCTGGATTGGCCTTACCTGAAAAGAAATCTCTTTTGGAAACATGCCACTGTGGGACAGCACATTCCACAAACTCATGAAAGGGCGCAGTGTCTACCAGCTGAAAAGGCAGCAGTTGGAGTGCTAGCAATTTGGCCAAGCTAGCATTAAGATGCTGAGCATGTGGATGGCTGGGACTGTATTTCTTTTTACAGTTCAGCAACTGGGGTAGTGATATTTGCCTGAATTCACCTGGTGGTGTATTGCTAGCAGATTGCTGGCTACAAGTACTTGTGGCACGCATTGCTACACCTTCATTCCTCTCAGTGCAGGTTTTGGAGAGGACTGCAGGTATAGTAGGGGTTGAGACCCCAGATGGAGCAAGGAGGAGTCTGCCTTGTTTTCTGGTGTGGGTTCTTCAGGTACTCTTGCCAATGGACTGCATGACTGGTCGTCATATGTCTTGTCAAGACAGTAGTGCCCAAGCGGCTGGAGTCCTGGCCGCGCTTGACACGCTTCAGATATAGATTGCAAATGGCAACGGTGCGATCTACTGCACATGTGCTGAAAAATGCCCACACCAAAGAAATTTTGGAAGTCGGCGGGGAGGCAGCAGCGCCCTGCACCTGTGGAGCTCTGTGGGCTGATGCAATTGGGTGGCTGTCTCTAAGCTGGCCCCTGGAGGACATCCTGCCTTTTTGGAGTTGGGCCTTCGCCTCCTCCTCGTCACTTTCCTCCTCTCTTCTCTCAGGCACCCAAGTACGGTCCGTGTCCTCATCATCCCCTCCCTCCTAGTCACTGGAGCAAACTTGGCAGTATGCTGCAGCTGGGGGAACATGACTGTGGATCTTTTGTGGCACCCCCTGTCTCTAGGCTCACGCTACTCCCTTCCTCAACCTGGGAACCAACATCGGAGCCTTCAAACTGCTGTGCATCCTCCATGAGCATGTAACCAACACTATGGTCGAACAACTCAGGTGACCCCTCCGTGCATGATGGTGGGGCTACAGAAGGAGTAACTGTGGACAAGGATCCAGTGGAATAGGCCGCTTTGCCAGATGTATTGGAAGGCTGGGAGCGTCTGCCTCTCCTTTGAGGCCTTCCTGACATATTTTGCTACCACTTATTATCGACCCTTGACTTGTTCCTCAGTTATGCTTCTGTCTCATACCGACCTGCAACTACTCATTACTGATCTTTTGGCTTACTTACTGATCACATGACTACTGTGATTGGCTGTCACATGATCAGGAGCCGGTCCTGCCAGCTACTGATCAGTAGCAGGGACCACAAGCTGTCTTTCACACCTTAGTCGCTGTGCTAGGAGGTTGCAGTTAGCGAGCTCTCAGCACAGAAACATCAGCCATCCAGTGATGCATATCTGCAGCATGTACATGTTAAAGCCCAACTGTCAGGGGCTGGACCTGAACCTGAGACCTCTGCTGTGTCTGGCAATTACTTTTCTTGCTGAGCTACCTGAGACAGCACCCTGTCTGGTGCATTGGACAACCCTGCCTTGTGCCTTGACTTCTGCTGAACTTTGAACTCTTTTCTCCTCCCATGAATTCCCTGATTTATGCCATGTCTCTGTGCTTCCTGTTTGCCAGATTATTGTGCCCTCTCAGCCAGTATCTTACTCTTGTCTTCCCTGCTGCCTTCCATATTTTGCTACCACTTATTATCGACCCTTGGCTTGTTCCTCAGTTATGCTTCTGTCTAATACCGACCTGCAACTACTCATTACTGACCTTTCGGCTTGCTTACTGTCTATACTTCTGTTTGATCCTTACCTGCTTAACTGCTACTCGACCCCAGCTTGCTCACCTCCTGGTGGGGCGATCCTGAGGACTGCAACCTGGTACTAACAGGCAGCAAAATCCATCTCCACCATCAGGAGCTCTGGTGAACACCAGTTAGTACTTAGACTCCGCACCTCAGGTGAGCCTGCGTCATCTGCCTGTGTACCTATCCTGCTGGTCAGTGGTAGTACCACAACTGCTATAGCAACTGGTCTTTGAGCCTGATCCCTGATCGTGACACCAACCTTTTGCTGTCACACATTAACAAGGATAGGCTACTAATTAATTGACTGTTTGAAACATCATTTATTGGTCCTCCTGGTCTGGTTGAAGCAAGTAAAGTACATCTGTGTACATGATAGTATTGCTACATTAATATTAAGTTAATGCACACTATTTAAGATATGTTCCTTATGTCATGAAGAACTTTTCTGCTGTGATCCTTGAGGATGAATTAGATTACAGTATATGCAAATACAAAGTAAAGATAGACTTGGTTAAATGCTCTTTTACTGCTTGTTAAGTATATGTAAATAATTTAAAGTGTAAGTCCACCCTAACACTAAAATCTCTGCATCTACAGACATCTATGATCTAACACTAACCTATAAAGAAGAAATCACTATACATACCTTTTTTGAAGCTGATCCGATCTGGTCTCCAGTGGTGGAAGCTCTGCAGAGGACACAGCCGACAACGGCTGTGAAATGAATGGGGAGTGATGTCACCCATAGACTTACTATGGGGCTTCCATTGTCGGATGTGTCCTCTGCACCCACCTCCACAGTGAAGCCGCAGCTGACAGCTCTGCGTGGGATCAGGATCGGCTTCAAAAAAGGTATTGAGTAGAACCATGGGGGTCCAATAATGTAGAGCTATGTATATATATATATATATATATATATATATATACACAGCATATTCCGGGGTGTACGTGCGATATATAGTACACCTGACGTGGTGTCTTAAAATATATACAGTTTTTAACCCCTTAACCCCAGAGCCCTTTTTTACATTTGTTGTTTACAAGTTAAAATCCATTTTTTTTTATAGAAAATTACTTAGAACCCCCAAACATTACATATATTTTATTCAAACATCCTAGAGAATAAAATGGCGATTGTTGCAATGCTTTTTGTCACACGGTATTTGCGCTGCGGTCTTTCAAGTGCTTTTTTTTGGGAAAATAAAACATGTTTTTGAGTTTAAAAATAAGACAACAGTAAAGTTAGCCCAATAGTTTTTTATTGTGAAAGAGGATGCTCTGGTACTTAAAAATCTCCATAGGCTACGCTTTAAAAATTTTTAACGGTTACCAGGTTAGAGATGCAGAGGAGGTCTTTTGGTAGAATTATTGCTCTCACTGGCGATCGCGGTGATACCTCACATGTGTGGTTTGAACACCGTTTTCACATGCGGGCATGTCTTGCGCATGCGTTTTCTTTGCTGCACGAGCTCGCAGGGATGGTGGCGCTTTACATTTTTTACATTTTTTTTTATTTATTTTATTTTTTCTTTTAACACTATTCTTTTAAAAAAAAATCTGATCACATTTATTGCTATCACAAGGAATGTAAACATCCCTTGTGATAGTAATATATGGTGACAGGTACTCTTTCTGGAGGGATGGGGGGTCTAAAAGACCCCCCATCCCTACTTTACAGTATTCGGATCACTAAAAACGGCGATTCTGAATACTGTCATTTTTTTTTAAAACCGGCACCGTTAGCCGCCGAGTAAACCGGAAGTGACGTTGTAGCGTTGCTTCCGGAAATGTACGAAGGAGTCCCAATCAAAGCCGATTCTGGCGTCCACAGGGACTCCACACAGCCGGCGGACATGCCGGATTGGAGCTCTGGTCTACCGGTGGGATGGGAGGCCAGAGAAGAGCAGTAGACGGTGGTGGCTTAACCGCTGCCTGGGTTAACGACCGAGCGGCTCCCGAGCCGGATCAGCTGTTATCAACGGATAGCCGGCCGCCTGCTCTAAAAAAACGGTACCAGGGTATAGCCTGTAGCTGCAGACTATACCCCAATACTTCTACTTAAATCAGCCACTGTTTATAAACAGCGATTCGCATTAAGTGGTTACACTAATTTACAACAGCAGGGCCCGTTCCTGGAGCTTCGATCCGACACTTCTGGCCGCTGTGTGGAGTCCCTGTGGAAGCCAGAATCAGTTTCAATCGGGACTCCTTCATACATTTCCGGAAGCAACGTCACTTCTGGTTTGCTCGGCGGCAAGCGGCGCCGAGTTTTGAAAAAATTACAGTGTTCAGAATCACCGTTTTTGGTGATCTGAATACTGTGAAGTGCAAAGGAGGGATGGGGGGTCTTTTAAAGAGTACCTGTCACCATATATTACTATCACAAGGGATAAGGGATGTTTGCATTCCTTCTGATAGCAATAAGTGATCAGATTTTTTTTTAAACAGTGTTAAAAAAAAGAAATAAATAAATGTAAAAAAAAATTTTAAAGCGCCACCGTAACCGCGAGCTCACACAGCAAAGAAAACGCATACGTAAGTCACGCCTGCATATGAAAACGGTGTTCAAACCATACATGTGAGATATCGCCGCAATCGCCAGAGTGTGAGCAGTTATTTTAGAAAAAAGACCTCCTCTGCATCTCTAACCTGGTAACCGTTAAAATTTTTTTAAAGCGTTGCCTATGGAGATGTTTAAGTACTGGAATTTGTCGCCATTCCGCAAGTCTGCGCAATTTTCAACCGTAACATGTATGGTATCTATTTACTCGGCGTAACATCCTCTTTCACAATATACAAAAAAATTGGGCTAACTTTACTGTTGTCTTATTTTTTAACTCAAAAAAGCTAATTTTTTCCCAAAAGATTGCACTTGAAAGACCGCTGCGCAAATACAGTGTGACAAATAGCATTGCAACGATCGCCATTTTATTCTCTAGGGTGTTTGAAAAAAATATATAATGCTTGGGGGTTTTAAGTAATTTTCTAGCAAAAAAATTATTTTAACTTGTAAACAACAAGTGTAAAAAAGGGCTCTGGGGCTTAAGTGGTTAAACGAATTTACAACAGCAGGCCCGTTCCTGCGCCCAACAAGAGCAACTGCAAGGGGTTACAGTGTTCTGTCCCCGCCAGCACCCAAGGCCCAATTTTTCGCCACCTGTTTGACTGGGGGCTTTCGTCACAATTTGTAAACTAATTTACAACATCAGGCACAGTTCCTCCATCCAATAAGAGTAACTGCAAGGGGTTACAGTGTTCTGTCACCGCCAACACCCAAGGCCCAATTTATCGCCACCTGTTTGACTGGGGGATTTTATCACAATTTTTAAACTAATTTACAACAGCAGGGCCCGTGCCAAATTTTTTTTTAAAAAATGACGTGGGGTTCCCACCCAAAATCAGAACCAGACCCTTCCAGGACTTGTCAAAATCTGCCTCTTGTTTTTTTTTTTACACTACACTCCTTTTTTGGTGAATGGGTAGGGGTACAATGTATCCCAAACCTATTCACATGGGGGGGGATCTGGAGGCCCCCTTATTAAAGGGGGCTTCCAGATTCCGATAAGCCCCCCCCGCCCGCAGATCCCCACAAGCACTGGCCAGGCTTGTGGGGAAGAGGCTCTTGTCTCCATCAACATGGGGGCAAGGTGCTTTGAGGTGGGGGGTCAAAGCATCCATACTCCCCATGTTGAGGGCATGTAGCCTGGTACGGTTCAGGAGGGAGGACACTCGCCTGTCCCCCCCATCCTAACCGGCCAGGGCTGCATGCTCGGATAAGGGTCTGGTTTGGATTTTAGGGGGAACTCCACATCAATTTTTTTAAGTTTGGAGCGTGGTTCCCCTTAATATCTAAACCAGACCTGAAGAACATGGTTTGGACTGGGGGGGAACCTCACACACTTTTTTTCAGCCGGGAACCAGCCGGGAACCAGCAATACATTACAGCCGCAATTTTAAATGACAATTTTTCCTATGGAAATGTCATTTTGGCTATGTTCTACACTTCACAGAGATGCACCCTTTTACACACAGACTAAGGACACCCCCCAGGCACAATATTTCATAGGATTTGTAATTTTTTTCACTTTAAGCATTATTAAAATCACTGCTCCTGAAAAAACAATTGTTTTAAATACTTTTTTTTTTCATTGATACATGTCCCCTAGGGCAGGACCCAGGTCCCCATACACTTTTTAGGACAATAACATTGCATATAAGCCTTTAAAATGAGTACTTTTGATTCTTCATGTTCGAGTCCCATAGACTTTAATAGTGTTCGAATGTTGCCCCTGAACTTTTTGTCTGTTCGCATGTTCTGGTGCAAACCGAACCGGGGGGTGTTCGGCCCATCCCTATTCATAACTGTAAAATTGTATAGCCTTTAGCTATAGCATTAGAAGCACATTCACTTTCCCTCAGTTCACATGAATTGAGCTACTATGTGTTGTATCTCTCCACTGTAGTGTGTGAAATAAAATGACACCCTTTATCAATTTGGACTTACTGTCTCTTCTAGAAGGTCTTGAATTAAGACTCCCAAATCTGACTGAACAGTGTGTATACTGATTTCTTCTTTAAAGGGCTAGATAGGTTAGTGTTAGATCGTGGATGTCTGTAGATGCAGGGATTTTAGTGTTAGAATGGACTACTTTAATCTCCATAGTCTGGGCATAAGTGTACTCTAAACACACAACATAATATGGAACTCATCCCTTCCTGTCTGTACTTTATAACTCTTAATGTCTTTCAATTAAAGAGAGACCGTGAGAAATCAAAAAGTTACTGCTGTACTCGTTCTCTAGAAATTCTCTGTGATATCAGCATTATGAGCACATCTTGTAATACAGTAAAATTAAGCCCTAATACAAATAGCAAAAAATTTAAAAAGTTTCATTTTTTTTTTTTACAATAAGGTTGCATTATTGTTTCTATTTAAGCACATGTATAAACATTTTCACTCTACATGCTTATAAGATGTAAAACCATTTTACCTATTAACCCCTTCCTTACCCGGCACTTAAACCCCCCTCCTGCCCAGACCAATTTTTGGCTTTCAGCACTGTCGCATTTTGAATGACAATTGCGCGGTCGTGCGACGTTGTACCCAAATAAAATTTGCGTCCTTTTTTCCCCACAAATAGAGCTTTCTTTTGGTGGTATTTGATCCCCTCTGCGCCATTTCTGATCGCCGCTATAAACAAAAAATGAGCGACAATTTTGCAAAAAAGAACAATATTTTTTACTTTTTGCTAAAGTACAAATCCATTAAAAAAATTATTCATCAGTTTTGGCCGATATATATTCTTCTACATATTTTTGGTAAAAAAAAAAATCGCAATCGGCGTATATTGATTGGTTTGCGCAAAAGTTATCGCGTCTACAAACTGGGAATTGATTTATGGCGTTTTTATTATTATTTTTTTTTTTACTAGTAATGGCTTACAGGCTGTAAAGGCGGGGCTATAGCGTCAGGGTTATTTTTAGCGTCTAGCGGCGGTAATGATCATTTTTTTTTTTATTATTATTTTTGCGGTATTTAGTTAAGGGTCAAACATCTGCGCTATTGAAAACGCGTTTGGTTAGTTATATGCGGCTAACGCTAAAAAAAAAAATGGTTTTTATACATCTTCTTATATATAGCCGGTTTTGACTACTTATTAAAAAAATTACCTAAACATGAAATCGTTTTTCATTTTTTATAACAAGAAAAAACGTTTTAACAGCGAGTAAAAAACAAATATCGCCGCTAGTCTTTACCGCGTCTCCCCTAGTTTATGGTGGTTTTCTTTCGAGATAAACACCCCTTTTTTCCTGCGTTTAAAATAAACCCATGTTGCAGCGTGCTGGCGCGTTAACAGTAAGTTTTACGCTGTCACGACTTTCGGTTTTTAACCAGACCCGTCCTCCCCCCAAATTCACGGCCCATTCCTTCCCCAATTATCCATTTTACCAAAATG
>BLSH010042207.1:71767-93254 GCA_018402905.1 Glandirana rugosa | reverse complement strand
AGACCTTTATTTTTTCTTTAGAAAAAAATCATTTTAACTCTACACCACAGTATGAAAATTATATAAAAAAAGTAAATGTAGACTTTTCACCGGACGATTAGGACAAGACTCACATGATAAATATATTAAAAATAAAAGAATTTTACTTATCCGTAACGTGTGACAAATTTGGATACTCTTTTGACAAAGTTAATAATGAAAATTAAAAGTTCAGGATTTTCACGAATACTGCCTTTGTAGTAAACCATAGAATTGGTGAAGTCTAGGCGCGATATCGGTTTCATGCCGAGGTCGCGCCTAGACGGCGCGCGGGAGCATGCGCAGTGGAGGACGTCCATGGACGTCCTCCGGGCATTTCAGATCCGCGCTGGAGCCGTACTTTGGCTATAGCGCGGATCTGAAGTGGTTAAGATACCAAATGATGTTTCCGTCATAAGCACTTTTAGGACTTGAAAATTAAAAGTAATAATTGAAACAGTTTTCTCATAGGTTTAAACAGTGTGCAATGCCTATTCATTTTAAGAAAATAAAAATTATATAAATAGTACACTCAGAACAGGATTAGCAGGCCACTTTTCAGATGTAAATGAAAAAAATATATTAAAAGTATGACACCACATCTCAATTTTACTAAAAAAAGATTTCTTTTTTATTTCCAGACTTATACATTAATGTGCAAATAAAAAAGTTGATCTTATAAAATTAAAAATAATTGCTGTACAATATATACAATTTTTTATATCTCTTTGTTCCAGTATATTGATAATCAACTTAGCTATATTGCATGCAGTAGTAGGCAAATATAATATGTTAATGGGAAAAATAAATGAATACAATTTGTACATTACTAAAGCAACAGCAATGCATGGCTATTACTTAGAAAAGGCAACTCAACAAAATATTTAAATACAATTTAAACATTAAATAATGAATCCTTGTTAAATGCGGAAGATGGGCCTTATTAAAAAAAAAAGTATGTCTAAGTGCTAATTCTTACATGCAGTTACCCCAAAAACCAATCATAATACATGTTGTGCTGGTTTAAGTTAAGCAAAGTGAATTCTGGCTGGTTAATATGGGTTATTTTCACTTAAAAATTAGCATTTATAAGGACGAAAACGATTTAATGAATAAGGCCAATGTTATTTAAAGCTTACAAAACATATTTATTTATATTTGTTAAAAAGACAAACTGTACCCTCTTCTTTTGAGTAAATAAGCATGGTGGTTTATTTATCAAAGATGTTATCACCATCTTTCCATTTCTAATCTCTCTGTCCTCCTCCAAGGTAACTAGAGATCAGTGAACCAATCTACACAAATCTTGATCTGACCCAGACTGGGATGATTTGTGGGCAGTGGATATCAATAGATTTTGGCCAATCTGGAAGTCAGTGTGATAGATTAGCTAGAAATGTTTCTTTATACAAACTTAAAGAGACCCTGTCACTAACTTAAAAAAATTGCAGGCAAAACACAGAAGAATCAACATTTTAAAATTCTTACTTACATTGTTTTACCTTTCCTTAAATTATTTTTATTTGCTTGCAATGTAGTTTTGAATTATAGAAAATGTGACTACTCCAGGAGAATCAATTTACTAGCGCAGATCTCTCCCTTCTTGGATGTCATAGCTCTCTTCTCTCCTGGAAGTGTCTAATTATTTTCCATGCAGGCCCAGCATCTCTGCCCCTCCCTTCACCTTCCTAAATAACCTTTTATGTACTGTAGCTGTGGGGGAAGGAGTTAAGGGGAATACTATAGAGCAGGGTTTCTCAACCAGGGTTCCGTGGTACCCTAGGGTTACTCTAGAGGTTGCTAGGGGTTCCTTGAGCAATGAGGAATTTCTACCTCTCAGATAAATTCCCAATGACATCATTGATCTTTTAGCTATCTGTAAGGGGGTAATTCTTCCCCATGACCACCAGTGTAAGGAGCATTCTTCCCACCGACCATCACACTAATGTATCATGAGTTGTACATGTTTAATTTTTAGCAGGGGTTCCCTGAGACTGGAGAATTATTTCAAGGATTCCTCGGTGTTGAAAAGGTTGAGAAAGGCTGCTATAGAGTGTAACTTGAGTCTGCTGGACCTGTTGACATCATATCCACAATGGCACCCACATGCTGTCTTAGGATGTTTAAATGTCTGCACAAAGGTGGGTTTACAGGTAAATAAAATGCAGTAAATGCATATATAACCTTATGGGGAGATTTTTGTTCAAATGAATGCCCCAGAGAGAGGGTTTTTTTTTAGCTAATTGGCTTGCCGTAGCATGAAAAAGCCTCTAATTGTTCAGAAAGGGTAGGAAGTAAATTGCAGTTAGATTAGGGTGACTGGCTACATTTTATTAACTACTGAAAGATTTAACTGATTATTGGCAGTAACCTAAATTGTAACACACAGAAAACTAAGAAGATAATGGAAGGAAATATTAAGGTGCGAGATTTAATCACCCGTGTAGCCCTGGTCATATCTTTATGAGCGCAAGCTGGAAGGTAAAAATATATATGCTAGAAGGTATGAATTTGTACATTAGGAGCATCTGACTTGTTTTTTTTTTTTTGCTTACTTCTATTACATTCTTAAACAGGCAAAGGGAGGGAGTCCTTTATTTCTAACAAAAACGTTTTTTTTAAAACTTACATCTATTTTTTAACTCTCAACTTGTAATGCAATAAATTCATAAAGAGACTATAGGAAACAAGAATTTTTTACATACCCACTTGTCCCTGAAATATTGACTCAGTCTTGACATGTATGGTACCTATAGTCCTATATAACAGGGTATGTTTATTTTCTTGCTAAAAATCCAGCCCACATGCCATGTTTGACTGGGCTGAAATTACCAATAGCTGCGGAGAGTCACATTTTTTTAAACTAAAAAACATTAGCACAAAATAAAAAAAAACACTGTGCAGTGGAAAATAACTTGGCAAACGGGGTTGAAAGGATGGAATGAGACAACTTCCAGTAGAGGGAATATTTCAATATTCTAGCATAAAAAAAATATTTTTACTGCATTGTCTCAAAGGCACCATGAGAAGATGCAGTGTAATTATGTAAAGACAGATATGTACAGAGAAATTTGGCAAGCTGTAATAAAATTACAGAAAACAAATAGGCCAGTGACAAAAGTGAAAGCAACTCTAAAACCCTAATGCATATCTAAACCAAATAACACATCTTGTCTATTTTCACTTCTCCATGGTAGATATGGTAGGAACCACAGTTGTTAAACAAAAGGGACTTCAAACCTCGCTGCCTTTGTTTATGTCCATTATCTGTTGGATTAATTGAACTAGTAAATTACCAAAGAGTTACCATATTGTTTATGCTGTTTTTGGCCTGAAAAAGGAAACGAATGCAGTCACTACATCTAAGGGCTGGTAAGCTGCAATACAGTACAATTTTATTTTTTAATTTAGATACACTTAAGGCCATATGCACACTCAGTATTTAGTTGCTGTGTGTCAAATCCTGATTTTTTTGTGCACAGGTGCAGTGTACAGCCCTGCTGCCTGCAGCCTGTCAAAGCCCATGACAGCTCAATATATGCTGCGGCTGGATGCCGTACTGAGTGGTACTCATTTAGGGTCATATGAGTTCAGGGATGTATAATCTGATACTGAAGCCCTGTAAGCTGGCCTGCACATGTGTGAATCAGCACAATCTGGGTCAGATATTCAATGTAGTGGGTGATCTCATCTGTTCTCTCTTATGGCATGTATTTTTTAATAGGTTATAATAATCATTGAATAAATAACTGAAACCTCTTTCACACAATGTATATTCAGTTTGTCATTACTATTAAGAGTTCCTTTAAAACTCAGCATCCACTGACACACATTTCTGAAAACACCTAGCATCCTAAAGCCACTGAAACAGTTATTTTAAATGTGAATTAATAATTAATTGATAATATTAACGGTTTTGTAAAATGGCGCTATCTCCCAAGAAATTCATTTGACAGAATGGCTTTCATAAAAAGTATCATCTTTATTGCCTTACAGTACTCAATTAACTTAAGTAACTCATTTTTAATCTCCCATATATATATAGATCCTTAATATGGGGGGGGGGGTAGGGTTACTTTTAGGGTTTTTTATAACTGACATGAGTTCAGCTTTAAAGTGACACTGCAGCTGAACCACACTGGAGAGCAGAGTGACAGCACCATTTCCTGTTGTAGATTTAGAACTTACTGTGTCACCCACCCCCTCAATGGACGATAAACGAGTACCATCACATAGCTAAGGTTTTTAGACCTTACAGAGATTGCAGGCAATGATACTAATATTAAAACGTTTTAATACTTTTTTGAAGAACACCCAACTGGTATATATATATATATATATATACTGTATTACCGAACGTATTGGGAAGTCTGCCATTACACATACATGAACTTTAGTGGCATCACTGTCTTAGTCCCTAGGGTTCAATATTGAGTTGGCCCACCCTTTGCAGCTATTACAGCTTTAACTCCACTGGGAAGGCAATGGGTGGGTCAGCTCAATATTGAACCCTACAGACTAAGACTGGGATGCCATTAAAGTTCATGTACGTGTAAAAGCAGGTGTCTCCATACTTTTGACAATATAGTGTGTGTGTGTGTGTATATATATATATATATATATATATAGCTTGAGTTCCACTTTAATCCCCAAAACAATGATATCTTGAACTTACAGCTCAAACATATCATTGGATTGATACTTTTAAATTAATTGGCACAATATGTTTAAAGGCATGTCTGTTATTTGACGGGTCTAACCATCACAATTCGAACATTAAAAAAAAAAAATTTTTGGAAACATTCAGAAGTATTAAACTAAATAAAAATATGAGAGCCTCAGTCTAACTGTTCATCGGATAACCACAATTAAACAACACAAATAACCAACAATCATTGCATACTTAATACATAACTATAGGATTACAAACAGCACCACTTATAGCATTTTCATTTAACTCACACAATTACAATTAAACACCACACCAAATACAATTTGCACAAAAAAATGTAACTTCTAAAACCCCATTCACTCATGCTTAGTAGTCAGTTGACATTTTGTTCATGTGACAAAGTTACATAATAAAAATGAAAGTATGTTATGTATTCATTGCTATGCCCTTTATTCTCTAAAGGTGCTTCCCCTTTTTTGATTTCATTATCCAGATCACCATAAAAAGGGCTCATAAACTGATCATACTTTTTTTTTTTACATTTGTTCTAAAGATATCTGTTTGGTGAGCCCTATAAATGATAGAAATAGGGATAATGTATACTAACAGTATTTCCTATTCAAGGCAAATCTTTTTTCTTATGAGATACTTTACAGACAATACAATGTTCTTCTCCACATAAGTTTCGTATTTATGTTAAAAACAAAATATAAATTTTCACAAATGAGTTACAAAGATGTATAAGATTCTGGGTCAGTGTCGGTTTTCTGTTATCTGAATTTGTTCACTACAACCGTTAATATATGATCAAGCATTCTTTTACTGGTAACAGATTCCTTTTAAATGAATGCACCTACTTGTCAATTATTTTTAGAAACACAGGTAAAAGAGATCAACTTGGTGTAAATCATCTTAATAATGTAAGTTATTGTTTTAAGATCATTCTCTTTAAAACATGGTAGCCATGTCAAAAAATAATTTAACCTAGACACTGCAATAATTTTCTTTACAACTTTTTCTGCAATAAAAATTTAAAGTATTCCTTGGGACAATAACGGTGCATTCACACCTGCAAATGCTCCCACTCCCACAATTACACAGCTAACCATGGGAACCCCTTCTGGGGTTCTCCCTTCTAATCAGAGTATGGGTGCATTTGCAGGTGCAGCATTTAAAGCACCTGTGTTGGGCTGGGAATACAAAGCAGATGAAACTTACAAACCACCTTATCTAACATCTTTGTACACATTTCTAAGCAAACTATCATTTTTTTTTTCTAAGAACTGATATGACAATGCTTACTGTACGAAAAGCTAAAGGGTAATTGCAGGGGATACGTAAATGCTGCAGCAATAAAACAGAAAAATCATTATCTGAAAGGTTTTCTGTAGCCTTTATAGCATCTTGCAGAGTTTCTGGTCAGGCAGCAAGTTGAGGCCTACACAGAACACAACTAAACAGTTATGAGGCCATCTCTGTGGTCTTCTTTTCTCTAAATATATACTGTGTTTGGCTGACAGTGCGAAACAAAGCAGTAAACTCCCCACTGGCTTCTTGTGTTGACCTTTAGTGTGCCTATGCATGGGACTGCAGGAGCATGATATAAAGATAGACTTGATATACTTGTGTGTCCTTATTATATATAAAAAATACCTTTTAAAGAATAAATAGCTGGATTTTTTTTCTTTTATTTCTGCATGGGGATCTGCATTACTAAAACTGCAAACTGCTTACTAAAACAGAACCCACTGTACTTATGAAAGCCTTCCCTCTCATTGCTGAGATGTGTCACAATATTTCTTCTAAATATAAATTGTGCCATGCTGTTTTGAATAGCCATGGCATTGTACACTGGAGCACGGGGGACTTTTTACAGCTAACTTTCTTAATAAATGTATTTGTGGCAGTAAATACACATTGAAATTTGTATACATTAAACATTTCTGTAAGCTGTTGTATTGACATATTTTATTCCTACAAGATAGATCCAGTTTAAAGTGATTCTCTGCCCTCACATAAACTTTGAAAGAAAGCCTATATATATACAGCATATGCTGTACCTCCATATGCCTGCTCACGTTTTTATCTTCCCAGGTATCCCCAAGCAAATGCTCTTGAAAACATGTAACCACAACTTCCATAATCAACATCTGTCCTCCTCCTACAACTTCCTAGTGGCTGTCAAATAGTAACATTGTCATATCTGGTCAGTAGGAAGGGTAGGGGTAGAAGGTGAGTCAAATTCTAACCATGAATTTTGTGTTTTGAATATAAAGTAAGTATGGAAGCAATACCTTATAGTTTCTCCTGTTATGATCTGGGGCAAACTTAGAAAGTTTTGTAAGGTTCCATCCATAAAGGCTTTGAAGTGGAATGTTCTGTGCATGTTTTCAAAGAAACATTTCATTACAGGGCCATGTCACACTTGCAGGCCTGTGGTTGTCAACAACTCACCAGCATCAGGATTACTAAAATGTGGCACTCAACGGCATCCACAATACTGTTCTCCTGCTAAAGGAGATGTGGCAGAATGTCACTCACCAGCAATGAAGTAATGCCTCACTCACAGCATGGGAATTACACAATGGAAGTGAGTATTTTCTGACCTTTATAGCGATCCTGAAAGTGAGTTTTCACCATTGACTGGATAGCTAGTGTGACACCAACCTTAGAGACTGACTGAAATTCATTAATGATGAATTAATCATTAATCATTCAACTACACAAATAATTTTAGGGCATGTGCATCCAGGTAGCTTACTCATGGCATTGCTCCAGCACAAATTCTTTAACTAGGAAAAAGCTGCCCCTGAGAATATTTATTACTTCCTATTGCCAATTGCTGCACTGAAAAAGAGCAATATAAAAAACAAGCGTGTTTTCATGTTCATCTTTCATTTTCTGATCGCTAAATTGAGTGGAAGTAGTCTATTGAGCCAAATGACATAACACCTTTGATATGTTTTGTAGTTGGCACTACCTGCCTGAAGTTTGCATGTTCACCCTGTGCCTGCATGGGTTTCCTCTGGGTACTCCAGTTTCCTCCCACACTCCAAATAAATGCTGGTAGGTTAATTGGCCCTAGTATGTATGAATGTGAGTTAGAGATTGTAAGTGCAGGGACTGATGTAAATGTATAATATATATGTAAAATGCTGTGTAAAATTGTCAGTGCAATATAAATATCTGAAATAAATAAAGTGCTCTTATCTGGTAAGCCAGCTGTCTTGGACACTCTCAGTAGAATATCATGCTAGGGTCAATTTATAAGACTGTCTTTGGAGTGTGAGAGAAAATCATAGTACCTGAAAAAATCCCACACAAGCACAGGGTGAACGTGTAGACTCTATGGATATCTGATTCCTCCTGTATTATTGTATTGTTACAGTATTGTTTGTCCTAATGTTGTAAAGCACTGCACAAACAGTATATATATATATATATATATATATATATATATATATATATATACAGTATATATATATATATATATATATATATATGTATATATACATCCTGTATTATAAAAATAATATAGTAACTTGAACTGAGGACGCCAGTGCTGTAGGGCTTGTAGTGCTTGTATTTTTGTATCCTTTACATATCCTCTAAGTTTGTAAAAACTTGCAAGAGCCCGCATACTGCTGCATAGTCAGTATGAATGAAGCAAATAGTAAGTACTTATTGTTTTCTATGTGAAAAATAGTTTAGTTATACACCTTTAGAGTAGTAGTACTCTCCTGTAGTACTCTCTTATACCACATACTGTATGGTCATAAATGCTTCTAGATAGTATAACAGGATTATTATTTCAGCTGGTTAGTATAACATGTGCCATTCTCAAAGCATATTGTAACTTTGAATTGCTATATTTGTTATAAATCTATAAATTTATATTTTTGAGAAAGCAAACTGTTTTGTCTGTTCCTGCCTTTGTAGTAATATTAAAGCTGAAGTCCAGGCAAACATAAAAATATTATTTAAAGCAGTTCTGGGTTAATGAATATGATTAAATATAGCTTTAATTGCAACTGCAAGTACCTGATCTGGAATTGGTACCATCTTCTTATATGTTAACCACTTGGCGGCGGCACTCATGTGCAGTGCACATGGCTAGAAACATTCTGAAAGAAGGAGATAACAGACTAAGAAGGACCCTTCACTGTGATCTGCCTTCCCCTTCTAATCACAGCAGGCATGGGGCAAGGAGCTGACCTAGCTGTATTGCTTCACTGCAGTAGAGAAAAGTTTTGTCACCAATCTGGCTCTGCTGTCTGAAAGGGATGCATATATCTTAGGACTAGATGGTTGGTAATACAAATCCCTCTGCAGGCAAAACAGCTCTTGTATATGCATTTAACTGTGTATTTAAAGTGGTTTTAAAGACTAAGTGCCGGCTCACACTTGTGCGTGGTGCAAGATTGCATGTGATTTGCACCGCACTGCAGTGCAAATCACATGCGGTATCCATGCAATGCAATTTCAGACATACAGATAGTATGCCTGAATTTAAATCGCATTCAGACCAAACTCGCACAGGACCCTTTTTTGGTCTGCACCAGAATCGGATCGCATGGGTGTTCACACCCATGTGATCCGATTCATGTCCGAACTGTCAGTTCGCAGTGCAATATGCAAGCTGAAATGGGGCTATCATTAACATTGTATTAGCTTTGCAGGGTTCCCGCATCAAACAAGTGAGAACCGGCACTTAAGGTTTTTTTATCTTAATGCATTTTCCGCATTAAGGTCAAAAAGCTTTTAGGTGTAGGTCATCCTTAACTACTTACCTGAGCCCGACCTCTGCCCAGCACTGTGCCCAGGAGCAGTGGCACTGCTCTCTCTCTCCCTCCTCACTGAACTCAGTAAGAGCAGTGGGACCCATTTGCTCTTGCTGCTGCCAATCAAATCCAGTGACGAAAGAGTGGGGGGCAGGGTTGAGCCCTACTGTGTGTGTCAATAGATGCACACAGTGTGACTCAGGATTGTACCTGCATGAGAACCTCCCCTAGCAAGCGGCTTGCTGGGGGGAGGTATTCCAAGGAAGGAGGAGCCAGGAGATCCGGTTGGGACCCCAGGAAAGGAGAATCGGGGCTGCTCTGTACAAAACCATCATACAGAGCAGATAAATATATCATGTTTGTTGATTAAAAAAAAAGATCCTTTACAATAATTTTAATTGTTTGGCTGGAGTTCAGCTTTACGTTTATCTCCACTATTGCATAGATCATCATACCTTTATTAAAATGCTGGATTACATTTTGCAGCATAAACATTTTTTTAAGTAATATCTAAATTCTACATTTCTGCAAACACTATTTTGCTGATCATGCGTTCATTAATTGTGCATACGCACATGGTGTGGGTATCATCAGAAATGTCCTTGTGCAATTGCAGCACTAAAACCAACAGCATAAGTCTGTGCTAATTTATTTCAGGTTGACTGCATTATGTGTACATTTTTGATATTGTGAATGGTGACCTCAGTATAGATCTAAGCCTAAGCTTTATGATGTCAACAGGTGGAAATAAATGTAGGACATACAGCATATTTACCCATTGTAACAATGTTGTCGCGTCACAACAGATATGCCTATATAGTAAAAGGCATACCTTTTATTAAGGGAAGGAATTTGATTTAAAAAAAGCTTACTTATTTTATATTACCTTATGAATTTTGAGTAAAACATGTATTTTAGGTTCCCCTTAAGTTTCCAAAGAGAACAAATGAAGGGTGGATTTCATTTTTTAGGTAAATCATGTATTCAATTGACGCTAGCAATGATTTGTATCTTGTTAAAATGTTAAAAGCCACATGCATTTTTGTTTAGCAAAAGGGTTCTAGAATTTTGAGGCCACAGAATCCTATAGAACTATTTACAGTCTATGAAAATTAAAATATATGCGTTTTAATTTTGTTTTGTAACCAAATTGACATTTATGAATACAGATTAATGATTCAATTTATGTATATCCATTTTTTTTATGTTTTGTATAGAGTAGGATAGGGTTAAAACCAGGTTATTTTCTGCTGTCTGTGTTCTTCTAGGTTGATTTCCCTTCACTGTTTCAGGCACAATAGGAAGTGAGAGAAAATCTCCCAAAAGTGAAAGGAATTCCCAACTCAAGCTGCCCATGAACAGATTCCTCCATGCACACAAATGAGGTAGATAGAGGGATTCCCCCTGCCGGGACAATTATTTCTGATAGCGGCACCAGCTGCTGTCAGAGTGGACTAATCGGCAGCTATAGTCACTGACCGAGCAAAATTTTCAAAAGTGCCCATAACAGAAGCTATTAAACAATCTACTTCTGTTAAGCAGGGACTGCCACACACTAATTGATACTTGGCTGGTCCCCACCAGAACATTTGTCCCTACTGGAAGATTATGCCTCACGTCTTGTTCTCAACTAAAATTTAGGATTTACTTTATGCCTCTGTCTTACTGTATAGAGGTCAATTAACCCAATGAGGACACAGAGCACAATAAAAACATAACAGAAGATCTAACCCTTAACTTTTCTGTCAAAAACAAATAAAATAATTTTGCCTTTACTTACTATTTAAGGCATTCCTATATACTATGCAGATTATATATTTATATTTTTTCCCTTATGCTGTTTAATGTTGCTCATTTATATTTCCTTCTGTGGCTTTTTATGTAAAATTCAGAAAAGGCATTACAGCAAATACTAGGTCAACATGATTACCAGTAACAGTATGGCTTAGCTTTAAAAATATCAAATCTGTTAGTACTGTCAGATTATAATTTTAGTATCCAGTGCATGGACTATTTAACTTGTAGACTATGACTCTCAGAAGTTATGTATTACTACTTATGTTTTTATGTTGTGTTCAAAAAAGATAAGAACTGGTTTTGGTTTAATGGATACATCCACGTTTTTTAGTAATAAGCCCAATACCACATATACCTGCCCCTTCACTCTCTTCAACAACTTTATATAAAAACAGAATTGTGCAGGTGTTCATTGCTCATTGTAGGGAGAAGGGCAGACCATCATTATGTATGGAAGTTGCCCATTCATGAGCAATGGCCACTGCTGTCCAAAATGATCAAAATATCACTCAGTCCTGGGCAGACTGTAGCAATCTAAACCTACTGCAGAGCTCATCTGAGGTCTGTATCTACAGGGTGGGCCATTTATATGGATACACCTTAATAAAATGGGAATGGTTGGTGATATTAACTTCCTGTTTGTGGCACATTAGTATATGTGAGGGGGGAAACTTTTCAAGATGGGTGGTGACCATGGCAGCCATTTTGAAGTCGGCCATTTTGAATCCAACTTTTGTTTTTTCAATAGGAAGAGGGTCATGTGACACATCAAACTTATTGGGAATTTCACAAGAAAAACAATGGTGTGTTTGGTTGTAATGTAACTTTATTCTTTCATGAGTTATTTACAAGTTTCTGACCACTTATAAAATGTGTTCAATGTGCTGCCCATTGTGTTGGATTGTCAATTCAAGCCTCTTCTCCCACTCTTCACACACTGATAGCAACACCGCAGGAGAAACGCTAGCACAGGCTTCCAGTATCCATAGATAAAAAGATAAAGTTGTCAGGTGTCAGGTCCGAGCATTCCTAGATGAACAGTTTCCTGGAAAGTGGATTGGGCCCCGATCTGAGCCCCTTAGACTTTTATCTTTGGGGTCATCTGAAGGTAATTGTCTATGCTGTGAAAATACGAGATGTGCAGCACCTGAAACTACGGCTACTGGAAGACTGTGCTAGCATTTCTCCTGCGGTGTTGCTATCAGTGTGTGAAGAGTGGGAGAAGAGGGTTGCATTGACAATCCAACACAATGGGTAGCACATTGAACACATTTTATAAGTGGTTAAAAACTTGTAAATAACTCATGAAAGAATAATGTTACGTTAAAACCAAGAACACCATTGTTTTTCTTGTGAAATTCCCAATAAGTTTGATGTGTCACATGACCCTCTTCCTATTGAAAAAACAAAAGTTGGATTCAAAATGGCCGACTTCAAAATGGCCACCATGGTCACCACCCATCTTGAAAAGTTTCCCCCCTCACATATACTAATGTGCCACAAACAGGAAGTTAATATCACCAACCATTCCCATTTTATTAAGGTGTATCCATATAAATGGCCCACCCTGTATATTAATGCATCTGTTGGAGTAGAGGGGCTTATAGGGCTTTCTATTATAAAAATGCACTTTTCTTTTAAATACAGTGACTACCTATGTAAACAGTACATGCCAGTTCACATATGTAAAGTTTATAAAAGATACCAGTTTATATTAGATAAGAAATTATTACAATTTATGAACTGATGACTGCTTATCTTGAAGAAGTGCTTATAGTATTTTAGAAATGTACCACAACCATAATCACTTAATTTTTAATTAAGACCACATAACAAGGACAACGTAAAGTGCTCCCAAATGCCAACATGCTGGAGTACAGTATAGAACCTATCTGTTTTATGCTCTGGTGTTCAGATTAATTGGATGAAGTTAAAGTGAAATTAACTCTCTCAATCAACATTAACTATTGTAATTCTTATGCTGCTAGCATTAGTAAATGGATAGAAAGGGGTACTATATTTACTAGCGTTAACTTATTTTTTTACATTTCCTCAGTTGCTTCCTGGTTTCTAGTTTAGGCCAAAACGATATCATACACCCCAGGAGTCTTCATTGGTCTTTTTTTCTTTCATTTGGAGGAGGGGAGAAGGGGCTTTCTCAGCTAAACATGAGCTAAAGGCAGACAGATTCTAGGAAGTAAAAGCTACATGAATCCTCTGCCCTTACTCAAGATGGCCACGGCTAGAAAGGTAGGGGGGGGTGGTTTTCAAATGTTTTCTGAACAAAGTAAAGCATTGAAACGTGAACGGATGGTTGAGTTTGCCTTAAATATTAAAGTGAATTAAATAGCATTTTTGTTTTTTGGTGCTCAGGTACACGTAAGTTCTATTTAAGGAATGTCATACTCTTTTCCTAGACCATGATCTCAACAGAAGGATACGTGTAGAGAGTGCACAGCTGTACATGTATCACATACTGTATAGTATTTGGCCATTAGGTTTGATCAAATATTTACTTAAAAATAATGTTAGAACCATCACGAAATTTGAAATGCAATAAAAACTGCAAAATTGATCTTATCCTCTTGTTATCATAACTCTGCCATGACTGTCAATGCCCATAGGAGAAGCAACTTAATTTAACGATGGTTGTGACCACTGCCTTACTCCTGGCTTTATACTGGGTCAGGGATGGTGACGATGAGCCTATTCAGTTCCAATGAGGATGATTTGACTTCCCCTAAACTAGAATGTTGTTTGAAAGTCAGGGAGTGATTGCTGTTATCAGGCTGATTAAAGCTGCTTTACAAGCAGCCTCAACTCCCACTTATTACAATGGCACTCATTACAAAAACTGAAAAAGGGAAGAATAGAAGTTTTGCACTAATTACTGATCATTTCATTCCCTATGCTAGGCAAGAGAAATGCCATGTACAACCTGAACAGTTGATATAGACAATACAATATCCATCTGTGCATCCAGTTTCCAGCATTGGGTACAGGCTAGATTTATACTAAATTTGGGCATTCAATGCATCATGAAGTAAAATTAACCATATATTATTCACGTGTCACAGACCATCTGTGCTTGATGAATTAGGGAACAGAATTTCAAGTTATCATGCCTCTTTCAAACTTCTCATAGTCCAAATATCAGTCAAGAGCGAATAACATTTGTGAAATAGTTTCCATTTTAGTTGAGATCACATCCATGACTGTCATGTAATTCTATCATTTACCAACATTTCATGCTTCCAACAATGTTGAGTACGTTAAAAAAGAATGAAGAAATGAATCCATTTGGCACAATGGCATTCTACCACTCTTTCTGAAACATTTAAGTCCAGCTTGTCCAGTTACTTCATTCATACTTTTTGTTCCATCATGGCGTTGTGGTGAATAATTCACGAGGAGAGCATTGAACACTACTTCCACAGAGGCATGCTCACATCACTAGAGGGATATTCAAATATTTCAGTTCTGCAAGGTGCTTCTTCCTGCAGTATTGTAGAAAAAGAAGAACACCTTGCCTTTAACTGAGGCACGTGAGGTGCTAGGCATTTCATTAGTGCAACAGCTTAGCAATCGAAGACCTCTTTTTAACTTGAAGAGATGCAACTTCCTTTAAAACAGCTTTATCCTGTTCAGAATTTCTTCAAATCAGTATATTATGCAATGTGTAGCTACTCAACAACATCACATACATAAGAAACTATATGTGTTCCTTTAGGCTTAAGCTCCATTAGGATACAATACTTTATGTGTCATAGTGTGGCAATGACACGTGAAAAGGAGATGATCACTGTTAGTACAGTTTGTCCTACTCCAAAGA
Source organism: Glandirana rugosa (assembly GCA_018402905.1). Lineage (NCBI taxonomy): Eukaryota > Metazoa > Chordata > Amphibia > Anura > Ranidae > Glandirana > Glandirana rugosa. The sequence goes on along the minus strand of BLSH010042207.1, from coordinate 78,154 downwards.
CCAGCGCTTCCAAAGGAGCCATGTTCTTGCCTGCTACTTGGTAAATCCCAGCAACGGCAGCACCTGGAACAAGGTTAAAAAGATGCAATTTAGGGAACGTAATAAGCAAACTAATAATAATACGATCACATTTTATCTATGAAAGGAAATCTATTCTGAGGTTGTAATACATTTTGTATGACTAGAACTCTCCCTCCAGTTCTCTTGCTGCTTTTGTTGTTCAGTGGTTCGAGTTTGGGCTGTAAGGCCTTTTAGGATGCTGTGTAAGCCCTGCCTGCATTGGGTCACTCTTGGCTGGTTAGCTAAGCACAGTCTCTAAAAAAGACATATTCCTAATTCAATGCTTTTCACTGTGAAACAGCAAAGCAAACATATATATCAGCATTCACAGCACTCTGTGGCTGTATACAGAATCCAGATCCAAGGCCGTCTCTCTCTTCTCCTTACTTCATCTGCCCGTCCAAATCACTCACATGCAGAGACAACAACAAACGAGCCCCATAGTGTAAATCCGCTGTAAAATGCTGATATAACCCCTTTCTGGTGAGTGAGGAGAGAGTGGGGGAGCACGTGTGGAGACACCAGCACACTGCGAGATTTATGAACTCAAATTAAATTATGGACTTCTATTTTGTTTCATAGCGTGTGTCACTTTTTCCTGTTTTATATCACAGATCCCAAGAAACCACTTTGGATATGGCACTTGCCACTTTATTGCACATTTACCTTATGTGTTTTGCTTAGAGATATATTTTGATTGTTTGCACAATGTTGTTATGAATTTATTTGCAATACGGTATTAGGCACACTTACTATATATATTGTGAGTTGACTCAAATATCAATTTGTTTTTTATATTTATTTTGCACTTTTGCTTATTTGCACATTGAATATATTGAGCAGAAATTTGTCACTTTATCAGCACTCTAGGCGTATTTAAAGGGGCACACACCACAGTGCCCACACCAGAAACAAGCAGCGCCATATCCATTTTACAACCTTATATTTTAAACTGGTTTTAACTATTTTTTTGGGCTGCTATATTTATATGGCTGGAAGACAAAGGGACAGTTGCGTTTTATTCAGAACTAAAGAAGATGAATCTGAATCAAGCGGACTATTGCCTCCAGGTATTTTGAATGAAATGGTGAACTGAACTCCCCTGGATTGAATAATGCTGTATTTAGCAATTTTATCATTTGTAATACATCTTTAAACCAAGCTAAGTAAATTCCTTTTTTGTAATATACTTCTGAGTTGCCTGAAATTATTGAACTACGTCCACATATCTGAAAGGTTAAACATAGGAACATGGAAGTAATAAAGTTTAACCCTTTATTACAAAACATCATCTACACAGGCCCTTAATGTTATCTGTTCTACATATGTGAGGGATTGTCTATATTACAGAAAAGAAGAACAGTAGTACAAGCCCTTCAGAACAGCTTTATTTCTCCAGGTCTATTTGTTTGGAGTGTCAAAAGGAAGCAATCAAATTATTAGCATCCATCAGATCCAGAATATGGTCAATTCGTAATCATCAGCTAGGATTTACAAAGTTAAATCCCAAAATGTAATGCCTATCAAATTTTCAAAGCCAATCTTATACTGAAAAAAGAACACCTATTCACTGCTCTCTTCCCTCTGCTGAATGGACCTGATGGTGGTCAAATTTGTTCAGCATCATCTGTGTAATGCTCTGTAATGTGAAGGCCCCTGAACAAATTACGACTCCAATGACACATTCAGAAATGATAAAGAGCGGGATCCAGGCTAGTTGTGGGTAGCCAATGATAGACAAGCTGCAAGCTTTTTTCTAAGCTGCTATTTTAATTAATTTCTGTTCAACGAAAAGGGTAATCTCTTTAATTATTTAAACATAAATATAAATGCATTACAATTTTTCTGCAATGTTCTGCAGTGGTATAAAATGTGCACAGGATTCAAAGTTTGCTATGAATTAGTTGCTGCCATTCACATTTTGCTTAAATTGGAACTAAGCATTTACGCAGGAAAACGAATGTTGCTTAACTCCATATATTTTTAGAAAAGCTCTGGGGGCTGAGAAATGTTTTAGCTAGTTCATGACTCATTTCAAGACTGAGATGGTAATAACATGTAAGTAGTGAGAAGTAAGAGAATGAAACCTCCTTTTCAGTGAATTTAGGGAGTATATAATACTGGAATAAATACTAGAAAATGTGAAGGTCTTTTATGAAAGGGAAAATCTTTGTGTTTTTTTTTTATTCTGTATTTTAGGGAATTTGTTTGTAAACATCTAGGGTTGAACAAAGCAGGAAATGAACGCTAAACGGGTTTTGGCCGATATTCAGCAAAAAACATCTTTTCATTCAAGAAAATATGTATAGATTGTTTCTATTTTCTTATTCATTTTATTTAGTTAATTTAGAGTAGCTAGCTTTGACTAGATCAGGATAACAATGGATGATAACAAGGACGTGTGTCATGCCATGGTGACTGTTTATGGTGCAAAGGAGTAGGAGACCATTTAAACCTTTAGGCCTCATACACATGGGCGTCTGTGAAAAAATAGGCAAAACGTCGGCGTTTTGCATCGGCGTTAGTGAGCGTTAGTGAGCCTCGGCGTCAATAGGCGTTTTTAAAAAAAAAATCAGTCCTCTGCTATTTTTCAACCTAAAAACGCCGGCATCAAAAAACGCTTGTTAACGCCGGTACGGCGTTAGCGAGCGTTAGTGAGCGTTTTGCCGATTGGCGTCAAAAAACGCCAAAACGCTACAGCTACAGAACGCGATGGCCCCGCGTTCTAAAAACAGCTCACTAACACCGACGCCCTCTACTGCTCACAAACACCGGCGTTTTTAGAGGGCCATTGAATAACATGGAGAGCTGCAAAAAACACCTACAAATGCCGGCGTCAAAAACGCCCGTGTGTATGAGGCCTCAAAAGTATAAGACCTGCTAATAGCACATACCACAAGGTGCTGCTAATACATTCATTAGCCAATAAAACCTTTCAAGTGGTTAGTTCCCTTTCCTGATTATGCTAAAACCCCTTTCTGTATCTTGTCCTTTAAGACTTCTCTAAAAATCCATTGAATCATTCATCCAAATCTAAAGCATTCAGTTTTTCCCGTAAGATTGATAAATAGGCATTTTAAATGCAATTTGACATTGTAAATGTCTAAAGCAATATTAAATTCCCCTCTTCTTTATCATGAATATATTCATGTCCATGTAGTATATACCTTTACGTGTTTTCAAAAATAAGATTGTTCCACAAATCAGCGAAGCCGCCGTGGTGGTTTGCCTCATCCCATGCATTATAATTGAACAAAGAGAAAACCCCCTAGGTGGGACTTTAAATAGGCAGCAATACACCACAACAAATTGATATTGATTGTAACAAATCGTATTTATTAAAATTTTGGTCACTCTAAAATAGAGGGACACATAATGTGTATAAAAATTATAGATTGTCTATACACGGATCAACTACATGTAGTTCATCACAGGGTTAGCTGTGAGTACATAGATACATAGCTTGGATGATGACAAAAAGGGTCCGTTGTCCAGGGTTGGAAGGGGATGATGTTCAATGTCCCAATGCCCTTGGGACATTGGGACATTGAACATCATCCCCTTCCAACCCTGGACAAAGGACCCTTTTTGTCATCATCCAAGCTATGTATCTATGTACTCACAGCTAACCCTGTGATGAACTACATGTAGTTGATCCGTGTATAGACAATCTATAATTTTTATACACATTATGTGTCCCTCTATTTTAGAGTGACCAAAATTTTAATAAATACGATTTGTTACAATCAATATCAATTTGTTGTGGTGTATTGCTGCCTATTTAAAGTCCCACCTAGGGGGTTTTCTCTTTGTTTTCAAAAATATGTCCCAGTCATTTACTATTCAATAATGGAATAATGACTTGCTCCTCGGCACCCCGGCATTGCTTCCTCAAACGTATAGTCTGGATGGGTGCACACTGTAAAACTCATACGAATGACCAAGGCCGGGTTGCAAGCTCCAACATTCTATGCACCAATAATACAAGGGACATGCATGAACAGCTCAAGATTTCAGCTGGACTTTCCAACCACAGCTGCCTTAAACTAAGCCCATGCTTGCAGAGTCCAGTGATCATGCTGTGATTAGACACAGTTGATCATAGGGAAAGTAAAGAGACAATCAGAGGGACTCTGTACCATGAGATTGCTGAGAGTGTGAGCCAGCATCTGATTTTAGCCAGTACCATTCTATTAAATGTGCTGAAGAAAGTAAATAAAAATATACTTTTATTTTCTTTCTTCATTTTCCAAAAACCTGTGGCAAAAAAATGAGATTTTCAACAGACTCACCATGCATCCTATCAAATACCTAGCAGGTGTTTCTACTGTCCTGGAACTTCAGGGCCTCCAAAAGTATAATAGGCAGTCAGAAAATCAAATGCATATTTAGCACTCCTTCAAAGCCTAGCTTGCCAAAAAAGTCTCCCACATGTGGCATCCCCATACACAGGAGACATAGGATAATGTGTTTTGGTTTGTAATTCTAACTATACCCATGCTGTGTGTGAGAAATATCTTATTAAACAGATATGTGACAACCAAAACATTTCATTTACTTTCGCCATTATCCAAAAAATTGTGGCAAAAAATGAGATCTACAGAATACTCACCATGCCTCTTTCTAAATACACTGGGGTGTCTGCTTTACAAAAAAATGGTTATTTAGGGGCTGTTTACACTGTTCTTTTAGAGCCTACAGAAATGTGATGAGCCGCCAGAACATCAGGGCTAATAAACTTCAAATATATATAAACGTTTGTAGAATCTATATCTTGCACACAGACTAAATAATATACGCATACATTTTTTTTTTACTAAAGAAATGTAGCAGAATACATTTTGGCCAACATTTATGAAGAATTGTGTATCTGATGTGTTTTATAGCAGAATTTTTAACAGTGGTTATTGACCTCTTGAGTTCCAAGATCCCCAAGGTCTGAGATCAAGGCCTTTAAAACACACCCAGACTGCTATAGCAGTTAGGGGTTTGTGTTAAGCCGATTGTCAGCATTCATGTGGAAGCGATTTGGGCAGATATAAAACTGTGCAAGCACTTCCCCAGCCAACACACCATGATCCCAACAACACCCCCCCCCCGTGACAGGTATCCTAGACTCCACTGTTACACCTGTGGGCCTGGGGAAGCCATGAGCCCCCCTCCGGTGAATGACCTAGGAAGCAACGATCATTACGGGCATCTATTTACTTAGCACAACTTCAACTTAAAATGGGTAATATATTATGTTTAACATTAGTGGATTTTTTACCAAAAATATGGGTTTGATAAACTGTTGCGTCAATGGAATGTGACATAAAAAAATTGCAATTGCCACCTTTTTATCCTTCAGGGTTTTTTCTTTCAGAAAATATATAAAGTATGCTAAAAAAATAAACTTAACTTGGGTACAGTTTTACATGACCAAGTAATTGTGAGCCAAACTATAACAAATCTGAAACCTAAAAAAATGGCCTGGTAATGATGGAGGTTAAATATGCAAGTACTGAGGTGGTTAACTAGTAAATGAAGCTGGGAAGCTGGAGTGCTAGAAAGGGTGGGGAGAACTGAGCATGACGTGTATGGTATTTCCCTGTGATGTTCAAGCTTATGCAGATACAGTAATGTTCAGTCAGTCTAAAATACTGTAATGGGTGCAAGACATGGCTGTTCACTAAAAGGGCTATCAGAGATGTCAACATCTAAGCAGCTACATGTGCAACAAGGGTGACATCTCTGCAGTGATTTCACTGCAGAAGAAAACGCATTATCACCTTATCAAAGGAGTTTCCTATACAATCATTCTGCTAGCAGGATCAATTGGTATTAACAAAATAATCCAGAGGCTACTTAGAAAAAGGGAGAGACAGGTCTTGCTGCAATGGACATTCGACATTACATACTGCGTGTGATTTTATATTTTGACCATAGTTCTATTTTAATGGCCACTGAATCACTTTTACTAGTCAGTTATTACAGTTGGGCAAGGCATAACACAAATTTTAGGGAATGCAGTCCCCTAGTAACAAATTGAAATCAAAGAGGGTCACGGTAGGGGTCTTATCTAGCTAATAAAGGTGATAGCACAAAAAAACTTTACATTTGGGATTATAACAATGCAGATTGGTTCACATAAAAGCCCAAATTCTCTGATGGGTTACCACTGTTTTCCAAGTCTACCTCTGCACATATTTTACTTTTCTGTCTTCTGTCCTATCGTGATAAAACTTAAATGTACTTTGATGGAATCGATTTTCTACTTAGATATAATCATATATCTATATGAGGCAAAAAATGCATGGAGGTCATTTTTCAGTGCCAGCTGTTCAC
>BLSH010042207.1:14354-31394 GCA_018402905.1 Glandirana rugosa | reverse complement strand
GCCAAACACATTATCTGTGCTGCAAAAGCACAGAAAGAGGAGGAAATTGCTAAGTCTATTAAAAAAGGTTTTATCTCCTTCCTTAATAGACTTAGCAATTTCCTCCTCTTTATGTGCTTTTGCAGCACAGATAATGTGTTTGGCCTCCTTTTGTCTATTTTTATACTCCTATACTTCATCCTCTTTCGAAAATTCAGCTGTATCCATTTTTCTTTTATGCCTCTGATTTTTGGAAATGGATTTTTCAACATTTTTTTGCACAATTTCGGTTATTTTATTTTTCATTGTTATCCCGTTGTGTATTTCTTCAGTTTCCAGCATGCCTTCAATGTCATATTTTTCCAACTGTAAGCAAAATAACAGCGTTTATTAAAACTTAGCCTATAATGTGTCTAATAACATTGATTCGTAAATATTTGTAAAACTCTTTTCCACCAAACCTAAAAAGAATGTATTTAAAACAATATTACATATAGCATGCAATATAGTTGGCTAGATTCAGTTTCGGAAAACTTACTCCACAGACACTACTTGACAGACCGACTTAGTCGACAGTACTGAAAAATGTTCATTGTCATATTTATAAACAATACGTTCATTTCATATGCAGCCAGCCATAGGTATACAGATAGACTTCAAGTTGGCATGATTAGCAATGTGAAATGACTGTTCACATCTAGATTTCTTTGCAGAACCATAATATTTGCCATTCTGGCTTCAGATTGAGTCAACGTAAATGCCCCCCGTTAGCAAGCATTTTGCTATGGAGGAAAGGGTGAGCAAGCAGCCCTGGCAGCGAACCCCATAAAAGCGAATTGCTGGTGCTCTTTGCAAAACTATTACACACAATAAGGTAAGTCATTTCTTTTTTATTAAAAAATATCTTTCATACCTTTACAGTCGCTTTCATAAAAAACACGCACCGTTATCTGTTCCTCTTCCCCTCATCCCTATACAATATAATGAACCTTTTCACTGATCCAGAATTAACACAATTGCAGAACATCTTTCCTCAGTCTTTAGAATAAAAAAAAAAAATAGATATATATATTCGATAACGGTTCATGTACAGCTAAACCGCTATGTGTCTATGGATGCACATATGCCGGATCAAGAGCACGGGCAACAAATCCTTTGATTGGTATGGGGGAAGAGAAAGTAGACTGGTCCAGTGGAGGTTCTCCTCAGTAGTAAAGTAACCTCTCTGTCCAAAATCATTGCACATAAATTGTTAGCATAACCTCTTACTTTTAGGTAGGAAAAAAAAAGGGTTTAAACTCTTATTTTAATCCTCCATATTCGAGGAATGCAGAATATTATTAGTTACATTCTATATACAGTAAATCACGTCATTGGCATTGTGAATTCACATAAAATATTTAGCTTTGACAATTAGAACATAAAATAAATACCTTTGTCCCTTTTAAAATTGTAAAGGAGAATTACGGGTAAAGCTCTTTTGGTCGTACCTCTCCTGTACATCACAGGAGTGCAGTTCATTCTGCACTCATGTCACCCATTTTCAGCAGAGCGGACTGAAGTCAGCTCAAATCACAGAGCCGGTGCAGGCTCAGGCAACATTGCAACACAGAGGTCGGGACCCACCCACATGCTTTCACCAGCACCCGTCTCAGCCTTTCAAGAAACCCCCTCCACAGCCCTGTGCTCCAGTGAATGAGTGGTAGACATAGGAGATTGATGCTTGCCGACAATCAGCAGCTCTCTGCTCAGGGAGCACTGAGAAGCGAGCGATTCGCCACTTTATATCGCTTGGTTATCAGTGTTTGCACCAGCGAAGGGCAGATGCAGCATCGGTCCCATGCAGCATCCTCCTTGGTAAGTTTAAAGTATCAAAAAGTCCAGACTTCTCTATTAACCACTTCAGCCCCGGAAGGATTTCCCATGTTAGGACCAGAGCATTTTTTGCGATTCAGCACTGCGTCGCTTTAACTGACAATTGTGTGTTTGTGCGATGTTTTACCCAAACTAAATTTGCATCCTTTTTTCCAACAAATAGAGTTTTCTTTTGCTGGTATTTGATCACCTCTGCATCACTTGTGATCACTGCTATAAACAAAAGAGCGACAATTTTGCAATAAAAAATAAATTCTTACTTTTTGCTAAAATACATATCTAAATAAAATATTCCAAAAAAACATTTTTTCATCAATTTTTTTTTATTAGTAATGGCAGCAATCTGCAGTTTTTATTAGGACTGTGTTATTTGGGCGGACATGTCGGACATTTTTTAAACTTTTTTGGGACCAATGACATTTATACAGCGATCAGAAATCTAAATGTCCCCTGATTACTGTATAAATGTCATTGGCAATGAAGGGGTTAACCTGCAGGGGAGATCTAAGGGTTAACTGTATTCCCTAGGCGTGTTCTAACTGTCATGGGGTGGGCCTGACTCGGGCATGAGAGATCTAACTGCTCTCAGTGACAGGGATCAGTAGATCTCTCACACGTGCCTGACATGGCGGGGAACCACCGTGTTTACGTCGGAGGTTCCTTGCTTTTCAGGCTCTGACAGGCAATCACGGGAATGTACGCCCGACCCGTGGCCATACTGTGGTAGCGTGGGGCAGTCATGAGAGCATTCTGGCGGAGGCGCGCTCCCGCAAATCTCCACTTTTTTATGGTGATTTGCGTGACAGAGCCACACTGCCCCAGTAAATGTGCGGTACATGTTCCGGAACCTTGTAATATATTTAAATTAACATTTTTAATTAAAAAAATAAATAAATTAAATTGTTTGTCTTACATTATTTAACATGTCTCACAATGAACACCCCACAAAATAAATTATTTGTCACTTACATCAAAATCAGTTGGCACTTCTACTGGAAACTTTGCTTCTCTGCCATAAAGCAAAAAAAAAAAAATGGGGAATATTTTGTAGTGAATTGTTTTTTTTTGCGCGGATTCCGAAAAGGACAGCATCCAGGTAATCATCCCGATTGTCCGTTTTTTCATTAACCAGTTTAGTCAATGCCCTTTAAAATAAAACATCTTATCTTTGATATTTTATGAGTGTATGATCAAATTTAAATATTATTCTTAAATATATTTTAATTACAATTATTCCATTATAAATACATTTTTAACAAAATTGCATTTTTCAAAATTTGCTTAATAGATTTTTTTTTTTGGTTTACAGATTTAACTTGAATATGCAAACTTTAATTTAACATTGATTAACACAATAAAAATATTGTTGATGCATCCATGACCTGTCTGTCATCTTAAAGGAGGATTATAGACAAAGCTCATTTGGCTGTACTTCTCCAATGGATCACAGCAGTCGTTTTGCACTCCTGTGATCCATTTTCAGCAGAGATCAGACCAGACGTAAGTACACTCTCTGCCGACATCATAGAAGTCGGTCCAAGCACCGTGTCATCACGAGAATAAAGTCTGTTTTCCACAAGGTGCCTGGACTGACGCTCAGCGAGCTGCTGAGATGGCCCTCTCCACCCCCTCCATAGCCCAACACTCCTTTGACCGAGGAGGAGGCAGAGTGGAGAGCTGCTGACTGATAGTCATCAGCTATCGTCTCATGGAGATGAGAGAACTGATCCATTGGTCATGTTTGATCGATCTGTTCTCATTGCAGAGGCACCAGGGGACAGACGCAGCGACCCATGCTGCATCCACCTTGGTAATTGTGATCCTGGTAAAAACAACAACCCCACACTTCTTTTAATAAATCCTTGTCTTCGTCCCAAAAAAAATGTCTTACCTCTGAATGGTATGATTCATTTTTTCAACCAGACCATTGGTTTGGGGATGGTAGGGTGCTGCAAATTTTCGTTCAATTTTAAAAAACTTGCATAATTCACTATTTAGCGATGTTAAGAAGATATAATGAAATTAGAAGAGAGCTAATGTTAGTTATAATACATTTTTACATTATTCTTAGAATTGTGAATTAAAAATTGATCAAGAAGGAAAGGGTGAAAAAGTAAGCGAGATAGAGAAAACAAAGCATTATCATTTAAGAAGCCTTAATTAATTTAATTCTTTAAATAATTATATATTAGTACTGTCACTATTTTTTATTGCAATAAAAACTTTAGATGACAGCTTTAGTTGCATTGAAAGAATCACATTTTACAGATGTTGAAAATCGTATTGAATTACAGATGTCTGCGTTTCTCCCAAATTGCTATAGAACTAGTTTACTTACCTCGTTTACAAATTCCCGCCCTTGATCCGTGAGCAACCCTTCCGGTGCTCCTTGGTGCATTATAGTTGATAGAAGCACTTTGCTGGTCTCTAGTGCTGTTTTATCCTTCAGTGGTAAAGCCCATCGTGTATAATAATCAACGATAACACATATATAGCGATGAGCAGACTTTGTGGGTACAAGTGGACCTATTAAGTCCATCCCCAGTAAGAACCAGGGCTCCGTGATCTAAAACAAATTTTTGAGAAAGGAAAAAAAAATTAGCAGTTTTATAACTGCAAAAAGCTAATAGTGGTTGAACATCAATTAAAACATAAAATGTTCACATTTGTTTGGCCCATCCTTATGCTGTGGGTTCTCCTCTGAGTGCACTTGTACTTGTGCTTGCTGTCGGCTGACATTACCGATCTTCTAAAGTGTCTGGAAGCATCCTTACAGTATTGTCAGGATTCACCGATATTCCTGAGTGGCAGCTGGCTTTGCACTGCCTCAATGCACCCTTCACCCCTTCCATAGAGCAGAGAGCCCAGGAGTGACTAAAATCATAATATAGTATCTAACTTTTTTTTTTTTTAACATCACACATTTTTCCATTTTAATAATTTTTCATTTAAAATGTTTTTGGGTGGTTGGGGAGAAAAAAAAAGATTTTTACATTCTTGTTTACCTTTTACGTGGGGTGCTCATTGCATGTTAAAAAGCAGGGTGAGTGTTTGCAGTCAAGCTCAACTTCACCATTAATCGTCTACAAAGTTTTCATATTCCGGAGAAGATTGTTGCATTTGCACATAACCGAACTCACTATCATTTTAAAGGGTTGATGTAATCAAACAGGAGAGTGCAAAATCTGGTGCAGCTCTGCAAAGAAACCAAGCATCTGCCTATTTTTGGTAAAGCTTCATTAAAAAACGTTGACGTTAGAATCAGATTGTCTGCCGTGTACAGCTGCCACAGATCTTTAAATAGCCAGTTTTAGGAAATCCATCAAACCCTTAGGCCCCTTTCACACACACGGACCGTTTGTCCGTTTTTCATCCATCCGTTGATGGATGAAAAACGGACATCAATGCATCTCTATGGAAAAACGGATGACAACTGATGATCATTCATTTGCATCCGTTTTCATCCGCTTCCGTCAGCATCCATTTTTTTGAACGGATGAAAGTCCTATTTTTCATCCGTCAAAAAAACGGATCGGACGAAAAACAGATGTAAACTGACGAACGGTCAGTTTTTCATCCGTTTTTGCATTGGTAGTGAATGTAAAAAAAACTGATGAAAAACTGATGACCACAGATGAAAAAACGGATGAAAAAAAACGGATGAAAAAACGGATGAACTGATGAACTGATGAACGGTCCATGTGTGTGAAAGGGGCCTTAGTCTGGCCATAATTTTTTATTTTTAGTAAGTGTTTTAAAAACTACATTTCGAATCAAAGAAAATGCATCAATTACAACATCCATACATTATACATCATTTTTTTAATTCAACCCACTGTTGTATTGTATTGTGACAGTGTGGAGACTTTACCACCATCAAAGAACACGACTGCCACCACTGGCTAAAGCCTAAGGGTGATGGACAAGAGAACATTTGATTACAGGCTGGTTGTACACAAGTCGGTTGGTAGGTTGAATAGTGTACAAGCAGCCTTAACTTCAACTTAAAAATTGTTGATTGCTCTATTGGTAGATTTACAACATCAATAACTTTTAAAATGATGGAACACACATGTTGTGTCATCATGCTGATAACATAGCCTGCGCCATGTTCTAATACCTGCATGGTTGTGTTACTGGATGACATGAATACACACATATAATACTGAGAGCTGTTGCATAATTGACATTTTATTAGGGCTCCACTGCAACTAAACTGAAAAATATAAATTCGGTGGAACAAAGTCAACATAGGGTGAGTATAATTTGTCTAGTAATGTTGATTTCTTGTCACTATTTTTTATTCTTTTTGTATATATTTTATTGATCATGCTTATTGTCATTGTAAAGGCAGAATGTTTTTTTATCTTAATGCATTTATTTGCATTAAGATAAAAAAGCCTTCTGTGTGCAGCAGCCCCCCTCATATTCCCTAATATTTACTCTAGGTCCCTCTATATCCACTTATGTTACAGGCATGTCTTGGCTGCCTGGGACTACGCTCCTCATTGGCTTAGACAGCAGCGATGTGCCATTGGCTCCCACTGCTGGCAATCAAAGTCAGTCAGACCATGAGGATAGAAAGGGGGCCGGGCCACGGCTCCGTGACTGAATGGACATCGTGAGCTGTGGCTTGGCTTGGGTTCCCCTATAGCAATCTGCTGGCTGGGGTGGCACCCGGCAGGAGGAAGGGTCCAGGAGCACCTAAGACGGATACCAAAAAAAGGGGGATCGGAGACGCTCTGTGTAAAGCAGTGCACAGATCAGGTATGTATAACAGTGATTTACAATCACTATTGTGTTTATTTTTTTAAATGTAAAATTGTAGTAATCTTGCCTGATGAAGTAATTATATGAGTGTGATCTCTCCGTTACTTGTAGGAACCATGCCTGATGAAGTATATTAACCAGTAGAGATCTGCGCTAAAGCTGAATTGCCTGGTGGACGTCCACTGCCGCACGCTGCGTGGGCTTGCCCGCGGGTCGGGCGGACTCGATGTCTGATGGAGACCCGCGATTGCCTAATAGAGTGGCGGAACGGGGAACCGCCAATGTAAACACAGCGGTTCTCCGTTCTGTGAGGGGGGACATGATAGATCTACTGACCCCCTGTGATTGGGATCAGTGAGATCTGTTATGTCCCTGCCAGCCCAGCCCCCTCACTGTTAGAACACATACAGGGAACGCAGTTAACCCCTTGATTAACCCCTTACTGTTAACCCCTTTCCTGTCAGTGACATTTATACAGTAATCAGTGGCTATTTAAATTTTCTAATCACTGTGTGAATGTCAGTGGTCCCAAAAAAGTGTAGAAAATGTCCGACGTGTCCGCCACAATGTCGTAGTCCCGATAAAAATTGCAGATAACCGCCATTACCAGTAAAAAAATATATAATAATAAAAACGCCATAAATCCGTTCCCATAGTTTGTAGACGCAGGAACTTTTGCGCAAACCAATCAATATACACCGATTGCGATTTTTTTTTACCAATAATATGTAAAAGAATATATATTGGCCAAATCTGATGAATAATCTTTTTTATAATTTTTTTTTTATTATAGCAAAAAGTATTGTTCTTTTTTTCAAAATCGTTGCTCTTTGTTTATAGCGCAAAAAATAAAAAACGCAGAGGTGATCAAATACGACCCAAAGAAAGCTCTATGTGTGGGAAAAATATGATAAAAATGTTGTTTGGGTACAACGTTGCACGACTGCGCAATTGTAATTCAAAATGCGACAGCGCTAAAAGCCGAAAATTGGTCTGTGCAGGAGGGGGGGTTTAAGTGCCCAGTAACCAAGTGGTTAAGGAGTCGATTTATAAACAATTTGTGTGAAGAATGTGACAAGCATTCACCCAGCCATGACAAATACTTGTCATATCTGAGATAACGCAGTGATTTCCTATGATCATCAGCTCCAGCTAGTGACCATAATGCGGCATGTTTCCTGAAATACCAAAATCAGGAAGACTAGTGGAATATTTCTTTATGGTCACTAGATGGAGCCAAAGATCATAGAAAATCACTGTATGAAGTAAAATTCAACCATTTGTCAAGGTTGGATGATAGCTTCTCACATTTTTCCAAAAATTAAAAAAAAAAAAAAAAAAGACCTTTAAGCGTTTGTGAAATCTTATACCATAAAATGTACTCAGCCAATGAAAGGTAAGGATTCCATTTTTATTTTTCTACTGCTATCAATGGCCAACACGGTACAACACTTCATCCATGCCTTTGGTGAACTGTTTCTTAAATGATGAAGGTCAGCCATGGAGTATATCTGAGGTGTATATCAGGCTGTGCTTCTTCCCCACATGAGAGCTGTGATGTCCAGCAACATTCATATAGAAGACATTTCCCACACTCAAGGCACTAATACACCTCGAGGGTTGTGTAGGATCCCTAATATACAGGAAGACAGAATTCAGTGAGGACAATATCCTCACTCAGGACAGGAAAATAGCTTCTCCCCCATGTGCAATCTCTGATGAGTGTTAAGATTGGACTTATCTGAAAAACATTTCCCACACTCAGGACAGGAATATGGCTTCTCCCCGATGTGAGATCTCTGATGTGTGTAAAGATTGGACTTCTGTGAAAAACTTTTCCCACACTCAGGACAGGAATATGGCTTCTCCCCCATGTGAGATCTCTGATGTGTGTAAAGACTAGAATTACGTGAAAAACATTTCCCACACTCAGGACAGGAATATGGCTTCTGTCCTGTGTGAGATCTCTGATGTGTGTAAAGACTAGAATTACGTGAAAAACATTTTCCACACTCAGGACAGGAATACGGCTTCTGTCCCGGGTGAGATCTCTGATGTGTTTTAAGATTGGATTTATCTAAAAAACATTTTCCACACTCAGAACACGAAAGTGGCTTCTCCCCCGTGTGCAATCTCTGATGTATGTAAAGACTGGACTTTCTTGAAAAACATTTCCCACATTCAGGACAGGAATATGGCTTCTCTCCTTTATGAGATCTCTGATGCGTGTAAAGATTGTACATCTGCGAAAAACATTTCCCACACTCAGAACAGGAAAGTGACTTCTCCCCCGTGTGTGATTTCTGATGTCTGTAAAGATGGGAAATATGTGAAAAGCATTTACCACACTCAGGACAGGAATACGGCTTTTCCCCTGTGTGAGACCTTTTATGTACATTAAGATGGGATTTAAAATGAAAACACTTCCCACACTCAGTACAGGAAAACCTCTTATCTGTTGGAAGGACGGCACCGTCCCTCACAGTCTGAGGTTCCTCAGGATAAGAGGAATACGATGGTCCAACTACACTGTGTGGTGCCGGATGGACATTTGAGGTAGCCGGGTTTTCTCCTGGACTATACTGTGTGATGTCCTCATCTTCTACTTTACAGTCTGGAGACAAAGTGAGACGATCCTCTGAGGTTTTCCTCATCTCCCGTCCATCTACTAAAATAGAAATACAAAGATTATTACTAGACATGAGCTGATTGGTTCCCCTAAACCAGGACTCCGCCCACATCAGGCAGCTTTGTCTCTGAGGATCTTACAATTCCCCCCTCAAGGTAACGAGTAAATGGCTCCTCTGATCTCCTACCAGTTCATTTCTTTATTCATGGACCTTAGTCAGAGAGTGAGGAAACGAGAACTGTCTTTTATAGGAGTGACAGTGATGAGGGGATTATAGGACGAGTGTCCCCACCGCCTCTATCACTCATTGCCATCTTCCCAACACAAGAAGTCCTGCACTTCCTTATTTAGTCCATGATTTAGTCATGAATAACAGCGGGGCTGAGGCCCACCAGAGGTCACAGAGTGAGGATGGGGGGAGAACAACTAAGATAACGACTGGACTGATCCTGAAGACCACCATCACTGGGTTACTGACTCCTCCCTCATTATCACTTTCTATTTAAGGTTCCAAAATTTGAGGATGTTATCACATTATTATCAACATGTAAAAGTCTGTGCTCCAATCAAATCATCAGATATAAATGTCCAGCTGGTAGGAAATGGGTGTAACAAAAGAGAATGCATATTATGTTTATATATAACAGTGGGTAGAGGGGAGAGAGCAGAAGTCAGGACTATGTAATGTACAACATATTGTATAAGCTACAACGGATAGACTATATAGTATCAGAATGATGTAATGTACAACATATAGTATATAGTGCAGGGGTCAGGAGTATGTAATGTACAATATAGAGTATATAGTGCAGAGATCAGGAGTATGTAATGTACAACATAGAGTATATAGTGCAGGGGTCAGGAGTATGTAATGTACAACATAGAGTATATAGTGCAGGGATCAGGAGTATGTAATGTACAGTAGAGCTGCACGATTAATCATTAAAGAATCAAGACCGCGATTCAACCCCCTCACGATCTTAAAACAGCATTTCTACGATTCAGAGCAGACCCGTTCTCTGCTCACTGCTGAAAGCTGTCAAAAAAAAAACAGGCAGCCTGCCAAATTTATCACAACATCGCTTAGGTGGAGATAAAGAGAAAAATTTTAATATTTCGTTCTTTTAGATTAAAGGAATTAACTTTGGTCTGTAACCACTTAAAGACTAAACATTTTTTAGCAGAGACCCTAGAGAATAAAATGGCGGTTTTTGCAATATTTTATGTCTCACTGTATTTTGCGCAGAGGTCTTTCATACACAATTTGTTTGGAAAAAAGGGATTTTATTAAAACTTACCGTAAAATCCTTTTCTCCGAGTTCACTGAAAGACGCAGCTCTCCATTACATGTGGGGTTTATGCTGGTCTCACTAGGAGTTAACTAGGCAGGGAAAAGAAACAGCTGGCCCCTCCCATGGGGCCGTCCTCTCTTCCCACATAAACCCCCTCATAGCATAGCTCTTCAGTTCGTACATAAGCCGTACAAGAACAGAGCACAGAGGGGTGGGTGCTGCGTCTGTCAGTGAACTTGGAGAAAAGGATTTTACGGTAAGTTTTAATAAAATCCCTTTTTCTCCGATCGTTAACTGACAGACGTAGCTCTCCATTACGTGTGGGGATGTCCCCAAGCTGTGTCAAAAAGAGGGGTGGGTAAACGCTAACAGTACCCAACTGAACCTCTAAGGAGGCGCCAGACGCGCCTACACTGCCGCCTGCAAAATTTTGTGGCCAAAAGCAGCATCCGAAGATACAAGCACAGCAACCTATAAAACTTAGTGAAAGTGTGAACCGAGGCCCAAGTGGCCGCCTTGCACACCTGCAACACTGAGACCTGGTGCCTGAGAACCCAGGAAGTACTAACAGCCAGGGTAGAATGAGCCGTGACCGGAAAAGGGGGAACCTTGCCCCGAACAGAATAGGCATGGGTCACGGTTTTTCTAATCCAACGAGAAATCGTAGCCAACGAGGCCGCCAACCCTGTGCGCGGACCCTCTGACAGCCAAACAAGGCATCAGCTTTTTGAAAAGAAGCTGTGGCAGCCAAGTACACTCGTAAGGCCCTCACTACGTCCAAAGTATGCAACTCAATCTCTTTTGAGTGTGACGGAGGAGGGCACAATGAAAGAAGGACAATATCTTCGTTAATGTGAAAGGAAGAAACCACCTTCGGAAGGAATGAAGGAGAGGGTCGCAAGACCGCCTTGTCCCTATGTAGGACCAGGTAGGGAGACTTGCACGATAGTGCTGCTAATTCTGACACCCGTCTAGCGGAAGTGATGGCAACTAAAAAGGCCACCTTCTGCGACAGCAATTGTAAGGAAATCTCCCTGATATTCTCATATGGCGGTTTCTGAAGTACAGAAAGCACCAAATTTAGATCCCACAGAGCCATCGGAGCCTTCACCTGAGGCGCCACATGCCGCACACCTTGTACAAAGGTACGAATCAACGAGTGCGAAGCCAAGGTCTCTGAAAAAGAATCGCCAGAGCCGATATCTGGCCCTTGAGTGTGCTCAAAGCCAGGTTTTTGTTCAGGCCTTGCTGCAAAAAAGTCAGGACCCTGGACACGACATCAGAGCGAGGGTTATGACCCTCCGCCTCGCACCAAGCTATATAAGCCTTCCAGGTGCGGTGGTAAATCTTGCGGGAAGTACACTTGCAAGCCTACCACAACGTAGGGATCACTGAGTCAGCGACTCCCCTGTCCCTTAGCACCTGGGACTCAATAGCCAAGCCGTCAAAACCAGCGAGGGTAAAGCTGAGACAGAAGGTCTTCCCACAGCGGGAGCCGCCAAGGGGCATCTGCCACCATGTGCACCACGTCGGCGTACCAAGTGCGCCGAGGCCAATCTGGAGCCACCAGGATTATTGGTATCCCCTCCGCCACTATCCTACGTATCAATCGCGGAAGCAGTTTTATCCGAGGGAAAGCGTACAGAAGGCGGTAACGGTCCCAGGGGGCCACCAGAGCGTCCGTGGCCACTGCCAACGGATCCTTGGTTCTGGACACAAAGGTCTCCACCTTGTGATTGAATCGAGACGCCATGAGATCCACGTCTGGAGTCCCCCATCTGTGGCAAATCTGATTGAACACCTCCGGGCGACTGAGAAAGTCCGCCTGCCAGTTCTCCACACCGGGAATGTAAATGGCAGAGATTGCCGGAACGTGACGTTCCGCCCAACGCAGTACCATTGCTGCCTCCGCCGCAGCTGCTGGACTCCTTGTGCCACCCTGATGGTTCACTTATGCCACTGCTGTGGCATTGTCCGATTGATTTCGAATCGGACGACCCTGCAATCTCACCCAGTGAAAAAAAAGGCACAATCTGAGTGCTCTCAGCTCCAGGACAATGATGGGAAGGCGAGCCTCCTGCGCCGACCAACGGCCCTGGACAGCTGCCCCAGGATCCCTCCCCAGCCTGAAAGACTGGCATCTGTGGTGATGATCACCCACTGAAGGGGCAGGAACGACTTCCCCTGAGTCAGGGTCGAGTCCCGAAGCCACCAAGCCAGAGACGCCCTGGTCTGGGAGCTCAGACGGATACGAAAGTCCAAGGACCGAGGGGATCTGTCCCACCGAGCCAGAATTGCTTGCTGAAGGAGACGAGCGTGACTCTGGGCGAAATGCCTCGAACGACGAGACCATGAGCCCTAGCACCCGCATACAGAACCTGCCGACTGCAGAGACAGCAACTTGGCTGGAGACCCAGATACTCCAGGCGACGGGATGGAGAGACCGACGACTTCTGCAGGTTGAGTAACCAACCAAAGTCCTGCAGCGATGTCATTGTGAGTCTCACATTCTCCTCCCGATCAGAGACGGACTCCGCTCGCAGGAGCAGGTCGTCTAGGTAGGCCACCACCGCAATGCCTCTCTGTCGGAGCAACGCCAACACCCGTGCTAGCAGTTTTGTGAAAACTTGAGGTGCCGAGGCCAGGCCGAAGGGAAGTGCCACAAATTGAAAATGGAGGTCTCCCACTGCAAAGCGCAGGAAGCGCTGATGCCGTGGATAAATGGGTACATGGAGGTACGCATCCCTGATGTCCAGGGACGCCAAAAATTCCCCCTGATGAAGGGCGGCCACGACCGAGCAGATAGATTCCAACCGGAATTTCCGCGCCCTGACATACCGGTTCAGGGCCTTCAGGTCCAGTACTGGCCGAACCCCCGTCCCCTTTTCGGGAACCACGAATAGATTTGAGTAGAAACTTCGAAACCTCTCTTCTGGAGGCACTGGCACGATCACCCCCTGGACCGAAAGTGCTTGGACAGCCCCAAAAAGAGCCTCCCGGCGGTCCTGTGGGAGCCCTAAGTTTGATGGGAAGAACCTGTCTGGGGGTAGAGTGATGAACTCTCTCCTGTACCCGGTGGACACCACTTCCCGGACCCAACGATTGGGAATGTGGGCCAGCCACCGGCCTGCGAATCCCAGAAGACACCCCCCCCCCGAATCCCGGGTGGGGGCAACCCATCAGGCTGAGGACGACGCCATGGGTAGCCACCCAGTCACAAACCTTCCGCCCCTGCTTGGGCGGTATGCTGCAGGCCAGAAAGTCAATCTTCCCGAATTGCATCCGGGGCTGGGCGTAAGGGGGATCACCCCAGGCCGCCCGCACGGAACGGGCACGATGCGGTGGGTCCCCATACGGCGGGACTGGCTCGCATCGGTCGGCCAGGCCGGGGAGAGTACAGAGCCCAAGGACTCTCTATGCCCCGACCGGCTTCTTGATAGCAGATCAATTGCTTGATAGAAAACAAATAAAATTAAAAGAAAATTAAATAAAAAACGGTCACAAACAGGACCGCAATTCCCCTGAAGGGAAGCCAGGTCAACTCCTTGCAAACTAGGCATTGAAACTGAAGAGCTAGGCTATGAGGGGGTCTATGTTGGAAGAAAGGACTGCCCACATGGGAGGGGCCAGCTGTTTCTTTTCCCTGCCTAGTTAACTCCAAGTGAGACCAGCTTAAACCCACACGTAATGGAGAGCTGCGTCTGTCAGTGAACGATAGGAGAAAAATACACTTTAACCGGTTAAAGACCGGCTTGCGTACATTTACTGCTGCAGAGTGTTAGCGTAACGTGAATCGCCATCTTAAAACGGTGATTTGCGCAGGCATGGCTAGGGGACAAATGCGCGGCGGCACGCTCTTGTGTCCATCGTGCGCTCCCTCACTATGGCAGCAGGTCGGGCGGACTTGATGTCCGCCGGCGACCCGCGATCATTTACTACACAGGCAGAACAGGGAACTGCCGTGTTTACATTGTGTTCTGACAGACGGCACGACAGAGATCTACTGATCCCTGTCACTGGGATCAGTTAGATCTCTCATGCCCCTGCCAGCCCAGCCCCCACACAGTTAGAACACGCCTAGGGAACACAGTTAACCCCTTCATTGCCCCCTGCAGGTTACCCCCTTCCCTGCCAATGAAATGTATATAATAATCAGTGTTTTTTTTTAGCTCTGATCGCTGTATAAATGGCATTGGTCCCAAAAAAAGTGTCAAAAAGGTCCGATATGTCCGCTGCCATATCACAGTCCTGCTAAAAATTGCAGATCGCCGCCATTACTAGTAAAAACAAAGTAAAATGCCATAAATTAATTCTCATGGTTTGTAAATGCGGCAACTTTTGGGCAAACCAATCAATATACGCCGATTGCAATTTTTATTACCACAAATATGTAAAATATATATCGGCCAAAACCGATGAATACGTTTGTTTTTTTTCTATATGTATTATAGCAAATAGTAAAAAATATTGTTTTTCTTCTCGCTCTTTTCTTTTTTATAGCGGTGATCATAGGTGACGCAGAGGTGATCAAATACCACCAATAGAAAGCTGTATTTGTGGGAGAAAAAGGGCGTCAATTTTGTTTGGGTACAACGTTGCACCACTGCGCAATTGTCATTTAAAGCGACGCATTGCAGAATCGCAAAAAGTGCTCTGGTCCTAATGTGAGAAATCCTTCCGAGGCTGAAGTGGTTAATGAATTTTAAAAAAAAAACTAAACAGTAAAGTTAGCCCAATTTTTGTATAATGTGAAAGATGATGTTACGCCACGATAATCGTGATCTTTATTCTAAGCAAAAAAATTGTGATTCTCATTCTAGCCAAAATTGTGCAGCTCTAATGTACCGTATAGAGTATATAGTGCAGGGGTCAGGAGTATGTAATATACAACATAAATTATATAGTGTAAGGGTCAGGACTCATAATATTGGTATTCAGTAATCAGTGGAAGCTTAAATATTTGCAGAGGTCCCACACCGCCGCCTCTCATCTCCTGAGACTGCACTCAGTGACTTGGGTCTGAGACTCTACAGACAAATCCCTCCACCCGGCACAGCCAGCAGACTACAGAACAAGTAACCCTGGGAGAATTGTCTGTCAGAGATCTTACAAGACTCAGGCAAGGGGAATGAGCCCCATGACTCATACCCCAGGTGCCTAGGTCAAGTAATACCTATGGTAAAAGTCAACATTTTGCTGCCAACTGAACCCCAGAATCTCCATAAATGCAGTCTAGATACATAAATTGTGTCAGCACAGAGAAGGAAGATTATCCGAGAGAAATACAGGAATACAGGATGGGGGACACAGCTCAGGAAAGTGACCAGGGGATTACAGGCTGATATCACCCAGTCCCCGCCCTACTCTGGACCAATCAGTGAGCAGTATGGGTGGAGGAATGGATTTAGTGTCAATGACCCACCTGTGCTGATCTCTGTAGGAGTGTCCTCCTCTATAAATGTCCCCGTTATTCCCTCCTCCTCCATAGACTGCTGATCATCCCTCACACACCTCTCTTCTTCTTCTGATTTAACCTCAAATTCTATATCGATTGGATCTCCACTCTAAACCAAGAGAATGAGAGAGAAGATCATCTGTAAGATATAAGCTTTATTATTGTGACAACACATAAAAAATCAACACATGGTCTCCATGAGTCTGTGTTTTATAACCTCCGTCCCACCAACCTTGTAACAGTGAGGGATGGGGTGACCTTCCTGTGTGGAATCCCGGGAATACAGAGGACGGGGACATCTCTCTGGTGGGTTCCTGGTATTAGGTGGCTCCATCATATCCTTGTGTCCCTCTGAAAACTCTTCCATCACTCCATACTCCTCATCCTCCTCTTTATACTCTTCTTTAACAACAATATTATCATCCCCGAGGTTTCCACTCTGAATATAAAATAAAACATTCATTGTAACAAACATGCTGTGTATAAATCAAAACTACCAATAATTGTCAATCTACCTGATGATGGTGGGGGATGGTGTGACCTTCCTGTGTGGAATCCCGGGAATACAGAGGACGGGGACATCTCTCTGGTGGGTTTCTGTAGTTGGATGGCTCCACCATGGTGTCCTGGTACAGATCTTTGTGTTCCTTTAGAAGCTCTGACTCCTCCATCACCCCATCCTCATCATCCTCCTCTTTTATCTCTTCTTTAACCTCAACTTTAGAATCTCTCAGGTTTCCACTCTGAATATAGAATAAAAATGACATCAATGGTAACAATGCAGATAATGTACAGATCCTAATGATACTATCAGTGATTGTTCCTCATCTACCTGATGATGGTGAGGGATGGTGTGACCTTCCTGTGTGGAATCCCAGGAATACAGAGGACGGGGACATCTCTCTGGTGGGTTCCCATTACTGGATCCATCTGTAGGAAACACAACACTGACTGAATACATTGTATCTATGTGTTTATCAGATGATGGGGGGTCTAGGTGGAGCCCCCGTACTGCTCTCTCCTTTACAATAAAGTCTCCT
>BLSH010042194.1:475914-488266 GCA_018402905.1 Glandirana rugosa | reverse complement strand
CCGAGCAAGGGCGTTTTGCGGCAGTATACTACCGCCGACGCCCTTGCTCAAATCACTCGCGCGCGCGCGGCGGCCCAGTGAAGGGGTTAACCTGCAGGGGGCGCTCTAAGGGTTAACTATGTTCCCTGGGCGTGTTCTAACTGTATAGGGACTGCCCTAGCTGGGGAAGGGAAGTGGTCACAGCCTTCACGTACAGGAAGGCTGTGATCACAGCCCTTCCCCCTCACACAGAGCGGAGGTCCGTGTTTACATACACGGACCTCCGCTCCTTCGCTCCGGGGGGGCCATCGCGGGTAGCCGGCGGCAATCGAAGCCGCCGCACTCGCTCCCTGGCCCTCCCCGAACACAGTGAGCGTGCGGGCGCGCCTCCGGCGGCGCGCGCGCGCTCACTAAACTCGTTCCCGCAGCCGCCATCATATGACGGCGTTTTGCGGGAACGAGCCACTTTGCCGCCGTCAGATGCCGATCGGCGGACGGCAAGTGGTTAAGGTGTCAGGTCCATATTTATTGTATATTGGATTATGGTAGTTCACAGGAGACAGCTCCCCAAAAATTTGGGTTGTTGCCTACACATATATGTATATTTAGCTGCTCCCTGGTGTAAGTTGACTTTATTGTTTCCATCCACACTTCCCTGGTCCCCTCTGTCTCGAAGCTGTATTATAGCCTATACTTGTTACTGTATGTATAATATTCTGGCCTTAACCAACAATATTACACTCTTGAATCCATCCTAGTAGGCATTTGTTTTTACATCACTGATGTATTACTTCGGTGGTTTGTCTTATTGTGTAACCCAAATACCAAAAGTATTAAAAATAAAACATCTACACCAGACCCTCATCTAGGATAAGGTTTTGGTATAGATGTAGGAAATCTCTGGCCACAGAACAAAGCAGGTGAAGCTCTCATTTTGCTGGCAATTTAGGCTCAAATCGCACTAATGCAATGACATTTTTATACAATTTAAAGTGTGACTATTTAGTGCATTTAGTACTATTTATCAGCATTAGAAATAGATCTCTCCTCCCAGGTTATCGTTGCTGGCTGAAAACTCTCCTCCGAAGCACATTCAAGTCACATCTAAGCAGAAATGTGTATTCTTGCTCACAGTTTTTTTGCACGTTTTTGACTAGTAAATGTGCGTCACACATAGGGCAGCCAATTCACTTGAATGGGCTGCCCTACTCAGAACAAATGCCCCAAAATAAGTCAAGAACCTTTTTTATCAAAGAGCATCACATATTTTTTCAGTGTGTGTTTTTTCCAGCGCACAGAAAAACATGCATCTGTTAACTAGGATTTGGGTGTCATTAACAAATACCTCTGCATTTACTTCTGCACACTTCCAAATTGCTTTTCCACACTCGCATTGCACTTGCATTGAAATAATATCATGCTAACCATGATTGGGGTGTCATTAATAATTATGCTGTATTCACATTACAACACAGCATGTTTCCGAACACATACATGTTGCAAATGGTCTAAAAGTCCCCTGATGTCTCATTAAAGAGAATCTGTCATAAAGGGTTCATATCACATTTTTTGTCATCTATGTGATAAACATAATGTTTTAGTAAAGAAAAAAAGGCAAAAAATACATTTACACTCAAGCGCCTAGGTACATGCACATACATACACACATTGGTGGTACGTATGTATGAAAACTGTGCTTGCTCTACACATGTTACATGTTGTGCATGGCAGCATGTGGGCAATAATTCTAGGGAGAACATTGACAGTTAACTCTAAAGTGTTGACCTGTAAGGGTTTTTAAAGTGTTGCCTATAGGAAATATAGGATGCTGAAGTTTGTTTTCATCTTGTGGGCATGCAATTTAAATTTTAATTTACACAATTAACTGTAATACTTGGTGCACCTTCATCTTTTACATGTTTTGCATTCTTGCGCCTTAAAATTAACTTAAGTGTATTTTTTACTCAAAAAGTGAAATTCCATCATTTAATGCTCCAGAGTCTCTGCTTTTAGCTCTTGATGCTAAAGTATAACTAAGTTAAAGTATAACTAGAGGCTAAACTTTTTTTAGTTTTGGATGGCGTGGAGAGGGATACCTGTTAGAGTTTTATTGCTGCCTGTGCCCCCATTAGGGAGATTTACCCTCTCAATTTATTCTGTTTACCATTATTTTTGAAAGTAAAAGTAAAGAAACCCCAAATCTTGAGCTGTCTTCAGAAAGGTTATAGAGGAGAAATTTTCAAATGGGGACACTAGTTATGGAGACCTGGCGGTCCCCAAGGAATTTTAGCTATGGGACCGGAAGTGAAAGTAAATTGTTCCAATGGGATACAGAAGGCAAAAGAGAAACTGACAAGGGTTATAACCCTTCCTTACTCTACCCAAAATAAATAAAAAAAAGGTTTGCCTATATTTCTACTTTAAAGTGATTGTAAAGGTTTTTTTTAAATAACAGACATGTCATACTTACCAGATTTTTTTTAAATGTTTTAAAGTATAACACTGCACTAAGAGAATGTGTGTATTTGGATGTACCCTTGTGAGGAGGTCAATAGATTATTAAGTGCCCACTAAAGGGAAGGTGTGCAGCAGCTCCCAATCATAACATTAATTAGAGCAAAAACAATATTATATATGAGATGCACTCAACCCACAATTATGTGCACTTTAGCTGTATGTATATGAGGGTATTTTGAACTTAGTGGGTTGCTATTACCCAGTTAAAGTACTAAGTTGCAACAAAGAACATATAGTTGTAACGACGGACCAATAATATATAGTGTAGATCCAAACTCAAATTATGTTTACAGAACACATGGATATAAAATAGACATAGGGTAAATCAAATGTATAAATATGAGATTAAACCAAGGTATCAATGCAAGCTGGGTCACCCAAGTCTCCCAGCAGCTGAAATAAATATATAATATAAAAAAGTCTCTGAGGGTATATGCCCAACACAAGCAATAGTGATTAATAAACAGTCTTATGATGAATCTTGAAGCTCATTCATTTCATGGAAAAACATTGAAGATTGAAAGAAGGCACCGCAGTGTCATCAAATGTTCATATGTGCAAATCCACCACCACATAAGGTCAGCAGCTCACCAGATAATAAATGGTATTGCGCTTGCGGCTAATCACCCTGCCAGGATCCCATCAGGGATTGAAGAGGCGGTTTCTAGTGGTATGCTTCCTGGTGTATGTGCACTTATGCGCTCACTCTCCTCATGCGTACATAGGAAGACATAAAAAGGCCCCACATAGCGTCACTCCATATATAACTAATAATATAATGTCATACTTACCACAACATGTAAACCATTGGTGAGCCTCAAAAATAGGAAGGTCAGATTAGAGTTTGCCAAACAACATCTAAAAAAGCCTTCACAGTTTTGGGACAGCATCCTATGGGCAGATGAGACCAAGATCAACTTGTACGAGAGTGATGGGAAGAGAAGAGTATGGAGAAGGAAATGAACTGCTCATGATCCAAAGCATACCACCTCATCAGTGAAGCATGGTGGTGCTAGTGTCATGATGTGGGCATGTATGGCTACCAATGGAACTGGTTCTCTTGTATTTATTGATGATGTGACTGCTGACAAAAGCAGCAGGATGAATTCTGAAGTGTTTTTGGGCAATATTATCTGCTCATATTCAGCCAAATGCTTCAGAACTCATTGGACAGCTCTTCACAGTGCAGATGGACAATGACCAAAAGCATACTGCGAAAGCAACCAAAGAGTTTTTTAAGGGAAAGTAGTGGAATGTTATGCAATGGACAAGTCAATCACCAGACCTGAATCTGATTGAGCATGCATTTCACTTGCTGAAGACCAAACTGAAGGGAAAATGCCACAAGAGCAAGCAGGAACTGAAGACAGTTGCAGTAGAGGCCTGGCAGAGCATCACCAGGGATGAAACCCAGTATCTGGTGATGTCTATGCGTTCCAGACTTCAGGCTGTAATTGACTGCAAAGAATTTGCAACCAAGTATTAAAAAGTGAGTTTGATTTATGATTGTTAATCTGTCCCATTACTTTTGGTCCCTTAAAAAGTGGGAGGCACATATACAAACTGTTGTAATTCC
This sequence comes from Glandirana rugosa, assembly GCA_018402905.1. Taxonomy (NCBI): domain Eukaryota; kingdom Metazoa; phylum Chordata; class Amphibia; order Anura; family Ranidae; genus Glandirana; species Glandirana rugosa. The sequence continues at coordinate 484,194 of BLSH010042194.1, read as the reverse complement.
TACACCGTACACCTGATTTGGATGTAAATACCCTCAAATTAAAGCTGAAAGTCTGCAGTTAAAGCACATCTTGTTAGTTTCATTTTAAATCCATTGTGGTGGTGTATAGAGCCAAAAATATTAGAATTGTGTCAATGTCCCAATATTTATGGACCTGACTGTATACCCTCAGAGACTTTTTTATATTATATATTTATTTCAGCTGCTGGGAGACTTGGGTGACCCAGCTTGCATTGATACCTTGGTTTAATCTCAAATTTATACATTTGATTTACCCCATGTCTATTTTATATCCATGTGTTCTTTAAACATAATTTGAGTTAATAATTTGGATCTACACTATATATTATTGGTCCGTTGTTACAACTTTATGTTCTTTGTTGCAACTTAGTACTTTAACTGTGTAATAGCAACCCACTGAGTACAAAATACCTTCATATACATACAGCTAAAGTGCACATAATTGTGGGTTGAGCACAGCACATATATAATAATGTCATACTTACCAGCCCTGTGCAAGGATTTTGCACAGAGTGGCCCAGATCCTCCTTTTCTGGGGTCTCCCGGCGGCTCTCCTGGCTCCTCTTCTTCATTGGGTGCCCCCACTGAGAGACACTTTCCATGGGGGCACTCATGCGGGCATGCTCCTGAGTCCTGCTGCTGCATCCATTGACACAGACAGCAGGACTCGACCCGCCCCCTGGCTCCTGTGTCACTGGATTTGATTTTGATTGCTATCAATCTGTCCAATGAGGACCCAAGACAGTGGCTGGAGCTGCTGGGCTCATTCTCGTTGCTGGAACGATCAGGTTAAGGTAGGAAAAAGGGGGCATCTGGGGGGCTGCTGCAGCCCAGAAGGTTTCTCACCTTAATGCATAGAATGCATTAAGGTGAAAAACCCTTAGACTTTACAATCCCCTTAAGTTATAGATCTGCAACTGATGTAAAAAATGGCAAACTCTGCCCCAGCTTACCAATACAGAGCCAGGTTCAGGTTTTATATCCCTCTCACCCTTCTTTGGTCACCAATCACTAATAGTTGCAACACAGTGCCTAAACAAAGGCTTAAGAAATGCCAGGCAAATATGATCCTTTCTGTATAATGTCATGCTGACTTAACCACATCATGTGTATGCTATTATTTTTCTTGAGGTTTAGTAGTGAAAAACAGTACATGCTTTTAATTCCAGCTGGTCATGACCTTATAAAGTATTTCAGAATAGCAATTTGTCATTCTATAAAAACTTGACCTAAGTGTTAAACGCTGCTTTTAGTTGATTTTACTTAACAGGAAAGAAAAACACTATATTATAAAAGACATGTACCTACAAGGATACCTAGGACTGTAAATATGTGAATAAAATATACATACAAATTTTATTTAAAATTATTATTTTACTCTTCAGCCTTGAGGTCCTTATAATGTGTTGCTATTTGCTTAAAGCAAATAATAAATACTAGTTTAGAGGAAAACAGCAGAAGAGAGGCTTATTGTGTTTAAGTATAAACTACTATTAAGACCCCTGGCACCCAGCTAACTCTTTGTGTGCAGCCTGCCACATGTTGGGTACTTTGCAGAGTGACATGGGTTAGGACATCCTCTGCATCCCCAACACCTGTCATTATATTAAAGCATATGGCCATAGTATGAATCTTGTGCGGTCAGGTGGAGTGATCTCTACCTTACAATAGAAATGTAGTCCTGGCCCAAAGTCATCAGGGAGAGAGTGAAGCTAGAGTTTGTGATCTGGTAAGTAAACAGTGAGGGTGTTTAAAGGGGATTCAAGGGGTTTTTTTTTGCGGTCATGGACAACAATGCAGGGTGTTATTTCAGCCACTGACACCAAAGATATGGTTTCTTTTTCTTCCACTTTTGTTTCACTCTACATAAAAATGCAGAGGACCAACATTTTTAGATGTTGAGGTGCATTCAGCCTATTCATTTTGAGTATGCTGCCTAACTTGACACAATGTACTGCACACAAAATGAGCTGCTATTGTGCGGATCTCTGGAAGTGTCAAGGCTAAATATAGGCCCTCCATAATTTTCAAACTGATTTCCACTGATATGGATAAGAATATCTGTTCATGGATTGCATCAGCCCATTATACATACCTTCTTGTTCCTGTTGGCCATTTGGGGTTCACTGAGCTATTACCTGAATATTAAAATTATTGTCCTAGCAAAGCATGTGTGGTGGTGCTTTTTTAATTTAAAAATAAATTACCAAATCAATTGAGCTTTATGCCCACTGAGAAGCATGAGCAAATACATCTAGGGCTTTAAACATATAATATCACTGTCAGCAATGATGAAAGGCACCCCACATATCCTTTTTTTCACAAATATTGAAAAGGCCTTCAACAGGGTCACTGGGTATTCTTCTCCATCTCACTTTTGAATCATGTTATGAAGTGCTGCACAAACTGTTATCGCTATATATTGCAAAACCTGTATAATAATGATCCATAGGCCTGGACCCCACATGCTCAGATGGATGCATTGGTCTACTTTACCCTGTCTGTGAAGGTTTGAAAGAACGGGGTTCTATCAGATCCCTTTCTGAATTAACAATGGGACCCAGCAGGTCTTCTCCTTATTCTGCATTATCTTAATTTTCAAACTTTTCAGGGCACCATCATTGCCAACTCCCACAAATGAGGAGTGCATCTTTGCAGACATAAGATTCTAGTATATTTATTATTATTATTACTATACAGGATTTATATAGTGCCAACAGTTTACACAGCACTTTACAACTTGAGGGTAGACAGTACAAATATAATACACTTAAATACAGTAGGAATCAGAGGGCCCTGCTCGTTAGAGCTTACAGAGGGAAGGTCAAGTGATACAAGAGGTAGTAACTGTGGGGGATGTACTAATGGAGAAGATAAATGTACCGTTGTTAGGTGGGAGCCAGATAGGCTTCTCTGAAGAGATGAGTTTTCAGGGATCGTCTGAAGGTATACAGAGTAGGAGAAAGTCAGACAGATTGGGGTAGAGCCTTCCAGAGGATGGGAGAGGCTCTGGAGAAGTCCTGGAGGCGAGCATAGGATGATGTTACAAGGGAGCTAGAGAGCAGGAAGTCTTGGGAGGAGCGAAGAGATCGATTTGGTTGGTATTTTGAGACCAGGTTAGTGATGTAGCTGGGGGCCAGGTTGTGAATTGCTTTATAAGTTATTGTTAGTATCTTGAAAATAATACGTTGGTTGAGTGGCAGCCAATGGAGGGATTGACATAGGGGTGTAGCAGACGCCAAGCGTTTTTTAGGGTGGATGAGCCTGGCGGCAGCATTCATAATAGACTGAAGTGGGGATAAGCTATTTAGAGGTAAGCCAGTGAGGAGAGAGTTGCAATAGTCGAGAGGAGAGATGACCAGGGAGTGGATTATAAGCTTTGTGGTGTCATTGGATAGGAAGGGGCGTATCTTGGAGATGTTGCGGGGGTTGAGGAGGCAAATTTTGGATAGCGATTGGATGTGGGGCAGAAAGGTTAATTCGGAGTCCAGGATTAGACCTAGGACCTTGGCGTGGGGTGACAGGTTGATAGTTGAGCCGTTGATTTTAACGGTGAAATCAGGGGAAATGGCACGTGGAGGAGGAAATATCATAAGTTCGGTTTTGGATAGGTTGAGTTTGAGGAAGTTATGTGACATCCAGACTGATATGTCTGTTAGTAAGTAGGTGATGCATGAGGAGACAGATGGAGGGATCTGGGGGGTTGAGAGATAGATTTGTGTGTCATCAGCGTAGAGGTGATACTGAAAGCCATGAGGTCCAAGAACAGACCCTTGGGGAACATCAACAGAGCAAGGGAGAGGTGAGGGGGAAGTAGAGTTGTAAGTGAAGCTGAAGGAGCGGTGGGATAGGTAGGATGAGAACCAGTCAAGAGTCCAGTCGCGGAGACCAAAGGCGTGGAGTTTTTTGAGGAGGAGTGGGTGGTCCACTGTGTCAAAGGCAGCGGAGAGGTCTAGGAGTAGTAGAACAGAATAGTGTCCATTGGTTTTAGAAGTTATTAGGTCCTTAGTGAGTTTAAGGAGAGTAGTTTCTGTAGAGTGCCGAGAGCGAAATCTGGACTGAAGGGGATCAAGACATTTGTTCATGGTCAGATGATCACTCAGTTGGTTGTAGACTACTCTTTCAAGGAATTTGGAGGAGAAAGGGAGTAAGTAGATGGGGCGTAGGTTTGGTAATATTGGTGGGGTCCAGTGAGGGCTTTTTAAGAATAGGGGTGACTAGGGCGTGTTTTAGAGAGTTTGGGAAGATGCCAGAAGAAAGGGAAAAGTTGAAAATGTGAGTTAGAGAATGTAGAATCGAGTCAGAAGTTGAGCGTAGCATTTGCGATGGAGCAGGATCCAGGGGGCAGGCGGTTAGATGGGTGTTCAATAAAAGTTTAGCAACCTCACTAATACTGGCAGGGTTGAGTGTGGAAAGTAGTGATTGTATTTGTGGACATGGGGTGTTGAGTGGGCGGGGTTTGTGCGCATTGGAGATTTCCTCACAAATGTTATCAATCTTAGTTTTAAAGTGAATGGCAATCTCCTGGGCAGTGAGTGAATTAGAGGGTGGAGGCAGTGGAGGACAGAGTAGAGTGTTAAAGGTCGAGAAGAGTTGACGGGGACTGGATGATAATGTGTTAATGAGTGTGATAAAGTAGGTCTGTTTGGCAGTTTGGAGGCAGCAATAGCATTTTAGGAGGGCAAATTTGTAATGTTTGAAGTCTTCTTGGAGCTTAGTCTTATGCCATAGATGCTCAAGAGCGCAGCTACGTTTTCTAAGACTTCTGGTGTTGTCTGTTTGCCAGGGTTGTAGTGGCTGGGGCCTGATTCTGCATGTAGAGAGGGGGCAAGCTTGTCTAGGGAGGATGACAGTGTGCTGTTATAGACGAGTGTGGCTAGGTTGGGGCAGGACAGAGGTGAGATTTTGTCATAGAGGTGGTCATTAGCAGAGTAGAGAAGAGAAGGGTTGAGGTGGTGAAGGTTTCTACAGGTAACTGTTAGGCAGTTGGAGGGAGAGGAGGTAGAAGACAGTGAGAGAGTGAAACTAATAAGGTGGTGATCAAAGAGTGGGAGAGGATTGTTGGAAAGGTTGCACGGAGTGCACAGATAGGAGAAGACAAGGTCTAGGGTGTTGCCGGTGGAGTGAGTAGGAGCCTGTATCCATTGCTTCAGGTCAAGAGATGAGGTTAGATTGAGAAGTTTAGAAGTAAGTGTAGTGATAGCATTAACAGGAATGTTGAAGACACCAAGAATAAATGTGGGGATTTTAGAAGAGAGAAAGTGGAGTAGCCAGGCAGAGAAGTCATCAAGGACAGTTGATACCGGCCCAGGGGGCCAGTAAATGACAGCAACTCTTAGAGGAATAGGAGAAATAGACTAATGCAATGTGCTTCAAAAGAGAAGAGTGTCAGATATGGAGGAGGGTGGAGTACCTGTTAGGTGCTGTGTGGTGCAAGGAGGATTCCCACTTCCGTCCACTTGGTCTAGGAGAGTGCATCCAGAGAAGGCCATCGTGGTAGAGGGAAGCATGAGCAGTAGTGCCAGATTCATGAAGCCAGGTTTCAGTAATGGCAAGGAGGTTGAAGGAATTAGTGATAAAGAGGTCGTGGAGTTGCGGTTGCTGCCAGAGGGTATTGGAAGATGGGAGCATCGGGCAAAGACGGATGATGGAGGCCCAGGATTTTGGGGTATATCACCAGAGGTTAGGAGAAGCAGGAGGATGAGTGAGGGAGTGTGGGAGTGTGATTTAAATGGAGGGGCATGCCTCAGACTCCTGGTGGTTCTATTAGTATATGGATGTAGAATGAGCAAGAGTTGGTGGGAGCAGTAATAGGGAGAGGACAGAAGGTGGGGCGAAATTTAAAAGCTGGATGGTGGAGAAGAGGGGTGAAGGTATGAGAGTTTGAGGATAGAGGACACAAGTGCCAGAAGGAGAAGTAGAGAGTGCATGTTATAGAGTGGAAGGAGAGCTCAATAGAGAGATGGGGTCACCTGCAGGCTGTGGCTGTTTGCAGTGCAGTTTGCTATTTATAATTGCTTTGTGCAATCGCTGAAGTGCAGAGCATGAAGTGCATATCACTTGTAGAAAGGTGATAACTATTTTTTTATCCTCTCTGTACAATTTCATTCCCTATCTCATATCTGAATTTCAAAAACATAGCTATCTCTTAAATTTCCACATTAATTTTGCATTAATGAATCTCTTCCTATCCCAATCCATTCACACCTGAATTTTCAAAAAATTCCCATTTAAATGAATGCCTTAATCAACTAAATACTTGGAAATTTGCCTCCCCAAGGACCTCTCTCAAATATTCACCCTGAACCTTCTCTGCTTTTGCAGAAAATGTATCATGGCCTTCAGATGAGGGCGCAGGGTACCTGTTTCTGGACAAGCAGATGTAACATCTTGAAACAAAACATTTTACTGCAACTCCTAAGTGCTATTTAAATACTTGCCATAAACATACCTTGGTACAGTCACAAACCTGAAGGTTGACTTTACTATACCGCAGTATACTTAGTCAGACATAAGAAAAGACTAAACTGTGAGCGTCTGCTGAAAAGGACACTTTTCGAATTCCTCTTCAAAGAATACACAAAAATCAGATCTGATGACCATGCCCTTTCTTACTGCTACAGGCTACTGCTTCAAACTGACAAGTAGATTTCCCCCTCTCCTTTATGGACAAATGGGATTATGATCTTCATATCAGCCCTCGGGTTTGCCAACTGACAGCCTCACAAACACAAATATACCTCAGGACAAAGGATAATTTTTTTAAATTAAACATTTTGATTACATATGCTTTTATACACAAAAAAAGTTTTATTTTAGTCTGACTGAGCCTACCTTGAAGAGCTTCATTAAAACCAGCAACTTTTGGGGCAATGAAAATGTTCCTGATTTACAGCAATTTATACTGCAACATTAATATAAATGTCCATTAAAGTACATCAACAGTGTCCATTATTACTGCAACTTTTAATTGTCCTCTTGTTTATACTGTGATCAAAGCTACATAAAGTACTCTGTGCAAATTGTGCAAAGTTATACCATTTCAATTTTATAATGCTTCCGTGCTTCACTCCACCTCTGGGTGCCACCACCACACTCGAAAACTCATCAGACAGATATGACCCCCCCACAATGGAGTATGTCTATGTGTGCTTCTTTTCCCCAAGGGGTTAAACATCCAGGATTACACCACTTCTTCCTTGCAACACCATCAGGTATATCATAAAATCAAAGGAAAAAAAGGCCTGAATAGTGTAAAAACCCTTTTTATTATTTAAGCAATTAATTAATACATCCAATAAAACCATTAGCTATTATACTCACATTTACTGTACATTTGCATTCTGCCCTGCACCCGGGTTATGCAGCTTTATAGTGTTACAAGCCAGCTCCACTATAGCAAGTGCGGGCTCAGCTCATTCTCCCGATTCACATGGGTATCTCACCACTTCCCAGTGTCCCCAGTGGAATGACGTCACTTTCTATAGCTCCGCCTCAACATATATTTTGTCGTAATTTAGTAGGCACCACCTGAAGATGTCTCTATGGCAGGACACTATTAATGTGCTCTAGTAGGCATTTATACCGATGTTGCACTTTAAAAGGATATTTATACTGTAAAACACATTTATTATTTAGATATTTAGAGCGTTGTAAATTGTTAAAAATTACAATTTAAACACAGAGGGTGTTATCTACAACAGCTGGCATTTTTAGTCACTTAGCGTGAGTGTTAATTAGTGGTAGATGAACGGTTTGGCGAACACCCCGAGTTTGCAGGGCGCTCGTGGGATGTTCGTCTGCCGAGCGCCCCACAATGCACTGCGAGCTGCACAGTGCATTCCAAGCCCTGATTGGACAAAGCAATCAGGGCACAGGGAAAAGCTGTCGTTAAGTAGCAGGGCCCGTAACCTGGCCACTGTGTCCTTAACAATGGATGAGTCATCAGCTGTCAATGGGCTTCGCCGCTGACAGCTGAATGAAGAAAAACATTGCCGGCAATAGAAAAAAAGTGAAAAAAAAATGACCATACTAGACCTGGGTTGTCGGGAAGAGGCCCAGGAAATTGTCTGGATTTTGTAAAAAAATGCATTTTTCTTTATTTCTGTTATAACATTTTGCAAATTAGTAATTTTTCTTCATACATTTTGGCCAAAATTGATACTGCTATATATCTTTGGTAAAAATTAAAAAAATGTTTTAGGTCTGTTAAAGGACCCGGAGAAGGGCTGTTGGGTCCAGATCATACCAGTAAAAAAA
>BLSH010042194.1:396526-422169 GCA_018402905.1 Glandirana rugosa | reverse complement strand
GTATTTGGTAAATAATCCCCCTTGGACTATGTTTAACCAAGGTCCTATTTTTCCCTCTCTCGCGCCGTCCATCTAAGAGATGACCGTTTTTATCGACTCAATCTATATCATTTGCGGTTGGCTGGTGTACTGCTTTGTCTGTGGTCAAATTATAAAGATCACTGTAATAAGCGCTGAATGCATCAGCAATTTTCTGAGGGTCAGTTGTTTTTTGTTTTGAGTGTGGGTGGATTATGTGGTCGATTCTGGATTTAATGCGGCATCCTTTTATGCGGCGTGCTAGTGTTTTCCCTGCTTTATTTGATGTTGAGTATAGGGAGGTTCTGAATCTCTTTTGCATCCGATAATACTTGTCTAGCTCCGATCTAAGGCTGAGGATTTCGTTCGTGTGGGGTGTGTCTGATGTTGTTTTTGCTTGATTCTCTAACTCAGCTATTTTTGCCAGTAGAGAATCTACCTGCCGCGCTCTCTCCCTTTTTATCCTGGAACCAATTTGTATCAGGTTCCCCCTAATAAATGGTTTATGAGCATTCCACACCACAGCATGGTCTCCAACCGACCCCTCATTAAATTGGAAGTATTCTAGTAGTTGATTTGCAAGATTAGTGGAGTGGTGTTCACTCTGGAGTATGGAGTTATTGACTTTCCACATTGAAACCGGGGTGTGTAGATTAGAGTCGTTGATTGTGATACTAATTGGGGCATGGTCTGACCATGATGTGGTGTGTATCTCAGAGGCATGAATCCTCTGCAATAAACATCTGTCAACCAAAAACAGGTCGATGCGTGAAAAAGATTTATGAACTGGAGACAGGTAGGTGTAGTTCCTCTCCGTGTCGTGGTGACACCTCCAGACATCATATAGCTCATGGTTCTTAATAAGCTGTTGCATTTTTGTGTCTCTTCTTTTCCCTGGGGAGGATGAGTCAAGCTGGGCATCCGGTACTATGTTGAAGTCCCTGCATATGACAGTGAGACCCTCTTGGTGTTTTTTGAGGATCCGCATTGTTTTGTTCAAAAACTTAATTTGGTGTCGGTTAGGTGCGTATATCGACATTATAGTATATATTGTTCCGTTCAGGGAACATGTGAGGATTAGATATCTGCCATTTGGGTCTGCTATTGTACTGCGTGGTTGGAAGTTCACTGAAGTTTTTATCGCTATCATGACACCGCGTTTCTTGACCGAAGAAGACGCAAAATAGATGTGAGGGAAGTCTTTGTGGGAACACTTAGGTTGGGCATCTTTTTGAAAGTGGGTCTCTTGTGCACAAATAATGTCACACTGTAGGTCCTTGGCAGAGTTCCATAGACTGAGTCTTTTTACTGGATGGTTGAGGCCATTGGTATTAATGGATAATATTTTGAAGGGCATTATGTAGCTGTCGGTGTGTAGATGTGTTAAAACAACTTACTTACAGTTACAGACGCTGTGCTAGGACGACTGTTCAAACTTCTGGGTGCTTGGGTAAGCTGAAGGCTTGATTGGTTTACGCCTGGAGACTCTTTCTTTATGCAGGATCCTGAATTGATGGGTTAAGAGGAGCAACAATACTTGGAACGAGAAAGGGATATAAAGAAACAATCAGGATGGTTATTCAGGAAAGTTACACAACTGTGCTGATCGATGAGCCTGAAAGAGCATTAACAACAACTATCCTCCTTTGGGGGGTAAACAGTTACTATCAACGGCACTGGAGCCGGTCAGAGAATTGAACGCCTCTTGTATAATATATGATATTGAACGGTCATGTATCCTTGTTTGGACTGATCCCAGCATACTTATCCCTCTGTGGCTTGGGACGGTTTGGAATAGAGAAAGGATTTGTGTCTTGGGGCGGATCTATTATAATTCCCCATTGATATAGTAGTTTCATTCCTTGTGTAAGCGAGGATATAACGTGGTTTGTACCATTCCTTGTGATCATGAGTGTAGCCGGGTATCTCCATTTATATGGGATTTTATGGTTATTCATGGCTTTGGTTACTGGACTGAGCTGTCTGCGGAGTTGGAGCGTATACTTCGATAAGTCTGGGTATAGTTGAATATTCTCAAATGGTGCAGGGGGGGTGCGTGTTAATTCTGATATCTCTTAGCAATTTTTCTTTTATGTGGAAAAAGTGCACCCTCATAATTACATCCCTAGGGACCGACTGTGCCAGGTGCGGCGGTTTAGCAATCCGGTGGATCCTGTCAATCAGAAGTTCCACAGGCTTTGGATCCGGAATGACGGCAGCCATTAAATCTTTAGCATATTGGTGTAAAGCTGTGGGTGGAACTGATTCGGGGATCCCTCTTAATTTAACATTGTTCCTACGGGACCTGTCCTCTAAGTCTGAGAGTTTGGCCTTAATCCACTGGTTGTCGTCCATTATGTTGTCATGGGCATCAACAAGCGCATTGATGGTGTTTGTGCTATCCGCCATCTTGTGCTCTATATATGTGACTCTCTCGTCCAGACTGTGGATGTCAGCGTTGAATTTAGAAAACATAGAGGACAGGTCTGTTAGTAGTGATGCCTGCAAAGACAATAGCATGTCTTTTAAAGTTGTGTCAATCACGGGTTGGCCCGTGGTCGGGAAGGCCGCCATGGATGATTGTAATGCCTGGTTAGATTGCAGGGGATTAAATGGCGCCTCTGTGTGTGGAGATGGTGGCGGAGAGTGTAATCTCATCCTTGTTTTGGCAGGGCTGCCGCTGTTGGGGCTAGTGACCGACAGGTGTTTGATCGGTGTTGGTGGTGGGGAGTTACCTGGCGTCATTTCAGCCTCATCTGGAAGGTCTGTGTAGGCCGCGTTGCTGCTACTGGGTCCCGCTGCTTCTCCCTCCTGCGCAGGCCTCAGCCGCGGCGCTGACTTATGGAAGAATTCAGTTAGCTTTTGTGGACGCTCCACTCCCTTTCTTTTCCCCGCCATCACTCTAGGGTGTCTCCGCTATGTGTGCGACGTTGTTCTCGGTGAACTGGGTTGATGTAGCTGGCCGTTCCGTCGTTATTGTATCCTCTGACCGGCGGAGCTCCTCAGCTAAGCTGCCATACTCGCGCGCCGTCAAGCCACGCCCTATTCTTTTTTTTATTATTAATAAATAGTGCTACATAGTACATTTGCACCTTGCTGTGCATTTCTTGCACAAAATTAAAAAGTGTGTCTACATTGCTGGTTTAAAAAAAAAGAATAATAAATAGTGCTGCATAGTAGCCAGCTTGGGACCTCTCTTCCCATCCATACCTTAGCCCTTACTGGCAGATGACACCATACTGTGGATACTCGAGTTGGATTTTATGATATCCGCGCATGATCTACCAACATCTGGTAAGCTCACACCCATTACATTCATCGTTTGTCTAGTGGACCTTATCAGGAATTTATGGGGGTTGGGTACCCCCTATATGGATGAAGGATTTGAATCTCTTTAGGAATAAGCCTAATGAATGAACCATATAGACTGATATTTACCTTTTTTGATGGTCCATTTGAACCTTTCTCTCAATGGTTCTTTTCTGAAAAACAATTACTGGTTTATAACATGAACTTCATTTGATTATAATGTTTTTCCAGGACACATATTTATACTCTGTTTTTAGCTCCTCTTGATTGGAATTTTTTCTATCTTAGGCGCTGTGATTATTTTAGGTTATTTATTGACAATTGGATCAGTTGTTTCGCGAGCAGCCTAGGGCCATAATAGGATTCTGTTGATTTTATTTTGTGGGCGCGGGCTTCCCTTAACTTTTCTCAGTGCTGCATAGTACATTTACACCTTGCTGTGCATTTCTTGCACAAAATTGCACATTGCCGGTTTAAAAATAATATACATTTGTGTTAATAGTACATTTGCGTCCAGAATGAGGAGAGCGTCAAATAAGGGATGTGGTCGTGGTGCTGCTGGTGCTGCTGGTGCTGCTGGTGTTGGTGGTGTTGGTGAAGCTCCTGTTGCAAGGAGAGGACGTGGTTGATCTGTGCCAGCTACACGCACAAGTGAAACACCTTCCTCAGGTGCAAGTAGCCGACAGAACCTTCAACGTTATATGGTAGACCCGAATGCCACTCAACGAATGGTGAGGCCAGAACAGGTACAGGCGATAGTAGGTTGGGTGGCTGACAATGCCTCCAGTTCCTTCACATTGTCTCCCACCTGGTCCCTTGATGAAAGCTCAGAGTTTGCACCTGAACCCCATGGCCATCTGTCTTTCACCTCAGGTCCTTGTAAATCAGCCAAGCAGTCTGAGCCCCAAGTCATGCAGCAGTATCTTATGCTTTTTGATGACTCTGATGGTGTGCTTTCCGTGGGCCATCCACATAGCCCTGCCCCAGAAGTGGAAGATATTTAGTGCACCGATGCCCAACCACTTCTGTTTCAGGATGAGGACATGGAAACACCACCGCAGCACGTCTCTGATGATGACGAAACACAGGTGCCAACTGCTGCGGCTTTCTACAGTGTGCATTCATGGAATGAAGGTCATGGGAGTGACGTGTGCAGTTTGGAGGAAGAGGTGGTGGTCTCACAGAGGCACCAGCACAGCAAAAGAGGAAGCATGTTGCAAAAGTGGAGCGAGCGTCCCCTAGACAGTACGCCTGCTACTACCCACCGCGCCCATGGACCTAGCACACCAAAGGCAGCTCAAAGGAGTTCCCTGCCATGGCAGTTCTTCAGACAATGTGCTGACAACAAGACACGAGTGGTTTGCACGCTGTGCAATCAGAGCCTGAAGCGAGGCATAAATGTTCTAAACCTGAGCACAACCTGCATGACCAGGCATCTACATGCAAAGCACACTTTGCAGTGGAATAAGCATCTCAAAATCCAAGAAAGGTCTCGGGCTCTTCTGCTGCTGCCTCTGCCTTTTCCTCCACCTCTAAAGTGCCAGTGTCACCAGCCACCCAGCAAACAGACGATGTGACAGCAACGCCACCATGTCCGCCACTGTCCCCAAGCATTTCCACACCATGGTCCCATGGAAGCTTACAGCTGTCCATCCCCCAAACACTGGAGGGAAAGAGGAAGTAGCCCCCTACCCACTCAAGACCCCTGGCCCTGAATGCCACCATTTCAAAATTCCTGGCCTTTGAAATGTTGTCATTCTGTCTGGTGGACATGGACAGTTTTAAAAACCTGATGGCGGTGGCTGTCCCACAGTACGTGGTTCCCACCTGCCACTACTTTTCCAGGCGAGCCATCCCTTCCCTGCACAAACAAGTTGGGGACAAGATCAAGTGTGCACTATGCAACACCATCTGTGGCAAGGTCCACATAACTACTGATATGTGGACCAGTAAGCAGGGGCAGGGATGCTATTTCTCGCTAACTGCACACTGGGCAAATGTAGTAGCGGGTGGGCCTGAAGCGGATAGCAGTTTGGCGCATGTCCTTCCGCCACTGAGGATTGCAGGGCATTTCTCTTTGCCTCCTGTTGCCTCCTCGTCCTACTCCGCTTCCTCCTCCTCCTCTACCACCTCCTCATCCAGTCAGCATAACAACTTCACCACCAACTTCAGCACATCCAGGGGGAAACGAGAGCAGGCTTTTTTTAAAACTGATACGTTTGGGGGATAAACTCCACACTGCGCAGAAGCTGTGGAATGGGCATTGAACAACAGACCGATGAGTGGTTGTTGCCACTGAGCCTCAAGCCCAGCCTGGTGGTGTGTGATAATGAGCGAAATCTCATAGCAGCTTTGGGCCTAGCTGGTTTGACGCACATGCCTTACCTGGCGCATGTGTTGAATTTGGTGGTGCAGAAATTTCTAAAAAACTACCCTGATATGTCAGAGCTGTTGCAGAAAGTGCGGGCTGTCTGTGCGCACTTTCGGCGCTCTCCCCCTGCTGCTGCTGGCCTGTCTGCACTGCAGCAGAACTTCGGCCTTCCCGCTTACCGCCTCCTATGCGACGTGCCCACAAGGTGAAACTCCACCTTGCACATGCTGGAGAGACTATGTGAGCAGCAGCAGGCAATAGTGGAGTTTCAGCTGCAGCACGCACGGGTCAATCGCTCTGTGGAACAGCACCACTTCACCACCAACGAGTGGGCCTCCATGCGAGACCTATGTACCATATTGCAGTGTTTCGAGTACTCCACCAACATGGCCAGTGCCGATGACACTGTTCTCAACGTTACTATCCCACTTCTATGTCTCCTTGAAAAAACACTTTGGGCGATGATGGAAGAGGATGTGGCACAATAGGAAGAGGAGGAGGAAGAGGGGTAATTTCCATGGTTATCAGGCCAGTCATTCACAAGTGGCTCAGGGGGTGGGTTCCTGCACCAGCATAGGCCAGGTCAAAAATGTTCAAGCCAGGGCACAGTTCTGGAGGATGAGGAGGATGAGGAGGATGAGGATGATGATGAGGAGGAGGAGGAGGAACCATGTTCACAGCAGGGTGGCATCCAACGCAGCTCGTGGGCATCACTGGAGCGTGGCTGGGGGGATACAGAGGACACAGATGATACACCTCCCACCGAGGACAGCTTGTCTTTGCCTCTGGACAGCCTGGCACAAATGAGTGACTACATGCTGCAGTGCCTGCTCAACGACAGCCGAGTTGCCCACATTGTAACTTGTGCTGATTACTGGGTGGCCACCCTGCTGGATCCCCGTTACAAGGACAACGTGCCATCCTTAATTCCCTCACTGGAGCATGATCGGAAGATGCGCGACTACAAGCGCACATTGGTAGACGCGCTGCTGAGGGCATTCCCAAATGACACCGGGGGCTCAGTGAAAGCACAAGGCGAAGGCAGAGCAGGAGGAAGAGTATGCCAATGCAGCTGTAGCACCGCCAGCACCTTGCTAACGGCACCAGCACCAGCTAACGTTTATTAAAATGAACCAGGCATGAATCCCACAAGACTTGTCTGTACCTTGTGCAGAATAGACATTTATACCGGCCTCAAAAAGCCATTGGTATACTTAAGTGAACTTATTCTTTTTTTTTTTTTTAATATGTCTCAATATTTTGGGGGCTACCCCAATTAGAAAAAACAAACAAACAAAAAACTGTGTTGGCTACCTCCTCCTCCTTCACCGCCACTACCACCTACACCACCATGGTTACCGCCTCCTCTACCTCCTCCATTTTTTATATTTTTTATGTGATTTTAAGTTATTTCCCTATCCACATTTGTTTGCAGGACACTTGTCCTACTCTTTCCCCCATTTTGCTTCCTTTTGCAGCCCTCTAACTCTTTCCAGGACTTTTTTAGAGCCATTTTAGTGCCCAAAGTTCGTGTCACCATTGACTTCAATGGGGTTCGGGGTCAAGATTGGGTCAAGTTTGGGGCCGAACTCAAAGTTCGGCCGAACCCGCCGAACCCAAACATCCAGGTGTCCGCTCAACTCTACTAATGATGGATTTCTCTCTCCCCTCTCCTACACTCCCCTTGAAGACCCACTTCTATAAAAAATGACAAGTCTTCATGTCTTATGACCTTATCACAGGGAGAAATAGACTCCATATCCAAAACACCTCATCTATACTACGACAGCCTCAAAAAGCTATATGACCAGGATGATCTACTCTAACTACTCCTGTCCGATCCTGTGCACTCAACTGGTTGTGCAGGTTGACTTTACTACACCTTATTATTCTGATCTTCCTATAGTTCTTGTTAGTCATTCTCTATTCCTTGAGAACCTCCAGGGTCCTTTCAATCTCTTTGTCATGGTATATATGCAGTTACCTGAGTGTTGGATAGCCACCATGTTGGATCTCTTATGTGCACCTAGTCCCCGCCCCTTCCTTGAGGTTTTGAGTGCATGGAACTCTATCCGTCAAACATATTCTTTTCCCCATCCCTATCCCAATATTTTTATGTTTGGTTGTATTCCCCATATTGTTTCTATGACTCATGTACATTTATATTTTGTCCTGTTATGGCTTATATGTTACTGTTGGCCCTGTACAGGCTATCCTGTTTGCTACAGCATGCTGAGAATGTTTGTTTTATATTGACTCTCACTATCCCATCATTTTTTGATATCTGTAACCTTGTGAAGCTCTTAATAAATTATTTAAAAAAAAAATAGAAAAGAACCATTTTTACTCTACTTTTAGAAACTTTGAATGAGGCTTCCCCGGTCGGCTCCCTCCATCTATGTACCAGGCTAATATTATATTGCTACCTAAACCAGGTAAAGATGAATCTTTACCAGGCTTTAATAGATACATATATTTTCTCAATACTGATACTTAACTGTTAGAAAAAGTACTGACCAATCATCTGGAAGTGTATATGAGCAAGCTTATTCGCGAGTACAAATTTTTCTTAACATACAACACTTATCAACAGAAGTTGGTAATAGAGCCATATTGTCCTTAAATGCAGCAAAAGCTTTTGACAGTGTTGAATAACCTTATCTGTGGGAAATACTTTAGTATAGGCTTTGGCATAGGCTTTAATTTTATAACCTTGATTAAAATGTTATACTTGAAGCCTTCCACTCAGGTGAATGTCAAAGGGAAGAGTTTGTTTTTGTTTCCCACTAGGGGTACATAGACAGGGGTGCACGCTGTTACCCCTACTTTTTGCACTGGCCATTGAACCCCCGGCATTTGCAGTAAGAAAATCAATTGAAATGTTTGGGTTGAGAGCCTTTCTAGAGAAAAAAATAATATTAGATGCTAATGATATTTGAGGGATACCAATACTGTACCTCTCTCTCTAATCTTCTAGTTCTAATGTGTAAGTTTTTTTTTTTTTAATCAGGTCTGAAAATAAAGTGGGATAAATCCATTTTTACTTCTGCTGGACTCTAAGGTGAGCCCATTACCAGAATGTGAAAAGGCATAAAAAGTGGTTTCTACTTTTTGATATTTGGGTGTTAGTATATCATCATTTAGCTTTGAACTTAACTTTTATGATCGATAAGTTATGTTTAAAATGAAATAGCTGGCACCATCTCCCTTTATCTGTGGTGGGTCATGTTAACCTAATCAACATGATTTGGCTATCCCAGATATTATATATCTTACAAATTTTCCTCTCTAGAAACCTAAAAAATTGCTCTGAGATTAGTATTAAAAGCAAGTATGTGTGTTTTACTCTAATGTCAGATCCTAATATTTAAAATAAAGAAATATATTTGGAAAAATATAGGTTTGCACATATAAATAACAAAAAAAAAAGGGATCAATTTTCATATAACAAGCATGGCAAATGGTTTACTAGCTGTGGAAAGCAGAATAGCATTTTCACAGCTAGAAAGGAACAGAAAATCTAGTTTATCCTTATTGATCATTCTACAGATTTTCTTTGTTTTCATAGTACAATAAATTGGAGTGAATGATTTATAGTCATGTCAAGAATGTAAGCATTGAAGAAAACAACAACATCTAATTCTCTGCTTCTAAACCACAATCACCCTCAAAATATTATCAGTATTAAAATACAAGAACAAGATAATAGCTGTGGGTTACTGTAGCTCAAAAATAGAGTTCTCAGTTCTTTTGTCTACAATAGAATGTTTAAGGAGAACAAGGGCTACCTTACTGCACTTCACATCTCACTTGACACTTTAGTAAATCAGGTCTTCTGCACACCTCACTGTTGCCATTTTGAAAAGTAAGATTTAGTTTGCAGTAAGGTATCCAGGACTACCCCTCTGCGTGCAGTGACATGTATTGCCCTTAACAGACTAATGTTTCTTCAACATATAAATAGAGAAACTCTATAATAAATAGCAGCAGTTTACTAATAATCTTAAATAACACAAAATAAAATGTATATAAGCAAGGAACTATCACTGATATTTTTATAGTCTTATATCTGAGACAGAAAAAATTCCTAAACCTTGAAGTGCATTTACTAATTGACCCTAGTTACTTACCTGAAGTGAGAAAAGTGGTCATTCAGGCAATTAAAAGACCTTTAGATAATGCTATAATCAGCTTTCCCAACTTTCCTGTCAGGAGAGTGAGCACATCCCACTCTCCTGTGGCTGCAGCTCAGAACCTGAATGTCATGCCTGTGTTGTCAATGGCCACTCTCTCCTCCCAGCTCAACTCGCTCATGCCCTTAATGCCCAGCAGCAGCATTGGATTTCTCATTACAGATCCCTGCCTTGTACCCAGATTACTCTTTGCATTGCCACATGAACTTGAGCTTGGATTGTTTACTAGACTAAGCTTGCTAGCTGCCTGCCCTAACCTCATAACCAGTTTCAGACTATGCTCTACCTGTCCTGACCTTGGACTTTCCCAGGATTCTGCTACTGGATGCTCTTTCCTTCCTGACTAGCCTCAAGACTACATGTACCCTTCCTTGTCTCATTCACTCAGTCCTGGTGCCATCTGGTAAGGAACTAAAGCATTATGTTTTAAGATCTGGGGGTAACAAAGTATCAGTAGGCCTGCTTGTCTTAATGGAACAGGGCCTTCCAAAGGCAGAAAAAAACCAAGCTATAGTGCCTGTAGATTTCAGATTTAAGAGATTGATTTTTAAGACAAAGTAGCATGATCAATATATCAGGCTACATACAACTCTGAAGTGGAAATGTTATCCCCATCCTATTAGTAAAATAGGTTTAGCAAATAAAGATCAACCAATATACTTATTTACTAATTTTGCTTGAGCATATGTGTCTATGTATTTTGTAGGCATCCTCACCCAACCTTACTTTTCTAAACAGAAGAGCAAAATTTCTTTAAAAAAAACACAAAAACAAAAACAAAATGAATGTTCATCCCAGAATTTGGGAAGCCTGTATTTAGAAATCATAGGTATCCAAATCGCTCAGTCTCAATCACCCAACGACTTGCTTTGTATCCTTTCATATTCATTCCATAGTTCACATTCTGTTAACTACTACAATTACCTGATCTCTGGCACTAATGCCTATAGACTTGCCAATCAAATGATATGACTCTGTTTGTCTTACATCATTTATCCCACTTCCTGTGAATCATGGGCATGTAAATGCTCCCTGGCCTAAACTCAAAAGGAGAACACTACACAGGAGAGTCGTGATGTGGTGCCACTCTCTGCAGTATTTAGTATCTGCCCCCTGCTGGAAAATGAAAAGGGCAAAGACGATTTGTGGCACTGGATCAAAGATACCTGGAAAAATCATATCATGTCACCAGTAATGAATGAAGGGGATAATTCAAAAATGTAAGTGATCATCCAAACAGGAAACAAAGTAAAATGTTTCAAATGATGACAGCTGTTGCAAAAGATTTTCCTCTCATGTCCTGTTTTGTTTTCAGCACAAGAAGTGAAGGGATATTTTCTCCATGGGTAACCATGGAGAAAATATCCAAAATAAAACAACAACATTTCTGACACTTTAATTTAGGCATAGATACAAGATTAAGGACAACATTTTAATTTTGTTGCATAAGCAGGGTTTCCGGTATCTGGCGATCAATCCTATTTGTTTATTGATAAAAAAAAAAGTCATGAGAGCCCTGTTTCAGTATTATAAGGGCCATTGGTAAGTCAAAGATAAACTCACTAACTTTACATCAGTGGAGGTTGGCAACTGATGTCTGTAGCTGTTGAAAGATGATCCTAAATAAAAAAGACTGGATGTCTTTAATCTATATGTATGTTATGTACTGTAAAATGTTTATCTATGAAAACTTTAAGATGTTACAAAGTCAAATCCTCAACTGTTTTTAAAAAAACAGCATTATATTTGTAAACCAGTTACTAGATATACTGTATATATTAAAGTTATGATGAAAATTAAATGCATATAGGTCAGATGTTATAGCTACCAAATAAGCCCTTGAGAAGCACATACTGTATATCTGATAAAAAGCACACAAAGGTATACTTATTCATTCTTAAATTACGGTACACTAATTTAAAAAGTGTTGGTGAGGAGATGATTTAGACTTAAATCTTCATTTTTCATTCTAACTCACATACATCACGGTTTAATGAATGTCTTTCTGAGTTTCCTGCTGCTATCAAGCTCTACCTATGTGCACTTAATTTGATGTATTTCCATAATCAATAATAGTAAAATTGCATAGTGTGAGGAGTATTCCTAATGATAGCTGCAATCTGTATGTGGGTACTTTTTAATTGCTATTCAAAAACTGTAATCTTTGAGGTGAAATGATTGTCTTGTCATATCCATCTTTCCAGCAGATTTTCTAATAGCTTCACTAATAAAGCAGTGGGATATTTGTTCTCTTCACATCTACTATTTGAATGGGCAGCACGAAATGCTTAAAACTCCACTTCCTCCTCTTTAAAGCACAATTGGTGCATCGAATATTGTACCATGAAGTTACATTTTTCATGAGTTTTCAGGACTTTTTTTTTTTTTTAATAATTACCAAGACTGTAATTAATGCAGAAAGGTTTTAAACTGCATCCCTTTTCATTTAATAAATACATATACAATTTGTGCTTGTATTGCAATCACCTTTTTGTGTCATGTGGGTTAATAAAAACAGTGACTAGCTGAATGATTAAAGCAGACCTGAACTCACAATGTGAAGATTTTTTATGTTATAAGGAACATTTAGGAATGTTAATTATGCCTAGTTAGTACCCTGAAAAAAACTCTAACGCTAAAATTCCTGAAACATTGGTTATTATTATCACTTTAGCAAGGCAGTGGTCATCTTGGGGGTGTGTTTAGGGTTGTTTAGGTGTGTTTAGGGTTGTTATCATGCTGGAATCATGCCTGAGGCCCAGTCTCTGAAGGGAGGGGATCATGCGCCGATTTAGTATGTCACAGTACATGTAGCCAGTCATGGTTCCCTTAATGACTGTAGCTCCCCAGTGCCTGCAGCACTCATGTAGCCCCAGACCATGACACTCCCACCACCACGGTTGACTGTAGGCAGACAGACTCCTCACCTGTTTGCCGCCACACACTCTTGACATTATCTGAACCAAAAAAGTTTATCTTGGTCTCATCAGACCACAGGTCATGGTTCCAGTAATCCATGTCCTTAGTCTGCTTGTCTTCAGCAAATTGTTTGTGGGCTTTCTTTAGCATCATCTTTAGAAGAGGCTTACTTCTGGGAAGACAGCCACGCAGACCAATTGGATGCAGTGTGCGGCATATGGGCTGAGCACTGACAGGCTACCCCCCATCCTTTCAACCTCTGCAGCAATGCTGGTAGCACTCCTGCATCTATTTCCCGAGGACAACCTCTAGATATGGCGCTGAGCATGTGCACTCAACTTCTTTGGTCGACCATGGTGAGGCCTATTCTGAGTGGAACCCAGTCCTATTAAACCACTGTATGGTCTTGGTCACCATGCTGCAGCTCATTTTCAGGGTATTGGCAATCTTCTTATAGCCTAGGCCATCTTTATGTACAGAAACAATTCTTTTTTTCAGATCCTCAGAGAGTTCATTGGCATGAGGTGCCATGTTGAACTTCCAGTGGCCAGTATGAGAGATTGAGAGTGATAACACAAAATTTAACACACCTGCTCCCCATTTACACCTGAGACCTTGTAACACTAACAAGTCACATGACACTGACATTTGGGCCCAATTTGGACATTTTTACTTAGGGGTGTACTCACTTCTGTTGCCAGCGGTTTAGACCTCAATGACTGTGTGTTGAGGGGGACAGCAAATTTACACTGTTATACAAGCTGTACACCCACTACATTACATTGTAGCAAAGTGTAATTTCTTTATTATGTTCACATAAAAAGATATAATAAAATATTTACCAAAATGTGAGGGGTGTACTCACTTTTGTGAGATACTATATATTTGGTTTCAACAGAACCCCTCATTTTCCATTTCTTAATTAGAGTTTGAACACTGCTGGTTGGCATTCTCAATTCCTTTGATATCTTTTTATATCCCTTTCCTGTTTTATACAGTTTAACTACATTTTCCCACAGATCCTTTGACAATTATTTTGCTTTCCCCATGACTCAGAATCCAGAAATGTCAGTGGAGCACTGGATGAAAGATGCAAGGGTCTGTCAGGAGTCCAGAAACGAATTGACCTTGTATACGCACACACTAATTACAAGCAAACAGATCACATGTGAGGATGGTTACCTTTAATAGCCATTCAAACCCCTTTGTGTCAACTTGTGTGCATGTCATCAGGCCAAAATCACCAGGGTATGTAAACTATTAATCAGAGTCATTTGGGTAGTTTCTGTTGTCATTATGATTTTAAAGTAATATTGATTTATAATAAATGGCTTCAGCCAAACACTAACCATGAGTGAAAGAAAGGATTTTGTGTTATCATTCATATTCTCAGAAAAATGGCCAAGAAATAATGAATTCTGCCAGGGTGTGTAAACTTATGAGCACAACTGTATATTTGTGATAGGAGTCTTGTGACAAATGATTAGGGGAGGAAATTGGACCTGAGTTGTGCCGAGGTCAGGGTGGACAGTATTCCTAAAAGGGAGCATACTCTAAAATGAGAGTGAAGAGAAAAGGGGATGGTGGGTGGGGAAAACGAAGGGCAGAACCAATGTCAAGGAGCTTCAGGATGGGGTTTATTGGGTTTTATAAAGGAGAGAGACAAGTCATAACATGTCAAACTATGGTAATTAAAATAAAATTTCCTCTGAGTCTTTAGGGTGATCTTCAGGTAAGCGAGCCACCATCTCATAGGCAGTCATCACACAGGCCCTTGTCCTTTCCCTTTGAGGCTCAAAAGGATGAGTATTAGTACAAGCATTTGTAATTATCTTC
This sequence comes from Glandirana rugosa, assembly GCA_018402905.1. Taxonomy (NCBI): domain Eukaryota; kingdom Metazoa; phylum Chordata; class Amphibia; order Anura; family Ranidae; genus Glandirana; species Glandirana rugosa. The sequence continues at coordinate 407,523 of BLSH010042194.1, read as the reverse complement.
AAGCAACACTTAAACAAAGCAGGTGAACATTTAACTAAAAGAATAATGAACAACATGAATCCAATGATATACCATCACGGTCAGCCATACCGCTACTCCTCCACAAAGGATGGTGCTCCACAGGGCGATATTAGGCCTTGGTCCCAGCAGCGTCAACTTCATGTTGCTTCCTTGCTCGTGACTGAGTCAATGGAGGGGATAATCTGGAAGGTAAAGGTACAGAACAATACTTGCCGGTAGACACTTGGTCCTTGGTATCTACTGGAGGTACCGTTTTTTTACAGTGTGAACCATGCACCCAATACTTGTAGTCTTTGAGCTTTACAGCTGTAGGTGATACAAGAATGATCTCATAAGGTCCTTTCCACTTGGGGGATAGAGAAGTCCTGGGTGTGTAATTCTTGATGTACACCCACTCTCCAGATCTCAGTACATGAGTTTTGTCACACGTGTCCGCCGGTTGTCCTGCTTTGACTCTGGAAAAAGTATCAGAAAACACATTTGCCAACCTCTGAAAATAGTCAATCATGGCATCTTGTCCAGTCAATAATGTCACTGTCTCTGGTTGCATTGGTGCCTTCCTGGGTGGTCTCCCAAACAGTATATCAAAGGGAGAGAGACCATGTTTTCCTTTGGGAGTGATTCTGATGGCTGTAAGTGCTATTGGCAAAGCCTCTACCCAGGTGATTTTCCATTTGCAGTTAACTTGGCCAGATACCTTTTCAATGTCTGATTACAGCATTCTACCATTCCACTTGCCTGTGGCCTGTAGGGGGTGTGTAACTGTTGCTTCATACCCAACATACGCGTTACTTCTGCCATTAGCTTATTGTCAAAGTGTGGCCCCCTATCAGATGAAATTACTTCACCCACCCCAAATCTAGGGATCAATTCTCTAGTCAAGCACTTAACTACGGTCCTGACATCATTTTTTACAGTGGGAAATGCCTCCACCCAGCCACTAAACTGGTTTATACAAAACAAAAGATACTTGAACCTACAACAAGGGGGCATATCCGAAAAGTCAATTTGCACAATTTGAAATGGCTCTTCGGTTGAAGGAATGTGTTTCATAGGGGTCTGCACTGACTGTCCTATATTATGAGTTTGACACACCATACATTTCTTGATTTGTTTAGCAGCATAAGTGTAGAACCCAGGTGCCCACCAGTACCAATTGATCATCCGACACATCCCTCCAGTTGAGACATGGCAAGGCCCATGGCTCAAAGAGAACAATGCTGGGAACAGTGCCGGAGGAGCAATTAGTTTTCCTTCAAACCTCCAAACTCCATTTGTACATGTGGCACCTCTCTTTTCCCAGAAGTGTTTTTGAGGTGAATTATTCTGTAACTCAGTCAGAATATTCAGATCTACAGGTAGTTCAGTTGTTGACATAGTGGGGATTGCATCTGGCACATGTGTAGCAATAGCATGTTTTGCACTCTCATCTGCCAATGCATTTCCTTTAGACACAAGATCATCTGCTCGTGTATGTGCTTTGCATTTAATAACAGCAACAATTTTTGGCAGTTGTACTGCAGCTAATAATCGAACAATCAGGTCTTTGTGTTGTATTGGTGTTCCTGATGCTGTTAAGAATCCCCGTTCTTGCCATAGCTGAGCAAAACTATGCAGTACTCCTACTGCATATGCAGAGTCACTATAGGTATTTACAGTTTCTTCTTGTGCCATTTCCAAGGCAGCACACAAAGCGGCTAACTCCGCTGCCTGTGCTGACCTAGAGTTGGGTAGCACACAGGCATGTAGTCCTGTGCCTTCTCCATTGACTACAGCACTAGCTGCCAATGTGAGGCCATCCTCCCTTTTAAAAGAGGAACCGTCTACAAACAGCTCCGCACAGGGATGAAGGTCAGGAATTGGTTCATCCCTCAGATCTGTTCTCGGTTTTGTAGTGGCCTCTATCTCCGAAGAGCAGTCATAGTCTAAAAACTCATCAATGTCATAGACTTCTCCCCTTTCATCCTCCCCCGCTTCACCGTCTGGCAAAAATGTGGCAGGGTTCAATGTTTGACACCGTTGTATGCGTAGATTGGAGGATGAAAGCAGATATAAATGATAATCAGTAAACCGCTATACTGAGAAATGTTTTGTATATGCACTGTTTAGCATGGTTTCCAAATCATGAGGGCACATCAAACACAACACATTTCCCAATACCATATCGGCAGTTTTCTCCACTAATACGGCAGCAGCCACTACAGATTTCAGACATCCAGGTAACCCCTTGGCTACAGAATCTAAAGGGTAGCTGTAGTAACCCACCAGTCTGTGTTTTTCACAGAACCGTTGTGTTAATACTTCATTGCACAAAACAAATAGAAGGGCTTTTCATAGTCTGGCAATCCCAAACATGGCTCAGACAGAAGTGTTGTCTTTATCTGTTTAAAGGCAGCCTTTACTGCAGGGGTTAATTCCTCATCTGTGAATCTGTAGTTATTTTTAATGTGTCCTTTTAATAGCTCTTGTAAGGGTCCTACAATAGTAGAATACTGGGGCAAGAATTGCCTGCAGTATCCCACTAGCCCCAAAAATGCCCTCAATTGTTTTAATGCTTTTGGCATTTGCTGTTTGGCTATGACCTTTTTCCTTTTGTCAGTCAGGTGTTTGAGACCTTTGAGAGATACAATGACCCAAATACTGGACTTTGGTGTGGACCAATTGCACTTTGGAACTATCCACCTTTTGGCCAATTTCAGCCAGAAAATTCATCAGGGAGATAGAATCCTCTGTACATAATTGTTGACAGGGAGAGGCCAGCAAGAGGTCATCCACATACTGGATTAACACTGAACCTCTAGGTGGATTACACCCATCCAATTTCTCCTTCAGTGCCTGGGAGAAGCAGCTAGGTGAGTCATGATAGCCCATTGGAAGACGAGCCAAGGTAAGTTGTTTCTGGCCGAAGCGGAAGGCGAAGATCCATTGATCTTCTGGATGTATAGGTATGCTAAAGAATGCTGAGGCCAGATCAATGACAGTGAAATGGGTTGCTGAAGGAGGCACCGTGGATAGAATGGTGGCAGGGTTTGGCACTACAGGTGCAGAGGGTATAGTTACCTTATTTATTGCCTGCAAGTCATGTACCAGTCTCCAGCTCTGATTTTCCTCACCAGGTTTCTTAGGTTTGGGCACTGGATAAATAGGGGTGTTGGCTTGACTTCTGCAGGGGCTAGAACTTTCTCCTGTAATAATTCCTCTATCACTGGAGTAATGCCCTTTATTGATTCAGGGGAGAGTGGGTATTGTGGCAGTCTGGGGACCAGTGGTGCAGGGTTCCTCTATATCCTCACAGGGGAAACCTGCATCAGGCCAGGGCTATTTTGTCCAGTTACCCACACCAAAGGGTTAATTTGTTGCTTCGCTTCCTCCGGAATCTCCCCTTCCATGTAAATCTCATAGACAGGCATGAGCAGGAGATGAGAAGCTTCTTCTACCTGTTCTGATGGGATATCAATGACCGTTTTGTCAGGGGTTAATGCAATGGTTACTCCCATTTTGGATCGTATATCCCTACCTAGCAGGTTACACGGGGAATGTGGTGACAATACAAAGGAATGAGTGATAGATCTCTCACCCAGCGTCACTGACACAGGTTCAGTAACTGCTGCTGTGATGATGTTATTACTAACTCCCACAAGGGAGACCTTTTTGCTAGACACTGGTAGGTTAGGGGTTAAACTATTCAAAAGTGATCGTTGAGCCCCAGTGTCTACCAAAGCAGAAAAATCTACACTGTTATTTGGTACTTCAATCATTGGTTCATCACACACATCCAATTCAATGGCAGAAAATATGTGAGAGATCTCTTCAGTGTCATCGGCATTGTCACCACATTCCACCTCATCCTAGCGGGCCCTGCAGTCCCTAGCCATATGTCCACCCACTCCACATTTGAAGCAAGTGAGGGGTCCTCTGGTTTGCATTCCCTGGGGGCTTGTTCCACTCTTTGCTGGTATAATTTGCTGAAACCGGGGCTGTATTCTAGGGTTCTTCCTTTGTTCCTTCCATCCTACCCTTCCACCCCCCCCACTTATTTTGGGGCATTCCATAATTGGAAATATATACTACTCCTGAGGGTGGATAGGGTGGGGCTGCACCATGGATACCGGGACTCCCACTCCTCCAGTGACTCCCGCTGGTTCAGGGCCTATCTCATCTATCTTAGGTGTGTGGACATTCATTATTTTTATTCTTTCTTTTCTAGCTTTTCCTTTCGTTTTTGCAAAGCCTCATGTGCAACTTGTGCAATTTCAGCCAATTCAGGAGCCGATTTACGTCTCCATCCAACAGTATGTAGCTCTACCTCCTCCCTTAGTTCGGGCAATAATCCTCCCACCAATACATTTACCAATTCAGGCCGTTTTAAATCGTCATCATTATCAATTCCCCAATCTGTGTGCTTTTGAAGCTTCCTTAAACCTATTCCACTATTCAAGCACATCCTCTCCTCTCTTTTGTACTACTTCCATTAACATTTGCATATCCTGCCCCTTATCAAAGGTAATATTAACCCAATCACGCAGAAGCTCAATCAGTCTACCGACATTGGGCTCATGCGAGACTCGGTCCCCAACTTCCCTTTTAGCTATTCCCAAATCTGTTGCATCTTTCTGTTGGGCAAACACTTTCCATACATCCACATACTTGTCAGACAAAGCACGATCAATATCCATAAATCTGCATAAGTAGCCTGTGTGGCTTTTGTACCCATATAATTTTATGGCACCATTTCCTTCCTTGGGCATTTTTCTAAGTTAGGTAGGTCAAATACTATCGCCCTAATTTCCTGTGGCCTCCATGGAATATAAACTTTAGCAATTTGTGCTTGGTAGGTATCACCCACCATTTCCCCGGGGAGTGCTACCTCCCTCAGGGGCATTTGTTCAAGAGGCTTGTCACCCCTCCAGGGAGAGCTAAGATATTGTCTATGGGCCTGTTTTTCAGTAGGGGTGCGATGGACCCCTGCCGCTTCTAACGCTTCTAGTGATAATTTTCTTTCCCTCTGTCTGGTCAGTATAGGTGAGGGAGCCCTTAGTGTGGTGGTGTCAAGCTTATGTATTCTTTTAAATGTGGCTAGTGTCCCCTTAGTTGGAGTGTATTCCCACGCATCCCCTTCGGAATCTGTCAGATATGCTCGTTTTTTTTTTGTTTTTTAATCTCTGCTAGCTGTTGTAGACTATGTCTTCTTTCTACCAGTTAGCCATATGGGCAGATGCCTGGCATATGGAGCAAGCTGGAGATTTAAGCCCAGAGAAATGTCTGCAAAATTATTCCATTTTCATGTTGGCCCAATTTGTGGTACACTGAAACTGGGACTTTTTCACTGAAAAGGTGCGGTGAGAATCGTAAAACGTGAAGCCGCCGTACTTAGCTCCCATATCCACAACTTTGTGCAAATACAAATCTAGCTCCTCTCTGCGTTTAGGGCTAACAGAGCAGATCACATCGCTGTATAACCGAAATCCAGGACAAACTCAGTGATTGAGAGTTTACTGGCAAGCCTGGGATCTTTTGACTTGAGGATGACAGACACATCCCCACAGGCATAAGACCTGTTGTCTGCCACATCATGGGCTGTTATGAGGAGAGACACTAAACCCATCTGAGGCCAGGCCATCTCTATCCACCCTGCCCTCTACCTCTGCTGAGGCTACGGCTCCTAGACCTGGGGATGAAGATGTGGAGGAGGCCATCTTGACCCAATTATAGTGTTGTTGAACATATTGTAAATATAAAATACAATGATAATAACTAAACATTATTGGCCAAATATTTGAGCCTTAACACATTTGTTTCAATATCCAAACACAGTTGTGGCTTAAAGTCATTTTAAGGATAAATCAAAATGCTGGTGCCAGAATGCTCGTGTTTTGTATTTCTAATTATTCAATTAGCAACAGTCAGGAAATGGAAATTTGTGTGGAATAACGACCCACACAAACAAAGATATTCTAATAATGTCACTTTTTTATACACAGGAAAGTGTCACAGAGACAGTCACTGAGGAGGAGGCAGCTGGCTCTTCCCTGGTTTGTGAATCACAAATCCCTCCTCTACATGTTGGTCTTAAAAAGAAGAGAAAAACACATCATGTAGATGAGAGTGCTTCCTCATTTTTCCACCAGGCCACAACCATCCTCCAGAGGGATCTAGACCAGGAGGAGTCATTTGCTGCCTATGCAGCTGCTAAACTTAAAAAAAATGACTCCCTACCAGCAGAGCAGGTCTGAGGAGCTGATGACCCAAGTGCTCTTCAAGAGGGAGAGGGGGCTCATTATGGACTACACAGAGCTCCATGAGAATGTGCCTCCACCTCCACCACCTACACCATCTCACCACTCATCCCAACTACCACCCCAGCATGCTGGCCAGTGGCAATTTGTTCCCCATGGCCCCCACCAACTGCCATGGTCTGGAGATTATGGCCAATACCCCATTGACATATTTATTTATTTTTCTGTATTTTTGTTTTTATTCTTTCAGTTTGATTTTTATTTTGCAGAAAAATTGCATTTCTGATTTAATTTATGTTCTTTATGCTTGAAAATAAAGAATAATGACAATAACAATACTTGCCTATGTTTTTGATTCAAATGACAGATTTGAAGTAGGCAGTTACATTAAAAAGAAAATTTAGAACAATTAGCAAGGGACAAATAATACTTTACATTTTTGGAATTACTTTTCAGAGATAATGATATTGGGGAAATGTTAAATAGAATAAAAGACATTCAAAATAATGCAAATTCAATTTCTATCACTATAGAACAACTGCCTTTCATTACATTCGTAACATAAGTAACACTAGCAATGCATCTCCATTGTTATCCCATTGAAAAAGCTGCTAAAGTGCGCTGTATTTCGCTATTTGAATTCAATTGCCAATAGACGAATATGCATTGTGAAATTGAAATGTAGGTTTACACGGACGGACACTTCCCACCGTTTCTGACTTCGTAGCCTGTGTGTTTTGCAGGTACAACTTGTTGGAACAACTTCTCTGTGCACACGGTACAACAGTCGTACGGCCACTTGTTGTACAACCAAAGCTTTCTAGTCTGCTCATCCAACTTCTGCTGTACGACCGTGGCACATCGGCTGTTCTAATCGCGCGTACCAATGGTCGGATGATCATACATTAAGCGGTTGTATGACTGTTTTCACACGACCATCTCACCGTGTGTACGAGGCTTAAGTTAATATCTTTCCTTATCAACATATCCTTTCTTATGTTGGCAGGGAAAAATGGGCTGGAGTGACAACCGGTGGTGTGTTGATAGTATGTAGGGGAGGAATGTGTAACAGAAGCTTGTAGTGGTAATAGTTTGCAGTGACGGTTGTTCTGCGCAGAAACGAAAGAGAAAGGAATGCTCCTACGCTGTAATTCGGTGACCAGTTTAGGAATAGTCCAAGTTTTGAGGGATGGGGAGCGGCCATGTTCCAACACCCTACTGATGTTGCCCGGAATGGACGCAACTTCGTCACGGACTGACACATGTGACATGATTCAGGCTAAAAGCAGGTTAGAATTAGAACACAGTAACATGAGAGATCACACTGGTAAGCCAACCAGACAATACAGACAGAGACAGGATGAAAAAAAGGATATAAAGAACAGGGAAAAGTAATAATAGTGGAAGTAGAAAAAGCAAAATGAAATAACTGACAAATTAACTTTTGGGTAGGCAGTGCACGTGCGAGGCCTTTCGTAAGAGCGAAGAGACCTATTTCAGGTTAACAATAGGCCAGCTAAGCATGGGTCTAAATCATATTGAGCCGCAATTAAACAAGTGGGGTAGCAAGGAGAAAACCTTACAGATAGCCAGAGTTGGCCTGTAGCAGTTTTTAACAGGAAATGAAGGAGTGGACTCCCACGTGATGATGGCACCTGGATCAAACGAAGGGCGGAACCGAAGTCAAGGAGCTGCAGGACAGGGTTTATAAAGGGAGGGAGACTCCTCCCACAAATGACTTAGCCTTCCTACATATATATATATATATATATATATATATATAGCATTACCCATCTATTTATTTACAAATTCTTTTTCACATATACTGTAGGAATATATATTTATATTGATACATACATTTTAATAATCACAGTGGGTCTAGCACAGCTCTTCTTTTTTTATATTAGTGTTTATCTTCTATCAACATATTCTGTAGGCAGCTTCCCACTATTCCATAGTGACCTGAGCACAGATTGTATAACTATTCACTTAAGTTTAGTGTAGTAAACCTCAATATTTATATTATATAATATAAAAGCTCATTATTGTGTGGCCATTCTTTGCATAATCACTGTGGATGCAGAGCTGAGAGGGGATCTTGAGGCCAACCACTTGATTCACTTGTAGACCAGAGATGCAGGCAGAGGACTTGAGCATCCCAGGTCTCAAGAATCTTTGACAATGGCACTAAAGTTGTTCAAACTGGTCCAACAAAAAGTCCAGCAAAATCTTTTTAGGTATGGGGTGATCAGTGCATGTGTTAGAGTGATGAGAAAAAATGCCAACAGAGAGATAGAGAAATTGAATATGTGAATTAGAGAGTGCAGAATAGAGCAAGAGTGTGACAGAGTAGTTTTGAAAAACAGGGTCCAGGGGGCAGGTGGTTAGGTGGGCATTAGATAAAAACATAGAAACCTCCTCTGTGGTAACTGGGACCAAATTGTATTGAATGTGATGGCAGGCATGATATGTTAGGTAGGAGACAGTGGCGATCTCATCATGAGTTGCATCAATCTTGCTTTTGAAATGATTGACAACCTCAGGGACAGTGACTGAGCTTGTGGGTGGAGGCAATGGGAAACAAAGTAAAGAGATAAAGGTACAAAAAAGCTAACAAAAACTGGATAGGATTAATAAGAGTAATCAAATAGGTGTGTCTGGCAGTGCAGAAGCAGGAACCATATTTAGGAGGGCAGGTTTTGTATGTGACAGTCTTACAGGAATTTAGTTATATGCCATATACACTCAAAAATGGACTGCTCTGTGCTTTTAGGCTTCTGGTGCTGTATACATGCCAACGTTTTAATGGCCAGGGTCTAATACTGTGTGTTGTAAGAGAAGCAATTGTGTCCAGAAAATATGAGAGTGAGCAGTTGTGGACAGAAGTGGCCAATAAATCAGCAACCCTCAGAGATTGTAAAATAAATAAGATGTACTGTTTTTGACTAAAATATCATCATAATAATGATTAGGTAACAGATACAATGAACAATGTGCAATACGCAAAATCAAACAATAGTGAATGTTCAAATGGCAATGCACTACATATAGTTTGTTGTATTTGCATGTGGGAAAGTTGGACCATCATCTTTTCACTAAACGCATTGAATTGTAGAGCACTGGACTATTTTTTGACCTTTTTGCACCATTTATTATTTGTCATTTTTTTATGAACAGATCATGGCTATTTATCCAAAATTCTTTTTGATGTAATTCACTTGATACACCGTTCTAAGCAACAAGAGTTTCACCTATTTAGTGGCACTTTGCCATTTGAACATTCACTATTGTTTGATTTTGCTTATTGCACATTGTTCTTTGCATCTGTTTCCTAATCATTTTTAGGATAATATTTTAGTCAAAAACAGCACATCTTATTTATTTTACAACATCCTTTTCTACTCACTATTCAAGGAGTGTTTGATTGCAGTAGTTTTTAGATTTCAGACATTTGCAGCTGAGCGCACCTTTTTGTATTGTTTACCATCAGAGATACCATTGTTCTTGAGATTGTTACAGCGTGTGGTTTCAGAATGGGCAGCAGGTGATTCGTGTAAAAGGGAGAGAGCAGGGATGAGGATTATATATAAAATTTGTAGAGTGGAGCGGAAGTGTAAAGGAAAGGAAGGCAAGTTTAAGGAGAGAGGACACTATTGTGAGAAGGAAAGGTAGAGAGAGCATATTACAATGTGGAGAGAGTGGATGCAGACTTAGAAAGAAATACTGGTTCACTTGTTAAAGTGTGTGGTACTTGTTTAGGATAGTACTTGGGTAGGGTGGCATATATGAGTGCCATCCCAAACTGTGTTATCCCATGCTATGTCTTCCCTGATTATGATAATCTAAATTTATACTGAGACAAGATGGGGTTAGTGCTTGTCAATTGATCAATAAAGAGTTTAAAAAAGACATATTGCTAGCAGAACAGACAACATTTAGGAGATGCCAGAGTTGTAAAAATTAAATCAGTACTTTGATTAGACATAGCAAAAGAAAAGTAAGAATGTTTTCAATAATAAAGACATGATTTAAAATATATTTCAGAGCAGTGATTACCATAAGACACATTTGATGGTCAGTTTTGAGTTAAAAGATGAATTTCCAATTAAAAATGAATGTAGTTCTCAGTGCCGGATTCAATTCTGTGAAGGTCCCTAGACAGTCGAAACCTTGGGGCCCCATCACTAACTTTTCTAAACAATTTAAAAAAGCTTCTTTGTCATTTTCTTTCTAGATCAAATCAATATTATTTTGACATAGGGCCCATGGGCCGGTACCTACCTCTGACTGCTAGTCTCAGAAGATCTGTAGTAAGTATAGTAATGTCACTACTGTGCTGCTCACTATTCTCCTTTCTGAATGATGTGATATGAGAAAGCAGAACCCTGCCTATCCATCAAGATGTTTGCTTCCACACAGAGACACCATGTAGAACATGGCATGGTAGATCAATAATGGGAAAAGAGCAGGTGAAGAGAGATCACAGACAATACAGCCTTTGGTCTGCCTTTTTTGGGTGCAGCTTTCAGAATTCAGTTCCTCTACAAGGATGATGAGGTATTTGAGGTGGCTAAAAAAAAAAAAAAAAAAGTAAACATAACCATGCGAGCATTGTACTGTCATAATTAAGGCATGTTTTAACCGATCCCATTTTGTATGTAACATCATCTTGACTTATGTTATCCGTCCCAAGACGAAAGAGTATAGTGTAGTAAGTCTTTCCTCTTATCACTCGTCGTG
>BLSH010042194.1:377896-391421 GCA_018402905.1 Glandirana rugosa | reverse complement strand
TCATCTGTTCGGAACTGATAATTATGTTAATAATTTTTACTACACTAGTATAATGCAAAAAGTTAAACACAACAACATACATTTTTTCCGTATATTTGACATAAATATGAATTTAGAACCACACGTAACTAGGTCACGGAGTGGGTGGATTCTATAAGGGGTGGGGCTTATTAAAAGTAGGAGGGGTCAAAAGGGAAGGGCGGGGCCTGGCGCCCCCCCATCCAAAAACTTCACCAGCCGCCACTGTTCTGGACATAGCCTGTGCAGAGAGCATAGCTGTGGGAAGGACACATTAGGTCCCCTACTACAGACTGCCTACAGAAAACTACAGGAGGGGGCATATACAAGACCAGTCACCCTGCACAAGGACAGAGAGCAGCACTGATTGTTCTTTATTATAGGAAGCTCCTGCACAAAGGCATAGTTTTAAAGTGGATTACTGCACCGATCTGGATCAATGCACACCAAGATTTAAGTATAAATACAGTTTATATGCCTTTTTTACATACAACAACACAAATTGAAAAACGTAATATGATCACATCATTTTTAATAATTGTATTAATAGTCAAGGCTTGTCTACTTTACTGAGTGCTGCTACACGGTTTTTGTAACGTGGGGGAAGTGACAGTGTGCTCTTCACATCATTAGGAGCATACATGTGACAACTCTACCTTTGGAGAAAGCCTTTTTAGGTTTGATGTAAGGCGCACCCTACCTTATGAAACCTTATTGGTTCAGTCCAGTCATGTGACCTAAGACAGCAGGATACAAAGAAAAAATATCTGGCATATGAATCCAGAGAGCTTGTTGTGGACACCTCAGCACTGGTCAGACCAACTCAGCTTATCACATAATGCATAAAACAAGAGTGAAACCAGTGAACCCCGGATTTTACTTCTAAATTGTACAAGTCTGGGAAACACTTAGGATTAAAGTTCAGCCAAGTTTTTTTGGTTATTAAGACTAAGTATTGATTTTAGCTGGAGGATCCATATAATTGTGATATAGACTTGATATCACACAGCTGAGGGGCATTAATACAAACTATGATTGACTGATTGATTTTAAATTAGTTTTTGCATTACTTTTTAAAGCTATTTTACAACATATGATGACTATGCTATATACTGTCATCATAATGTGATAGCTTGAATCTCTTGTTAATTAATTATTTGGAATTTAGTCACTTCTAGTTTTCTTCTAAAAGAGATATGTTGCCATTTCTTTTACTCAGATATCTTGTAGTCCAATGAAAGTCATGTTGCCCAAACCTGTTGCACCATTTATTCATCTTAAATGATCTTACAAAATTTTAAATAAAACTGTGCTGCTTCCTTTCTATATGTACTGGATCTTGAACTGATCCACTGATGAGCACTAACCTGCCATTGTGTTGTGCAGATCAAGAGGAAAAAAGGCCTTCTCAACTAAGTTCCATAAATAAAAAATCTGCTTTCCTGACAGACTCTATGGCAGCATATGTGTGGGTTTAGCCTGCCTCTACTACCCTATAGGACTCCACTCCCATAAATCCTTGCTCTGAGCAGCATGCCGTGTTCCTTTTTTGTCCTCCTCTGTGGGACTGTTGTGAGGGCCCTTCTACCTGAATGAAGCTCCTGTCATGAACAAGCGGCCAAGAGGCGACCTAGGAGAAGGGTCGCGAGTCTCCTATAAACCCTAGCTATTAGCAGGGGATGAAGGGGTGGCATAAAAGAAGTGTGTGGCTTTGCCATTGGTAAAGGATACAAAGCTGGCCGAGTAGCCCAGCTATTAGTGGGTGGCCCTCTCATCCCAGGAAAAGACCGGTGTGGGCATTATTCCTTGGCTGTCTGAAGTTCTTGGCAATGGAGTGTGAGATTGTTTCTTTTTCTTTACTTGGCAGCAGTTTCTATGTGTATTTTTTGTATTACCTGTCTGTGCTAATGCTCCAGTCGCTGTCTCAGTGAGGCTACAGGCTTGGTGGCTGGCTCTCCGTGCGTTCCAGCCACCACCTGCTTCCGGGTATGGATCGTGGCCATTCTGCACATGTGTGTGGCTTCTCGGGAATGTGGCTTGGTTAGCGTGTGCGTGTTCCGGCAAAGTGGCGGTGGCCACGCATGCGCACCGGCGCCGCGTCTGACGCAGCACTGACGGCGGTCTGGGCACTCTATTTGAAAGTGCTGAGAGCCTGCAGATGCTGGGAATGTCTTGCGGGCTTCAGCGGCAGCTTCCCCACGCCCTGACCCTTCAGTTAGGAGGTAGGGGTAGGGGAAAGAGGGGGGCATATCTCACTTGGGGGATTGCTCTGGATGACTTGTGACCCTCTTAAGTTTCAGCGCCATGGAATTGTCTGGTTCCAGAGACACGTCACCGCCTGCCTGTGGCCAGCCCTCTCGCAGCAGGTACTGTGGGGACATGCTGGGGGAGGGGGGTTGGGGCTGGGAGTCTCTGGGAGTCTCCTCACTAATGTCTTCTCCGTCTTTTGTGTGTTTCCCTTTTCTTACAGCTCATCCAGGTCCAATCAACATCGCAGCTCACAAAGGAAGGGTAATTCCTCTAAGTCCCATATCCGGCACTCATCCTCTAGATCTAAGTGCCATGGCTCATCCTCCAGTACAAGGCGCCATAGTAAAGATTCAGCACATCCTTCCACGGCACGCCCAGACCGTCTGGCTGAGAATGCGTGTTGGGGGTGCAGATGCCAAGTACCATTGGGCAAATCCCTATGCAACCCCTGCTACACCAAGGCAGTAGGTGAAAGAGGAGGGTCGGACCAGTTAAAGACACTGGTAAAGAAGGTTGTTAGAGAATCTCTAAAAGAGTTGGAAACTGGCCAATCCCACGATTCGCCTGCGGGGCCTTCTTACTCTCCAGCGAGAGAAACGCCGGCTCAGGATACGTGGGATTCTTCGCAACCTAGCCACTTATCCATGCTTTCGGACAGCGACTCAGAGACGAAAGAACCCTACGGTGGGTTTGTCTTCGCCCTGGTAGCCCCCTTAGTAAAAGCAATAAAAGACGCTTTAAAGTGGGAAGAGCCAGTGGCGGCCCCCTCCAAACAAAGAAAGTACTTCAGACAGTTGAAGAAGGAGCGTGTCAGCTTCCCCTTCTTGGCTCAGTTAGGGGAAGTAATCTCAGAGGAGTGGGGTAAAGTGGAGAAAAAGAACTCCATGTTGTCCAAAATACAAAAGATGTATCCCTTCAGGGAGGAAGAGGTGAGGAACTTGGAGTCGTCATCCCTGGTTGATGCAGCCGTAATGAGGTTGGCTAGACACATCACCCTTCCCTTAGAGGATTCGATCTCTTTTAGAGATGCCCTGGACAGGAAAATCAATGCCGATTTGAAACGAGCATACCTCACGGCGGGCATGGCCTGTAAACCTGCCCTGGCCTTGGCAACAATGTCCAAAGCCATGGAGCTGTGGACCGACAAGGTGGATGAGTCGCTCAGAAATATCTCAGAAGAGTTGGCCCATGGATCCCCACTCCAGGAGCTGAGACTGGCTTCCTCCTTCCTGGGTGAGGCGTCAATTGATATGATTCGCCTGGTGGCTCATGTGATGCTTCTTGCTGTGACCGCCAAGCGTGCCCTGTGGCTTCGCCCGTGGCTGGTTGATCCGGCATCTAAATAAGTGTGGTGCCGTATCCCGTTTGATGGGTCTTCACTTTTCGGCAATAAATTGGATTCTGACATAACCCGAGCCACTGGGGGTAAGTCCTTCCCCAGGATCGGCGGTGGCAGGGCCAGAGAAGAGGCTTTGCAAGGAAGCAAAATCAAGATTGTGCCAGGGAGGCACGTGCCTATATGCCGGGCCGGGAGTTTTCTAGTTCTTGGAAGTCGAGACAGTCTGCTGGCAAGAAAGCAGCAAAAAGCGGGACATCAGGAGAGAGGGAAGTGGCAAAGTCCTTTTGAGATTGGGCCCATCCAAACAAGCCAGGTGGGAGCTCGCCTTCTCCACTTTCGGCAAGTCTGGGCGGCCTCGATACAAGACTTCTGGGTCGTCAAAACGGTTTCGGTGGGCCATGCCTGGTCCTTCAGCAGGTTTCCCAGAAGCAAATTTATCCCTACCGCTCTCTCTGCAGACAAAGAGAAAAGGCAGATCCTACTGGATTATGTGGAATCTTTGTTGGGAAAAGGCGCTGTCACTCCCGTCCCCAATGAAGAACGAGGCTTAGGGATTTATTCTCCCCTCTTTTTGGTGCAAAAGAAAGATGGCACCTGGAGGCCGTCATAGATTTAACCTTTCTAAACCACTTCATCAGAAAGAAAACATTCAAGATGGAGACACTATCCACAATACAGCAAGCAGTCCAACCTGGGGATTGGCTAATCTCCATGGATCTAAAAGATGCGTACTTCCATGTGCCGGTACGGGCAGATTTTCAGAAGTTCCTGCGGTTCGCCATAGGGCGGTGTCATTTACAATTCACCTGTCTTCCTTTCGGTTTGACGACCTCACCACGTGTATTCTCGAAGGTCCTGTTGGCCGTAGTGGCTCTGCTGAGGACCAAGGGGATTCGTCTACATCACTATTTGGATGACCTTCTCCTACTGGCACAGGGCAGGGCTCAATTAATAGAGCACAGAAGGCAAGTCGTTTCCACTCTCCAGGTCTACGGCTGCATCCTGAATGCGTAGAAAAGTCAGCTGGAGCCGTCGCAGTCTCTGATCTTCCTTGGGGCTCTCTTCGACACAGTGAAGGGCACCATCTCCCTGCCAGAGGAGAAGATTGTGGTCATACGAGATCGGTTCCATCCAGCCCTCTCCTCTTCCCACCTCAGTTCTCTCCAGTGCCTGAAAATCATTGGTATCATGGTGGCCACAATCCCCATGGTAAAGTGGGCTCAATGGAGGATGCAAGCCTTTCAGAAGGGCTTCCTGCAAAAATGGTACTCAGACGACAAGGGTCAAGGCATTCGCATCACTTCTGCCATGAGATGCTCTCTCCCTTGGTGGCTTCAACGAAAGAACCTGTCCAACTGTCATTCCATCCTCCCCACTGCTTGGGTCACGATAACATTGGATGCCAGAAGCAAGGGCTGGGGAGCACACTGCCTGTCAGAAGTGGCACAGGGTACGTGGGACTTTCCCTCTCAGGGGATAGTCTTGAACGTTCTGGAGTTGAGACCAGCTTTCCAGGCGCTTCTGGCCTGGACAATACAACTGCAGTGGCCTATATAAGGAGGCAAGGGGGCACACGGAGCCTGTCGCTTCTCCAGGAAGTAAAGCCAAATATGGCCTGGGCTCAGAAGAACTGGTCCCTCCACGAGGAAGTGTTCCGTTGGATCATAACTTTGGGGGTCTTTCCAGAAGTCAATCTCTTCACCTCCCCTTACAACAAGAAGCTAGTGAAGTATTATGCAAGATTTTGGGATCCTCAGGCTTTCGGGGTAAATGCACTTATGGAGCAGTGGAATTTCCACAGGGCTTACACCTTCCCTCCAGTTCCAGTCATGCTCCAGTTCCTGAAAAGGCTCAGGAGGGAGAGGGTGGAAGTAGTAGCAGTGATTCCATATTAGCCCAACAATACGGATCTCCTGCTGCTTCTCAGCTTCTGGGATCCAGTTCCCCTCCCTCTCAGGCCAGATCTGTTATCTCAGGGGGCGATCCTACACCCAGGCCATCTGCATTTGAGGGTCTGGTTCTTGAGAGGGATAGATTGGAGACTCTAGGATGCCCGGTGGAAGCTATTCCCACACTCCTGAATGCAAGGAGGAAGAGTACCAACCAGGTGTACAAACGAATATGGACTAAGTTTGTTGGTCACATGACATCCAGGGCTAATTCGTGTGAATCCCCAGCAGTTCAGGACATTTTGAGTTTCCTTCAGTTTGGCTTAGACCTGTCCTTGTCTGTAAGCCCCCTCCGAGTTCAGGTTTCAGCGATCTCTGCGTTTACGGGAATTTCCTGGGCCAGACATGCCCTGGTTCAGCAGTTTTTCAAACGGACAATCAGGCTCAGACTGCAGAGAAGACCACGATTCCCTAAGTGGGATCTACCTTTGGTTCTGGACTTCCCGCTCTCAATCAAAGAGTTAGTGTTGAAAACCACCTTCCTGGTAGCTATTACATCTGCTAAAAGGGTTTCAGAAATACAAGCCCTGGGGGCTAGATAGCCCTTTTTGACCTTCTTCCCCGGATAGGGTGGTCCTAATCCCAATGTTGGGATCCAATCCCAAAGTGTCCTCAGTCTTTCATGTAAACCAGGAAATCATTCTCCCCTCCTTCAAAACACCTGAAGGCCAAGACTTACATCTTCCTGATGTGGGAGCCACCTTAAGACTGTATTTGGAGACCACTGCTCCTTTTCGCCAGTCAGACTATCTCTTTGTCTTAATCAATGGGAAGAAGAGGGGTCTTCGGGCTTCCGTCAGATCCATTGCTGCATGGGTCATTCAAGCAATTCAGTGGGCCTATAGAGCCAGAGGATTGGTACCTCTACAGGCGGTGACGGCGCATTCGTCAAGGAGCGTTTCGATCTCATGGGCAGCCGCTCGGCATGTCGCGCCCGATGTGATCTGCAGGCAGCATCCTGGTCATCTATTCACACATTTATGTCACATTACTGTGTTGAACCTGAAGCTTTATCTTCCCGCGAATTTTGGTTTGAATGTACTGTCAAATGGACAGTGTTAATTAAATCTCTGTTCAGCATTTGTTTGCCCACCCGGGTGTGTCTGGCGAGTTATTTCCCACACGTATGCTGCCATGGAGTCTATCAGGAAAACGGAAAAATTACCATCAAATACTTACCGTAATTTTCCTTTCCTGATGGACTCCATGGCAGAAGGAGTCCCTCCCGGATGTCTATGAGTAGGCTAGTTACGGAACACGGCATGCTGCTCAGAGCAAATATTTATGGGAGTTGAGTCCTATAGGGTAGTGGAGGCGGGCCTAAACCCACACGTATGCTGCCATGGAGTCCATCAGGAAAGGAAAATTACGGTAAGTATTTGACAATAAATTTTCCGTTTTACTGTCAGCAAATAAAACACAACAGGCTTTCCCTTTAACAGGGAAAACAAATCAAAACACTTCTTGTCAATGCAATACACTGTATTTCAATAGAAGCAAATTATTAGCTTCAGCACAGATTTAAGTTGTAACAGAGGGTGCTCAACAACCCGGAATGTCCAAGACAAGTGCAAGTCTTTTAGTAAACCCTGTATTCAATTTTGAGGGTATAGGGGAAGTATCTGACCTCCAAGATTATCCCCCCTTAACCCTGATCCAGGCTGACTCCCCACATGTCCCCTCCATTCCAGGCAAGGGGTCTAGACACTTCAGATGGAATGGCAATAGACCCAAATAGACCTGGAAAAGGGCATATGCATTCTGATACACTTCCCAAGGTCTATGTACTACTATAGACCTGAAATCTGGGATTACAAGAAACCCCTGGGAGTTCAACAATTTATTTTGGGCTTGGTATGACCTTATAATTAACCTTTCCTACCCCTTTTGACTATCTCAAAGGGTCCCTGCTATTTTGCTAGGAATTTGCTCTCCATAATAATGATGAGAAAAACACACCTAGTTCAGGCAGGGTCCGGGTGCTAAATCTGGACCCCACTTAGGGCAATGGGAGGCAAAAGTTAAAAAACTGTTCTGGCCATTTTCTGGGCTAATAGGCAAGAGATTGTCAAATAAACAACATGGGGGCATTGTCAATGCCCTAGGGCTCATGTACCAAAGCAAACATTTGCAAAATGTTGTTTAGCAGGGAGCAGAAATTTTAGTAATGCTTAATGTGAAACATTAAAAATGCAAAACTCCATTATCCATTTGCTGTCCAGGGCAATTTTTTTACACACATTTTTTAAAATAGAAAATTACTTAGAAACCCCCAAAATTCTATGTTTTCTGAAAGAAAAGGCTCTTTAGAATAAAATGGTGGCATTTCCACAGCGATTTGTTAAATGCAAATTTTAAGGAAAACCTACGCTAAAATCAAGGTTAGTGGAAAAAAAAAAAATATAATACCAAATTTGTGGTAAAATATAAAGGTGGTTTGCATTGAATATATAGATACCAAACATGTTAAGTCCCAAAATTGTGTGCACCCAAGAAATGGCGATAAACTGCAGTACCTACATTTTTTTTGTGCAGATATTTTAAAAGGCTTTGCATGTTATCAGTTTAGTGTTAATCTTTATTTATGGCCCTAGAATTATTGATCTGACTCTGGCATGTGTGGCAATATCAAGCATGTATGGTACAAGTACTATTACAGCCAGGAAATGACAGATCTGAAACCAGAAGAGAAGAAATCATTGTCACTGCTGGTGTTATTAGTCACACAGATGATCAGGAAACACATGTTCCTCCATCTCCTCTGTGTGAAGCTATCTCGACCATTTAACACAGTCCAGTAATAGAAGAGTATATCGCGCTAGGCAAAAATTATGAAAAGACTAAGATAGGGGATAAGCAGCCATACACCGACCAAACCAATCGTAATCAGAAATAATATAAAAAGGATGGCGCTAATCCGAATGAGGAGTGTAGATAAAGGAGTCAACCTATATGTACTTAAACCGCTCTAAACATTCCAGAAAGGCCTTGTGTTTAGGAACGTAGTACAGATTATTTTAACAGTGCATGTTAATCAACAAACATTGATTTAAACAGTAACCATAGTGATCAACATATAGTGCTCAATCTAGTGCTGTATTGAAATTCAAATCAATAATAAATATACAAATTGGTGCTCCAAGAGAGATAAATTAAAGTTCATCCAGGGTGTTTAGAAAAAATACTAAACCACTAAAAGTGGTTCAAAATAAATGTACAGAAATATAATGTCCCAAGTGACATCAACAGTATTTCTAATGTGGTGAAAACACAGGTGAGATGGGTAGATCTTGGCAATCCAAATCCTAGTGAATTCAAGGCTTACCGGATGGCGGATATATTCGTGCCAGAATATATAACATGGTCCAGGTCCTCACGGTATAGGGGATTCGCGTCACACTATTCACAGGCGATGGAAAGGCTTTCCCAGGAACAGGCGTCAAACTATCCTGTATTGGTCCATCAGTTAGGTCCAGTGGAAGTGGTCCTCAGCGAAGTTACCAGAGAGGAAATCCCAGATGGTCCGGTCCCACGTTTAAAAATGTGTAAAGAAGAGGAGACTCTCCATCGTGTAAAAATGCCTCAATCACTAGGTAGTGGTTTATTAATCATTAAAAATCCATAAGCTTATAGATATACAAATAGATCGAATAAAATGTGGTCGGAGCAATCCAGGGTCAGCAGCGCCCGATGCTTTTCGTCTTACTAGACGTCGTCTGGGGGTTGCTGGCCCCCCGAAATGCTGCGTGTTTATACTCAATACAAAACCAATTAGGAAACGCACTTCCGGTCATGGCGGGCCGGCGTGCGTTCCAGTGACGCATTTCCGGTCTGGTAAGTGTCGCTACAGCGTTCTTTCAAATGCACAGAAATGTAAAACATATAAAACAACAATGGTCTGCAGTGGATCAAAACGGGGATCAACCGTTCAATGAGAGAAAAATACGGGTAACTAAAGACAGGGACGCATTTCCGGTCACAGCGGACCGGCGTGCGTGTCAGTGACGCATTTCCGGTTTAAACCGTGTCACCAAATGTTTATTCAAATAGATAAAAGGATAAAAATCAGGAAAATAAAAATCAGAGATAACAGACAGGGATAGATTTGAGCGGGAGTGAGCCGCTCAATGGGGGAAAGCAACCCGATTTGTACAGGTAGACATGGTCAATACTTCGTCAGCCCCATGCACATCCGCCGGAAGTGACGTACTAGAAGTACCTGAACAGGAAGTAATCAACTGACTGAGACAGCCAGGAAGTGAAACGTATATCTTTATTGACCATCCGGCGGAAGTAAACATGGGGACACATCCACAAGAGGACCTGTGTAACTTCACAAAAAGGGTGCTAGAGGACTGAGTGAATTATGTTAAAAATGAGCACATATCGTAAACATCCCATTACACATACAAAGAATGCGGAAAATAGTATCCAAAATGGCAAACAACCAAACATATAAACCTCAGCATCCCCATAAACCAAATGACAGAAAAACAGCATCCCCAATCAAAAAGGATTATGTTATTAAATCAAAACCCCAATCATAGACCTAAAAAATATTGAATAGAAAGGTTGATACATAAATTTGTAGGTCATGAATATAGGGCCCACAGCGTAAAAAATATATATAAAAATGGCTGGCATAAGTAATATAAGTGTGTTAGACTCTAGGTCTTAGCTTATAAGGTATTACTCGGTCAAATTGTATATAGAATATACTGATAAAGTTACCCCAGGATGGGTGATATTAATAGACTAGGAAGTATTCAGATGGGTGAACAGAAAGTGGGGGGGGGGCATTAGATCAAGATTTGTAAATAAATGAATTGATGTCCCAATCAATGTTCAACCCATGAGGGGAGAAGCTTTTTAGTTGATAAATCCAAAATGCTTCCTGCTGGGACACCCCTCGAACAATATCACTGCCTCTCCAAGGTGGAACATATCGGTCAATTACTGCAAACGTAGTACCTTCCGGATTTCTATCATGGACCCTCAGATAATGCTTGGGTACACTATGGTTTGTTTTACCTTTAATGATGTTGGTAATGTGTTCACTAACACGTATAGAAAAGCTTCTGATGGTTCTTCCAACATATTGCTTCCCACATGGACAAGTAAGTAAGTATACCACGTTCTTAGTGTCACAAGTGCAGAAACATTTTATGGGATAGGAGATGTTGGTTGTAGTAGACGAAAACTCAGAAATTTTTCTACTTTTGGAGCGATTCAGTTTGCAAACACTACATCTCCAGCACGGGTAAAACCCTTTTAGGTCCTGGAAGAAGCTCACCTTCCGGGGGGGTTCTAGAATGTTAGGAGCAATCCTATGTCTCAGAGCGGGTGCACCTCTAAACACCACTTTAGCTTTGGGGGGTAACAATGGCCCCAGGACTCGGTCACTTTGGAGGATGTTCCAATGCTTTTTGAAGATATTATGGATCTGTCTATGTTGTAAAGAAAATGAGGTAAAAAAGGACCATTTGGATTGGTTATCATCAATGGGGTTAGTCCAAATTCTTTCTTTAAGGAGCGATGCTCTATCTATTGTGAGCGCTCTGCTAATTTCCTCCTCCACAATGGTTTTATTGTAGCCCCTTTCAAGGAACCTTTTACGTAATATTTCAGCCTGGTTGGTATAGTCACCAGTCTTGGAACAATTTCTTCTTAGTCTTAGGAATTGACTTCGTGGGACAGATTTCAACCAAGACTCATGATGGCAACTATCTTTCGGGATATACCCTTTTCTATTGGTGGGTTTTGAAGTATGTTTTGGTACAAATGCCCCCGTCTTTAATCATGATCTCTAAGTCCAGAAAATGTAAGTTGGTCATGCTGCACTCATAGGAGAGGGAAATGCCCCTATCGTTAGAGTTCAGGACTGTGAAGAATTGGTCAAGCTCTTGTTCGGTGCCACTCCACAGGAGGAGGATGTCATCGATATACCTAGCCCACAACACCAGCTGTGGCTGGCGGAGGGCGTAGACGGCATCCTCCTCCCACTTAGCCATAAAAAGGTTTGCCAAACTGGGGGTAAATTTTGCCCCCATGGCAACCCCCTTAACTTGATGGTAAAATTTGTTGTTGAACCAAAAGTAGTTATGCATTGCAGCGAATTCCAAAAGTTCAATGATGTAGTCTTTCTGTATCTCTGGAAGGGTGACGTCGGTGGATAGAAAATGCGTGACCGCTTCTATACCTCTTTCGTGTGGTATGCATGTGTATAGGGATGCCACATCCACTGTGGCTATCAGAACTTGAGTGGGTATCTGAGTCTTGTTCAAGAGGTTGATAACATCCTTAGTATCTTTTAGAAAGGAGGGCATCTTTCTAACCAGAGGTTGTAAAAAGAAGTCCACATATTTACCCACCCGCGAGGTAACAGAGTCTATTCCACTCACTATAGGTCTCCCGGGTGGGTTCTGGAGATCTTTATGGATTTTTGGCATGGAAGTGAAAGGATAGGGATCCGAGGAGCTTTTGGGACAAGGAAAGCTCTCTCCTTCTTGTTTAAGACTTTACTTGGAAATCCTCTATCAACTATAGCCTTCAATTCTCTCTTGTAATTCAATGTGGGGTCCTTAGTTAATTCTTTATATGTAAGATGGTCACTTAGGATGTGCTTCATCTCTTCCAGATAATCCTGTTTGTCGAGAACGACAATACCCCCGCCTTTATCTGCGGGGCGTATCACAAGGTCCTTTCTTTCGCATAAAGCTTCAAGGCCCTCCTTAAATGTGTCGTCCTGTCTGGTCTTTTTAACTTGTAATTGTTCTAAATCTCGCAGGACCAGGTCTTTAAATATCTGAACGGCTGGCGCCACCTGGCCTGGAGGGTTGAATAATGAAGGATTTGCCAAATTAGTATGTACCCCACTTACAGTATTGAAACTCTGGGCTCTAATGGCCAGGTTTGAAACCATGTATCGCTGTATGTTAATTTTTCTGATATATTTTTGAATGTCTATAAAGGTTTGAAATTTGTTTATAGAGCGAGATGGAGCATATTTAAGTCCTTTGTTAAGCACATATTTCTCGTGAGGGGTAAGATCCACTTTGCTTAGATTGAATATTCCTGAGTTTGTTAGTTCCTCTTGCGTTTTTTTGGACCTTTTCCTCCCCCTCTGGTCCCTCTTCTGGTTCGAGGTTTCTTCTCCATTCTCGTTCTCCCCTGTGAAAATCCGGTGGGAGGTGTCTCCCAATCAGGGAGAAATGGGGACAGGGAAATAACTAAAAGCATTTTTAAAAAAATAAAAACATAAAAAAAGCAAAAATGGAGGTGGATGTGGACCATCTTCAAACTGGGTCTGAAAAGTATTAATTAACGGTAGAAGCCATATAACTGTTCTAAAATTATCTTCAAACTGTGTCAAAAAAGTATAAATAAGCCGGGAGAACCCATATCACTGTTCTGCAAACATCTGGAAACTGTGTGTGTCACTTTAAATAAAACCGGGACTAACTGAACTACTGTTCTGCAAACATCTGTAAACTGTGTGTGTCACTTTAAATAAAACCGGGACTAACTGAACTACTGTTCTGCAAACACCTGGAAGCTGTGTGTGTCACTTTAAATAAAACCGGGACTAACTGAACTACTGTTCTGCAAACATCTGGAAGCTGTGTGTGTCACTTTAAATAAAACCGGGACTAACTGAACCACTGTTCTGCAAACATCTGGAAACTCTGTGTGTCACTTTAAATAAAACCGGGACTAAATGAACTACTGTTCTGCAAACATCTGTAAACTCTGTGTAACACTTTAACAAAAACTGGGGCGAACCCATATCACTGTTCTGCAAACATCTGGAAGCTGTGTGTGAAACTACAGCATAGAGAAGAACAGGGATATGGTTTCGCTCTGCTATAGTTTCACACACAGTTTGCAGATGTTTGCAGAACAGTGAAATTGTTTTTGGTCCCGCTTGGGTATAGTGACAAGACGTGTGTAGACCTTTGACACACACTTT
>BLSH010042194.1:350137-364473 GCA_018402905.1 Glandirana rugosa | reverse complement strand
GGAATCACTACAAAACGTTGTTCAAGTTTAGATAGTTTTTCTCTAGTTAGGATCTTATCCTTAACACCCCTCGACTTTTCATACATATCAGAGAAAGACAACTCAAATACGTGGAGGTACACAGTACATTCAACAACACATCCTCTTTACCAAAATCAAGTATGGACACGGGAGGAAACCTCCTCCTTGTCAGGTACAAGAACAGGTGTTACGTTAACTTCAGAGGTGCCTACTCATTTCTAGGAAAGAAGTGGAACAAATAGAAGAAGCGGTCCCTCGACTTTTTACTACGAACGGGACACAAACCTCGCATTTCCAAGTGTTATCACATTCAACTCAACAATTACCGACCCAAAAGGCAGGTATCTTATAGTGGTATGTGACATTAACAACTCAACTTACACTATTGTGAACCTTTACGCTCCAAACACAGGGCAAGCATCATTTTTCAGCTCCCTGGCGAAGAAGATAAACAAGGTGAAGAAAGGATCTTTACTCATCCGTGGAGACTTCAATTGCATTGTGGACAAGAACATGGACTGTTCCTCCTCCAAAGGAGGGCACAGGTATGAACTAAAACCATTTCTCCTACACAACAACTTACATGACACATGGAGGTGCATAAACTCAACAGAAAGAGACTATACATACTTTTCAGCTCCCCACAATTCCTATTCTAGGATTGATCTCTTTTTGATAGATTTGAACTTGTTGCAAAACATCACTAAGGCTAAGATACACCAAATCTCTTGGTGGGACCATGCACCCATCTCTGTATACAAGAGATTTGGTGTATCTTTTTTTTTTAAATCAAACTGGTGTTTATTGACCAAAACACATAGAAAAGGCAGTACAGAATAGAAGAAAAACTTGCATAGATCTTATACCAATTGCAGTTGCTCTTGACCACTTGGTTACAGCATTGGATTTACATAAACTCACATTGTGAACGATACATTGAGTAAGGTGGAAAATACAATCAAAACCGTTCTGCTCTCTTGAAAGGGTTAAACAGATCTATTCAGCAATACATACTTATTTGCCCACGTGAAAAAGACAAATGTACATGGGAATAAAGTTTAGAGCAATATTACAGACCACAAATTGATCATTACCTGTATTTCAAACCCGCTCCCTCTCTCCATTGTTTGCAGCCGGATCTCCCCCACAATCATTTGTTCCTAGCCCGTTACACTCCTCCTTCACAACAACAAACCCGAAGACACCAAGGGGTCACATTCCTTAAAGGGCGGTCAACAGCCGCTGACCAACCAGTTCCAGAGGACTGAGCCCTGGGGTGTCTAGCCACGGTGCCCATAGTTTCTCAAATTTACTGGGGCAACCCCTACGTTGGTAAATGTAGTGTTCAAGTTTAAGTGTATCTCCCATATGTGAGATCCATAGCCTAATTGACGGCGGTGTGTCCAGCGTCCACTTCAAAAGTATTACTTTCCTAGCTTGGAAGAGGGCCCTGGAGACCGCAACACAGGTGTGTTCCACTGCTATAACATCCTCTAGGGATCCTAATAGACAATAAATGGGATTCAAAGGTACAGTTGTGAGGAACACTTTGTTTATTGTATCCAGTACCTCCCTCCAATACCGGTGGAGTTTCGGACACCGCCATAAAAGGTGGATGAGGTCACCCGTACCCACTTTGCATTTTTTACAAAGGGGGCTTGCCAATACCCCCATTTTGTGCAACGCCATCGGAGTGCGGTGGGACCTTGTAAGAATAAAAAGCTGTGAAATTCTCTGAGCCTGATTCAGGGAGCAGACGGGAAGTGACTGCAATGCATCTTCCCACTGATCCCCGGAAACCTCTCCCAGATCTTCCTCCCATCTCTTCCTAGCTTTCATAGGGTGATTGCCCAGGTAGTCACGTAAAAGCATATCATAGCATTGAGAGATAAAACCTTTAGTTATACTGGCTGATTTGATCATGTTAAATATTGGGGTGGGCGATTGAGACCACTCTGTGTTTTCTCCCTGTGCCCTCACCGCATGACGCAGCTGCAGGTAGTAGAAGGCCATACCTGCTGGGAGGGCATACCCTTCTTGCAGGATAGAAAAGGGAAGTAGTTTACCATTGCTAAAAATCTGAGTGAGGTGGGTAATGCCATATGCGCACCACTTTGGACCCTGGATTAGTTTGCTCAATTCCTCATATGATGCATTATTCCATATGGGGCTGAATTCCGTGAACCCCCGTACCCCCTGGAGCTGCCTGGCCTTGTTCCATATTTTTTGTAATAATGCAAAAGTGGGCATTCGTTTGTTTGGTTTTTGAAATTGTTGAGCTTCCAACCCCTCTGGAATAGACCTTGCCCGTGCTCCCCAGAGTAGTAACCTGGCCGTGAGAGACTCTGGTTCCCGCCCCATCATTCCCACCAGTTGCTGCAGCTGTGCTGCTAGGTAATATAGCCAGGGGTTGGGCAGTGCTAACCCTCCCCCGTCTTTAGGGTATTGTAGTTGTTCTAATTTAATTCTGGGGACCTTTGTGGCCCAAAGAAGGCGCCTAAACAGAGAGTTCACTAATCTAAAGGTTTAAGAGGGATCACCACCGGAGTATTATGTAACATATAAAGAAGTTGTGGCATCAGGATCATTTTAATTAAGTTTACTTTACCTGCTAGGGACAGTTTTAGCCTATTCCATATATCTATTTTATCTCTAAATTTGGTGAGGAGTGGGTATATGTTCAGTTTACAAAAGTCTATTGGGTTGGATGAGATCTGGACTCCCAAGTATTTAAAGTTGGTAACTAGTGGCATGTCACTCTGGGATATCCTCACATCCTCTGACAGCTCATCTAGAACTAACATCGAGGATTTGGTCCAATTTATAGTGAGGCCAGAGAAACGTCCAAATCGGACTATCGAGGACATAGCTTTTGTCAGCGATTCTGAGACATCCCCAAGAAATAAGAGCATGTCGTCAGCATACAACATGATTTTTTCCTGCAGTGTACCATACTTAAAACCTACTATCTGGGCATCTTCCCGCACCTGGGCGGCCAACGGTTCAATGGCCAAAGCAAAGAGCAGGGGGGACAGGGGACAACCCTGCCTTGTCCCCCTGCCCAGAGCGAACGGGGGCGATATCCTGTCAGAGACTCGTATAGCAGCTTGTGGGGTTTGATACAGGAGTCTCGTCCAGGAAATAAACGTGTCTCCAAATCCCAATTTAGATAGCACCGCCCAAAGGTATCTCCAGCTAACGCTGTCGAATGCCTTATTGGCATCCAATGACAGGAGAGCTCTCTGTCCAGTATTGTCCGCCCTGGTCTGCATATTAACAAATAATCTCCTGAGGTTGGTAGCTGTTGACTTACCCGGCATAAAACCTGCCTGATCAGGGTGGACAATAGTATGGATCACTTTATTAAGTCTTAGGGCCAAGACCTTAGCAAGGATTTTGATATCGCTCTGCAGCAACGAGATAGGCCTGTAAGAGCCAGGGTCTAGGGCATCTTTGCCTGGTTTGAGTATGAGAACTATTGTTGCCCTCGTCATGGATGGGGGTAGAGATCCCCGATCCCTGGAGGCATTAAAAACCTCCAGCAATCTGGGAAGTATCTCATCCCCATACTCCGAGTAAACTTCAGCCGGAATGCCATCATCTCCCGGGACCTTGCCAGCAGCAAATGTGCCCACCGCCTCCCACAGTTCCTCTAGGGACAGTGGTGCATCCAGGTCCCTCCTGTCCTCTGGGGACAGTGCAGGGAGTGGTATGGAGTCCAGATATTCCTCTAGTGAGGCATCTGAGTAGTTTTCCCTAGGTTTATAAAGATTCAAATAGAACGAGGCCAGCTCCAGGACTATATGGTCTAGATCACTAACAACCCTCCCCGCTGCAGTCCAAAGGGCCCCTATGGTGGGGGGGGGAGTCTGGGAACTGGCAATTTTTGACACTAAACGTCCCGTCCTCTCCCCCTCCTCATAGAATGCGGCTTTGGTAAAGAAGCGTTTTTTGTCCGCATTGGAGGATCTCAAGCGGTCCAGAGAGTCCTGGGCCGCCCTCCATGCCTCCCTTGCGGAGTCAGTGGGGTTTGTGATGTATGCAAGTTCAAGGCTGCTTGTCTGGTTTTCCATAAGGTCTCTCAAAGCCTGTGAATTGTGTTTAATGTTTTGGATCTCGGCGATGAAGACCCCCCTCAGGTACGCTTTGAAAGCGTCCCATTTAATCAGCGGGTCCCCATGGTCTATGTGATCCTTGAAATACAGTGCTATCTGGCGTCCCACCTCCTCCCTTCCAGAGAACAGTTTTAGCCAAAAGGCGTTAAGCCTCCAAGGGGCTCTGGCTAGTGTGGAGCGCGGGCCTGTAACCAAGTGTGCCACCACTGGTGAGTGATCTGACACTCCCCTGGGATGGTAATCAACCTTATACACTACGTGAAGTATATTTGTTGACCCAATACAGAGGTCTATACGAGAAAGAGACCCGTGTGTCTTGGAGAAGCAAGAGAACTGTTTGGTGTTAGGGTGTTTTAAACTCCATATATCAGTCCAGCCCACCTCGGCCAGCAGACGGCCTAGCAAAGTGCCCCGTCCGCTCACCGGGCCCACGGCCGGAGGATGCTTATCCAGTTGAGGATGTACATAGCTATTGAAGTCCCCCATAATCAGAGTGGGGACATCAGGTTTGTCCGACTGATATGTCAGCAGCATCTGAAGCACCTCTCTAGAGAATGGGGGGGTATGTAGACAAAGGCCAAGATAAGAATCATGGCAGACAATTTACCATAAAGAAATACATAACGTCCCTGAGAGTCTATTTCCGCATCCAGCTCTTGGAAGGCCAAGGACTTATGTATCAGTACACTCACTCCACGCGAATAAGCGGAGTGAGTGGAGTGATATGCCTTGCCCACCCAAGCATACCTCAAGTAAGGGATAACATCCTTGGTAAGATGCGTTTCTTGTAGTGATACAATCGCTGGATGGAACTTCTGCAGACAAGAGGAGATCATGGTCCTTTTCAGCGGGTCGTGCATCCCTCTAACATTCCAGGAAACTATTGTTGTGGACGCCATCTTGAGATCTGGTAGTAGCAGGAAGTAGCAGGGGAGTCCGTCTGTAAGACAGCATCAAAGGTCCCTTCTTGTCCAGCTTGCAGTCCGGGCTTAGCAAACAGACTTGGGGTGGAGAGAGGAGAGCAAAGCGGGTCAGATCTTGGTCTTCGGGGTATTGCCAGCCACTTAGATAGTAGTCCATGCAATTGTAGAACAGGAGTAGGGTTCTGGTTTCTTCCTTTTCCATGAATTGTCAGTGTTAAATGTCTCAACAGTGATGCAAGGGTGGCAGGCTCTGGCCCGCCATATCCGTTCACCAGGCCAACAAAACTTCTGCCAACAGGGCAATCAAACATCTGACGTAGAGTCTTCGTCTCTACCAAACTGTGGACCAATTTGGATAACCTCATTGAGTCCAGAAGCCGGTCAAGTGTGGTATACACCTAGAGAACCGGAGGTTGGCACACTGACGATGAGACCATTAACTCGTCCCAAAGGTTTGGCATTTAAATCTAGATGGTCATATGAGGAGTTAAACTTCCTTGCTGTCTGATTCAGCACCCTTTTAGTGGTCTTCTCCCCTGTCAACTTGGGGCCTATTTCGCAGGTTTTGTTCGTTATGATCTAGCCATTCGGCAGCCTCAGCGGCTGTTTCAAAGAAAGAGACCTGTCCCCTGACTGTTACTCGGAGTTTGGCCGGGTAAAGCATAGCGTAAGTAATCTGGAGGCACTGGAGTCTTTGTTTGACATCCGTAAACTTTAACCGTCTGCGTTGTACTTCAGCCGAGAAGTCTGGATAAAAAGAGATTCTACTGCCATTGTGTTGAATAGCACCCCTTTCTCTCGCCAGACGCAGGATCACCTCTCTGTCTCTATAGTTTAATATCCTGTCCAGCATGGACCGGGGTCTGCTCCCAGGTGGTGGTGGGCGCGGTGGGGTGCGGTGGGCCCGCTCCACAGCAAATAGAGGGGAGAAGGCCTCCCGGCCAAAAGTGTCCAAAAGCCAGTCCTCCACAAATGATGTGGGATCCCGGCCCTCAATTTTCTCCGGTAGGCCCACGATGCGCACATTATTACGCCTCAAGCGGTTCTCAATGTCATCTGTTTTGGCAGTATTCAGTGCGGCTTGTTGTGCAGCAGCTCTAGTGTCTCTGACCAGGGGTGGTAATTGGTCTTCCATGTCGCTAATTCTGCCCTCCGCTGCAGTAGTGCGCTCTCTAATCTTTTGGAGATCTTGGCGCAGCAAGGAGACTGACTCTGCTAGCCCCCCAAACTGTGTTTTCAGATCATCCACTGCCGCTGTACATTTATGCACCGCCAGTAAAATATCAGATAGTGTAGGCTGGGTGTTTTCCTCTCCAGGGCCCTCCATATGATTCGCACTGAGGCCCAGTGAAGTGTCCAAGGGCAGCGTGTCATCTTGCCCCCCCACCTCCATGTCTTCAGTCTGGGTGTTAGGTGTGGAATGTACCGTGGCTGATACCCTCTGTGTGTAGAAAAGCATGTCTCGGGGCTGCTCTTTAGGGTTTTTAGGAGGCTTAGATTGCTTACCCTCTCGTTCCTGTGACTTGTCAGCGCCACGAGGAGCGCGCTGTGGAAGCTGCAGGCCGTCGCCATCTTGGGCCTCCCTGCTCGTACAGGCCGCGGGCTGTTTATCGGCTTTGCGGGACATTTCTCTCCTCGGGTGTGGGCTGCAAATACTCCGGGTACCTTCCAGGCGGCAAGGAGCGGGTAACGGATGGTACAGGAATGGGTGTTCAGTGGGATAGAGGATCACTGCAGGATGTAGTCAGCGGGAGCTCCGTGAAGTGCGACTGTTCACATGCCCGTACAGGCCACACCCCCCGACACATGTGTTTACGTTCGTGCGTGTGTGTATATGTGGGGGTGGGGCTCAAATATTTGGGGGGATTTTATGTGTTTGGGTGGAACTTAATCTTTTACAAAAAAATTTTTTTTTACTTAGCTTTTCTTTTTTCATCACAAAGGGGACAAAAGGCACCCTTTGTGATGTTTTTTGGTGACAGGTTCTCTTTATTGAGACATGCAGGGTCTAAAAAACCCTGCATGTCTCCCCTGTACTCCACTGAATGTTTTGCAATGTAGATCACATTGCAAAACATTATTTCCCGGCGGAGATAGCCTGGGACACAGAGAGCTTGACCCGGAACTGATGTCAGAGATGTCGCTTTCCGGGTCACTGCAAGAAGGGGGAGAGCGAATGTGTATCCGCTCTTCTCCTTCCCCTTCAGCCATTGCCACCCTCCATAATGGTCCTGGGCCTGCAGATGGGCAAGCGGAGCCCAGTAAGCATGGCGGGAGCGTGTGCACGGGGGGGTGCTGGTACCAGGGGTGTGTGAGAGAGATTAGGCAGCAGTGGCATTGCCGAACACTCTCACCTGACAGACCGGAGGCTTCCTATCAGTTTCACACACAATCCCGGTGGCTGCAGCCACTGGATTGTATGTAATACCCCCGCCATTAGGTCTGTATGACGTATAGACCTGGTGGCAAAAGGGTTAAGTGGAGTTTTCTGGACCTTCATCTTTTGTTCAGTTAAGGCCCAGATTATGGAGCAGGCTTGCTCAATCAAGAGGCCATGTTGCAACCATGGCATCACCCAACCTTCAATGAAGCAGTTCCCACTTATGTGGACAAGGTTGCATGGGCCGCAGGATAGTCTTTCACATCACTGTGCACACAGATGTCACCCACTTGCTCTCAATGTATCAGCTTTACCCACAAATTTCAGGCCAGAGCAGGGTAGCAACACTCACAGAGTCAAAGACTGTGACAATCTCCTACCCAATAAAGCACCCCACACTCTCATGTGGATTCACACTTTTACACTTTTGACAGTACAGGCTGCAAACACATACATGGAGTGATCCTGACCCATATCACATTCCACAAGCTCATCCCTCTTTGGGAATTAGACCACCAGATGACCCAGCTGATGCAATGCCCAGCAAAAAAACCTCATTGGATTCTCTATTAACCTGCCAGTTTTCAGGTGCCTTTGTTAGGAATATTTCGCACCTGAGTGGACACATTGCAGTCATCCACTGACATCTTGGTGCTGCAATCCGCCTCTTTGCTCCAGAGCAGCTCTCTTGTAGATGAAGGACCCTCAAAGTCACCCTCTGCCCCTCTTCGCCACAGCAGTCACCTCTTCCAGGGATTGAGCTATACACTGGACCACAAACAGTACAGTCCCTTGGGAATACCACACACAAAACTGTCCATGGTGAACAATCTTAGTGGGGTCAAATCCTCGGGTGGCAGCCAATCAAGGACATATAGCTGTGCATGGGCAGTTTGAGCCATGTCAAAGCACCAAGCATGGGCATGGTTTGTCCTCATGGTTAGAGTCACCGCAGACCTGCCAATTTTTGAGCCTTCAGAAGTTTATAGTCAAGTGCTGATTCTGGGACCAAGTCATAGTATGTCTGTTAGAGATCTGCAATCAGCACCTCTGCCCAGCCTGTCTCAGGCAGCCCCTCTCTAGTGGTAATCCATTTAAAGAGTGGCAGATAGACAGGTCAATGTCTGTTATGGTCATCTTGTGTAGAGTGTGCTGCGTGGACTTCCGCAGACCAGCCAGCATAACAAAACCCTCTTAGAGCCTTAGACCCACTCACTGGGTCACTGTGTTCAGTTGTTCTGTCAGCAATTGATTAGCCTCTTGTTTGGATGTGACTGCCTGGACCAGGGTCTGCTGCTGTGCAGCAGTTCATGGTGGGCCTGTGCTTAATCAGCGTCTCCATTGCTTTTCCAGTGGTTTTTGAAGCCTGTGCAGATTTAATCCCTAATTTAGGACTGGCATGCACCCCTCAACCTGCCCACAACCCACACTACTTGTCAGAGATCATGGGAAAACAGGCTCCTGCAACACAATTCCATAAGCTTAAAATCTGATTTATTTGTCAGTAAACACAACAAATATAGGGCGGTTTACTAAAACAGTTGCACACAGAAGTAACAAAACAGCTTCTAACTTCAGCTTGTTCAGTTAAGATTTGACAAACCTACAAGCTGATTGGTTACTATGCACCTTTGCACCACATTCTGTGTGAAACAGTTTTGTAACTCACCCCCACGTGGTATGTGCTTCTTAGCTATGCCAGAATAGTAGTCTCCTCCCTTCTCTTTTTCCACACAAAACACCCCCGTCTCTCACCTGACATATATACATATATATACATACACACAAGTCAAGTAGGAAGCATTCACATATGACTTTTGGGTTAAGCCCCAATACAAATTAGTAAAGGAGTAAAGCGCATCTTGGTCAATATCAGCATAACTCTTTTATGTTTGTATTGACTGGAGAGTAAAAGTGTCTATAGATACAATACATACATACATAAAAATGAACCGTTGGGAAGATTTAAAAAGTATAACATTATAGAAGGTAAATGGTAATCTGCTTTAATTAGAACCTCAATTAAATAACTCATCTGCAAAACAGCAACTCAGGGTTACTTAATTGAAATACATTCTGCCCCTGAAACAAGTGTTTGATTGACACTTCAGCATCTTGTTATACTGACCTAAAAGCTTATTCATTGTGTTCCTCTCTATTTTCAACCTGCACAAGATTAAATTATGTATTCATTAAACAGAGTCATTTGCATATACAGTACATTCCAAAATTGTTGTCAACTTTATTACATGGGCAGATCACACGTTTATGGAAACTAAGTTTCATATGCCTATTTTTGAAAATTAGTCTGAAGCAACCAATTCAATTATATTATAGTCTTCTTATTATAGTGATTCTGGTGCAATTATTAATTTGCTATTGATAATTATTCCATAAATTGACAGCGTGTGGCACTAATGATAATAATAAGCATGCATAAGGTAATGACAAATAATTTATTCAGCTTTGTTAATTTTCATTTGTTTATTGCTTTTCAGTATTTAGATCTTATAAAAGGAAATCAGAGCTAAATTCTGGACTCAAAATGAAATTCCTTCTTTGAGGACAGTTGAAATAAAACACATTTCTTTTGAATTTTTCCTCTGAACTTGTGTAGGAACACTTCTCTTGAGTGTATGGCGAGGTGGTAAAAGTTATTGCAATATGAAATGGGCATTTTATTGGATAGAATAGATGTGGTGAGTATCAGATTACTTTGGGAAAATACCGGGAGTTTATCTTTAGCAGTATATATTTTAAGTACTGACAATGGCAGGAAAGAAACATTTCCCTGATTACAGTGTGTTTGACATTTTTTTCAAAACTTTGTCCACCTTTCTGCTTCCCTTTCTTTCCTAAAAGGTAAAATAAGCTGCTCAAATCATTATCAGTGATGATAATGAATAAAAGCTGTAAGTACATAGCCCAATGCTCATAGTTTCCACAAACCAAATAAATTCTGACTATGGGTTTAAAGTGTCTATCATTAAATAACAATTTTACATTGAAATTATAATCATAATGTACTATAACTATTTTAAGTTCAAATAAAATTGTTATTAAAAAAGGGAAATCCACCCTGAAGCAGTTCATTATCTTCCAAAACAGTGTCCTTGGGAATAACATTTTCCAATTTCTCCTGTTCCTTCCACCAGTTTTGTGAATTGTTCACCACAGTGTACACCCATAGCCCTGATTCACACTGATGCAATTTCTGATGCGCTCCAAAACACATGGAATCGCATGGCAAGTCAAGTAACACAACTTT
Organism: Glandirana rugosa; assembly: GCA_018402905.1. NCBI lineage: Eukaryota > Metazoa > Chordata > Amphibia > Anura > Ranidae > Glandirana > Glandirana rugosa. Next base: position 353,766 of record BLSH010042194.1, on the reverse strand, counting down.
CTCTGGAAGCCGATGCAATTTAAAACCACATGCAGAACTCTTATCTGTCCTACAGTGACAAAATTCTAGTATGTTTTCTGGAAATCTGAGAGAGAGAAGCACCAGGACAGAAATCACAGCTGTATCCAAATTGCATGAAAAACGCAGTAGAATCAGATCTGAAACACATCAACTCGCACTGCAAATGATTATTTAAACTCACACTGCTAAATGAATTCCACTTACACTGCATCAGTGTGAACCTAGAGATAAGCGGTCACCTGATGATATTGACCACCTATTTCTTAAGTTATTCAACACTCGCAGTTGAGAAATAACTTTCTGTAAAAAAACTCTCTTTACTCCTTTCTTATCCTGCAATACACAGGCTCTCCTTTTAATAATATAGAGGTTCACATAGCAAAAAAAAATTTAAAATTGTAATAAAAAAACTCACATCCCCATGTGCTATACAGTGTTGTTTTATAAACACCTTATTGGACATGGCTACTTCTATGCATCAGGAGCAGGTCTTCTGATATTTTAAGTTGGATGTGAGGAATGGTGTGCTCCAAGTTAACATGTTTCATAGAATAAAAAAATAAAAAGCCTGTGGTTCCCATACCTTTTTTAAAATTAAATGGATACCAAACTTCACTGTGTATATCACTCCAAGAAGGGATGTTTGAAAGAAAATTGTTGTTAAAAATACCCTTCTCAGGTCTGGAGGCAGTTAACACCAGTGTAGAGGATAATTGCAAATTGGAAACATTAAAGGGGTTGTAAATCCTTGACGTTTTTCAGCTTAGTGCATTCTATGCATTAAGCTGAAAAACCTTCTGTAATGCAGCATCTCCTCAGAGCCCCACTTTTACTTACCTGAACCCAATCGTTCCAGTGATGGGGATGAGCACAGCAGCTCCAGGCGCTCTCTCGGGTCCTCTTTGGATAGATTGATAGCAGTAGGAGCCTTTGGCTTCCACTGTTGTCAATCAAATCCAATGATGCGGGTGTCGGGGGGCCGGGCTGAGTCCTGCTGTCTGTGTCAATGGACGCAGCAGCAGGACTCAGGAGCGCATTCAAGTTCACCCATGGAAAGCGGAGACCAGGTAAGTATAACATGTTTGTTATTTAAAAAAAAACCTTTACAACCCCTTTAATAGAAAAAAATACTAAGTGCTAAATAAACATTTGCAATCACATTATTCAGTAGACAAAACATATACTGCACATTTTAGGGATTTTTTCACTGCTGAATCATTTTCCCTCCCTGTAACCTACAGCATCTCTACAGTAACAGACAATTATAATTATTATTATACAGGATTTATATAGTGACAACAGCTTGCACAATGATTTACAATATAAAAAGAGACAGAACAGTTACAATACAAATTAGGATAAGAAGTTTAGGGGGGCTCTGTTCATGAGAGGGAGGGGCAAGTGATGCAAAAAGGTGATAACTGTGTAGGGATGCATGTTTTTTACTTAACACCTTTTAAAAGTACATGTGAACCCTTACATTGTAAACCAACTCATTCAGTTTAACCACTTGCTGACCGCCCTATAGCACTTAAACTGCTACAGGGCGGCAGCTGTGCGCAGGATCACATATATATAAATGATCCTGCACCTCAGCCTGCTGAATTATCTGCTGTGATTATTCACTGGATGAACTCTGGCACCCGCTGATCTTAGTAAACTACACAGAATGAGGTTTCACATGCAAGCTTGTCAGCGGCTGCATGGTAACACCCACTGAGACTTTTGACTGTCAGTCTGACCTGGATCCAGCCTGGAGCACTGCACTTGGGAGAGCTATCACAGCTTTACACATATGCGCTTCTTATCTGTACTAAATGTGAGTGTTTAGTGTTACTTTCATACTTTTTATCTCTAAACAATAAACAGTATTGCAATAGGAGCCAGTGCTCTCTGTCTTTCTATTTTATCTTTGCAGTTGTCAGTTCTTCAGCTGGTTGATAAGCAGCACAGCTCACTACATACCACATTGACTTAACCCCTTTCTTGGTGAACACTTCAGACTCCTAAAAAAACATGTTTTATTGCACAGGATAAATCCTTTTTGTGGATTTTTTATTGTGTTCCTATTTTTCCTCTTTTTAAGACTCACTGGACTCTAGTGTTATGTTGGTAATTTTTATTCAATTCTTTTTTGACAGAACGAGGAGCTGCCTATGTAAACAAGGCAGATTGTTGTTCTGGCAGGGAGAAGGGATGGATTCTGTGTCCCTGCAAAGCAGGGACTCAAATCCACCTCTTTCCCTAGTAAAAACAGCACACATAGTAGACACAAACATTGGCTAAGCACACAGTTAACCCTTTGATTGCACTAGATGTTTAACCCCTTCCCAATAGTGTCATTAGTACAGTGACCGTGCCCTTTTAGCACTGAATTAATGTCACTTGTTCCCGCAAAGTATCAAAAGTGTCACCACAGTATCGCAGTCCTGATATAAGTCACTGACCATCTCCATTACTAGTATAAAAAAAAAATGACATAAATATATCCCATAGTTTGTAGATGCTATAACGTTTGCAAAAACCAATCAATATACGCTTGTTGGGATTTTTTCGTACCAAGAACATGTAGCAGAATACATATTGGCCTACATTTATGAAGAGTTTAGATTTTTCTTTTTTTTTATTGAAAGCGTTTTATATCACAAAGTAAAAATACTTTCAGGTCTTTTTTTGTTTATAGCGCAAAAAAATAAAAAATGCAGTGGTGGTCAAATACCATTTATGTATTTATTTATTTATTTCAGGTACTTATAGGCTTCATGCACACAGGACTTTAAAAAAAACAGCCAAAAAAGGTCAGTAGCTTATCAGGGATGTTTCCAGCTTTTACCAGCATTATATTACCGCCATTTTTTCACATTTTTCTGCTTTTTTAAAGGGCCAGCTTTTTTTTTTTTTTCAACTGGTCTAAAATGTCCAAAAACATTGGGGATTGATGTTTTTGGGCGTTTTTGGACGTTTTTAAGTGTTTGAAGGTTTTTACCTTCAGGTCTTGGGTTTTTTTTACAGCTCAAAAACATCACTGCTAAAAACAGCTGATAATAGCCTATGTGTGCATGAACACATAGGATAACATGATGGAGGGTTTATTAATTGTAGAAAAAAACATCTGCAGCTAAAAACAGCTGCTGTAAAACAGTCAAAAAACGTCCTGAGTGCATGAGGCCTTATAGCGCTGTCAAGTTACGTAGTGCTTTACATATATATTGTACATTCACATCAGTCCCTACCCTCAAGGAGCTTACAATCTAAGGTCCCTAACTCACATTCATACATATACTAGGGCCAATTTAGACAGGATCTAATTTACCAACCAGCATGTCTTTGGAGTGTGGGAGGAAACCAGAGAACATGCAAACTCCAGGCAGGTAGTGTCATGGTTGGGATTTGAACCAGTGTCCCTTTTTCTGCCAGGCGAAAGTGATATCCACTACACCACTGTGCCTCACCCCAATACCATTAAAAGAAAGCTCCATTTGTGGGAAAAAAAGTACATTGATTTTATTTGGTTACAGTGCCGCACAACCATATAATTGCCAGTTAAAGTAATGCAGTGCCGTACCACCAGAAATTGCCTGGTCATGACGGGGGGGGGGGGGGGGGGT
>BLSH010042194.1:330129-347727 GCA_018402905.1 Glandirana rugosa | reverse complement strand
TATATATATATATATATATATATATATATACATATATACAGAATGTACTGTGATGGCTTGGGGTAACTTAGCTCATTGGTAGAGCCAAACAGTGAATCTGTTTCACACCAGAAGTCAGTTTTAGGGCTTTTTTTGCCCACTTTTATTGAAAGCAAAAGTAAAACATCACATAAATGTCTTCCCACACAGGGGGCTCTCCCCATCGAAGTGATACTCAAACAATATTCAGCCTTATGGGCTCACTTTGCAGCTTCTCTCTCAGGCCTCCTGCCTTGGTCCTTCAGACCATCAAACACAGACAGTCCCCCAGTGCTCGTGCACTAAATGCTGTATCTTTGTCAGCTCTTACTGTGTCTCTTGCAGCTCCCAGATGCTATATCCTCGCAGGCTCAGCCTTTCACTGACCTCACTGTTCCAGCATGGACAGCATGAAGCACCATGCTCCCTGCATCTCCATTGCAATAATCGGGAGAATGGGGCCACTAACCTCTACTCCCAGCTCTAACATATGCCCAGCTCAAACCTGGCTCATTAGTGTGCATGTTTTCTGCAAAGAGGCTTACAGAGGTGGACATTGAAGGACAGGCAGGCTGTTCTCCCAACACAGCCAGGAAACTGACCACACTGTAAGGGATGTGCTCGGTTTGAAACAAGAAAGCAGGGGGACTGGCAGAATCAGCATGATACAAATACACATATCAGGAATAGAATTGAGCGAACCCGAACTGTAAAGTTCGGGTTCGTACCGGACTTTAGGGTGTCCATGTCCCAAACCTGAACCCGGACATTTGAGAAAAAGTTTGGGTTCGGGGTTTGGGTATGTTTTCGCGCCTGTTGAATAGCTGCAGGGCAGCCAATCACCAATGGTTTCACTTGTTTGCCCTTAGAAGCCATCACAGCCATGCCTACTAATGGCATGGCTGTGATTGGCCAGTGCATCATGTGACCCAGCCTGTATATAAGCTGCATGCCACATCATCTCATACTAGTGTAGGGAGAGAATGCTGCTGCTGCTTTGAGGGACAGATTAGCTTTAGAAAATAATCTCATACTAGTGTAGGGATAGGATGCTGCTGCTGCTGTGAGGGCCAGATTAGCTTTCGAAAATCATCTCATACTAGTGTAGGGAGAGGATGATGCTGCTGTGAGGAACAGATTAGCTTTAGAAAATCTGTTAAAAACAGTGATTTATTGGTGGGTGGTTGCTAGAGGAGATTTTTGTTTGCTAGAGTACATTTTGTTTGCTAAGCAAAGTGCCTCATATAAAACTTAAGCAATTTTTCTGTTTGTTAGGTAGGCGTTTGCAGCCACTTTTGCAAGTGCAGTGCACTTGCAACTGCTTGTGTGTCAGGGACACTGCTTTAATTGTGTTCTGTTAGTTCAGTTGGCAACATTTTGGCATATTTAAATACTGCTTTTACATTGCAGTTAGACAAATTAAAAAAAAACATTTTTTTTTGTGCAAAATATTACATTTGCGGCCAGCGGGGCATTTCTTGCACAAAATTAAAAAGTGCGTCTACATTACTGGTTTCAAAAAAAAAAAAAAAAATAGTGCTACATAGTACATTTGCACCTTGCTGTGCATTTCTTGCACAAAATTAAAAAGTGCGTCTACATTGCTGGTTTAAAAAAAAATGAGTGCTACATAGTACATTTGCACCTTGCTGTGCATTTCTTGCACAAAATTAAAAAGTGCGTCTACATTGCTGTTTTAAAAAAAGAATAATAAATAGTGCTACATAGTACATTTGCACCTTGCTGTGCATTTCTTGCACAAAATTAAAAGAGTGCGTCTACATTGCTGGTTTAAAAAATAACATAAATTTGTGCTAAATAGTACATTTGCATCCAGAATGAGGAGAGTGTCAAATAAGTGACATGGTCGTGGTCGTGGTGCTGCTGGTGCTGCAGGTGTTGGTGGTGTTGGTGAAGCTGCTGTTGCAAGGAGAGGGCGCGGTCGATCTCTGTCAGCTACATGCACAAGTGAAACACCTTCCTCAACACCTTCTGTAGCCGACAGAACCTTCAATGTTATATGGTAGGCCTGAATGCCGCTCAACGAATGGTGAGGCCAGAACAAGTACAAGCGATAGTAGATTGGGTGGCTGACAATGCCTCCAGTTCCTTCACATTGTCTCCCACCCAGTCCCTTGCTAAAAGCTCAGAGTTGGCACCTGAACCCCATGGCCATCTGTCTTTCACCTCAGCCCCTTGTAAATCAGCTAAGCAGTCTGAGCCCCAAGTCATGCAGCAGTCTCTTATGCTTTTTGATGACTCTGCTGATGTGCTTTCTGTGGGCCATCCACATAGCCCTGCCCCAGAAGTGGAAGACATTGGGTGCACCGATGCCCAACCACTTCTGTTTCAGGATGAGGACACGGAAACACCACCACAGCACGTCTCTGATGATGATGAAACACAGGTGCCAACTGCTGTGGCTTTCTACAGTGTGCAGATTGACAAGGAGGGCAGTGGTGAAGAGTAGGTGGAAGATGATGTGGAGGATGATGAGGTCATAGACCCCACATGGAATGAAGGTCATCCGAGTCATGTGTGCAGTTTGGAGGAAGAGGAGGTGGTCGCACAGAGGCACCAGCACAGCAAAAGAGGAAGCAGGTTGCAAAAGCAGAGCGACCGTCCCGTAGACAGTACGCCTGCTACTACCCACCGCACCCAGGGACCTAGCACAACAAAGGCAGCTCAAAGGAGTTCCCTGGCATTGCAGTTCTTCGGACAATGTGCTGACGACAAGACACAAGTGGTTTGCACGCTGTGTAATCAGAGCCTGAAGCAAGGCATAAATGTTCTAAACCTGAGCACAACCTGCAAGACCAGGCATCTACATGCAAAGCACGAGCTGCAGTGGAATAAGCACCTCAAAATCCAAGAAAGGTCTCGGGCTCCTCCTGCTTCCTCTTCTGCTGCTGCCTCGGCCTCTTCCTCCACCTCTACAGTGCCAGTGTCACCTGCCACCCAGCAAACAGACAGTGTGACAGCAGCACCACCATGTCCGCCACTGTCCCCAAGCATTTCCACACGGTCCCATGGAAGCTTAGAGCTCTCCATCTACCAAACACTGGAGAGAAAGAGGAAGTACCCCCCTACCCACTCGCAATCCCTGGTCCTGAATGCAAGCATTTCAAAATTCATGGCTTTTGAAATGCTGTCGTTCCGTCTGGTGGACACGGACAGTTTTAAAAACCTGATAGCGGTGGCTGTCCCACAGTAAGTGGTTCCCAGCCGCCACTACTTTTCCAGGCAAGCCATCCCTTCCCTGCACAAACAAGTCGGGGACCAGATCAAGTGTGCACTGCACAACGCCATCTGTGGCAAGGTCCACATAACCACTGATACGTGGACCAGGGACGCTATATCTCGCTAAGTGCACACTGGGCAAATGTAGTGGCAGGTGAGCCTGAGGCGGATAGCAGTTTGGCGCATGTCCTTCCGCCACCAAGGAATGCAGGGCATTTCTATTTGCCTCCTGTTGCCTCCTCCTACTCCGCTTCCTCCTCCTCTACCACCTCCTCATCCGGTCAAAGTAACACCTTCACCACCAACTTCAGCACATTCAGGGGGAAACGACAGCAGGCTGTTTTAAAACTAATATGTTTGGGTGATAAATCCCACACTGCGCAGGAGCTGTGGATGGGCATTAAACAACAGACCGATGAGTGGTTGTTGCCACTGAGCCTCAAGCCTGGTCTGGTGGTGAGTGATAATGGACAAAATCTCATAGCAGCTCTGGGCCTAGCCGGTTTGACGTACATCCCTTGCCCGGCGCATGTGCTGAATTTGGTGGTGCAGAAATTTCTAAAAAACTACCCGGATATGTCAGAGCTGCTGCAGAAAGTGCGGGCTGTCTGTGCATGCTTTTGACATTCTCTCCCTGCTACTGCTTGCCTGTCTGCACTGCAGTGGAACTTCAGCCTTCCCGCTCACCGCCTCCTATGCAACGTGCCCACAAGGTGGAACTCCACCTTGCACATGCTGGAGAGACTGTGCGAGCAGCAGCAGGCAATAGTGGAGTTTCAGCTGCACGGGCCAGTCACTCTGCGGAACAGCACCGCTTTACCACCAACAAGTTGGCCTCCATGCGAGAACTGTGTACCATATTGCAGTGTTTCAAGTACTCCAACAACATGGCCAGTGCCGATGGTGCTGTTCTCAGCGTTACTATCCCACTTCTATGTCTCCTTGAAAAAACACTTCGGGCAATGATGGAAGAGGATGTGGCACAGGAGGAAGAGGAGGAGGAAAAGGGGTAATTTCCACGGTTATCAGGCCAGTCATTCACAAGTGGCTTGGAGGGTAGGTTCCTACACCAGCATAGGCCAGGTAAAACATTTTCAAGCCAGGGCACAGTTCTTGAGTATGAGGAGGACGAGGATGATGAGGAAGAACCGTGTTCACAGCAGGGTGGCACCCAACGCAGCTTGTGGGCATCACTGGAGCGTGGCTGGGGGGATACGGAGGACACAGGTGATACACCTCCCACAGAGGACAGCTTGTCTTTGCCTCTGGGCAGCCTGGCACACATGAGTGACTACATGCTGCAGTGCCTGCGCAACGACAGCTGAGTTGCCCACATTGTAACTTGTGCTGATTACTGGGTGGCCACCCTGCTGGATCCCCGTTACAAAGACAACGTGCCATCCTTAATTCCATCACTGGAGTGTGATACGCCTACACGTACTGACTGATGGGTCTGCCCCATTCAACTTCTGGGTCTCCAAATTGGGCACATGGCCTGAGCTTGCAATTTATGCCTTGGAGGTGCTGGCCTGCCCTGCAGCCAGTGTATTGTCTGAACGTGTCTTTAGCACGGCAGGGGGCATTATCACAGACAAGCGCAGATGCCTGTCCACAACCAACGTGGACAAGCTAACATTTATTAAAATGAACTAGGCATGGATCCCACAAGACCTGTCTGTACCTTGTGCAGAATAGACATTTATACTGGCCTCACACAGCCATTGGTATACTTAAGTGAACTTATTCTTTTTTTTTTATAGAACATAAGTCTTTATTGGAATTTGTAACAGGAGAAACATGAAAAATAAACCATGGTACATTTTATATGGAAAAAGTGAACCCATGCTAGAACATCTCTGGGTTTGTCTGCAGATAGTGATCTTTTTTTTTTTTTAATATGTCTCAATATTTTGGGGGCTACCCCAAGTAGAAAAAAAAACCTCCTCCTCCTCCACCGCCACTTCCACCTACACAGCCACGGTCACCGCCTCCTCAACCTCCTACTCCACATCCACCTCCTCCTCCATTTTTTTTATGTGATTTTAATTTATTTCCCTATCCACATTTGTTTGCAAAGCACTTGTCCTACTCTTACTCCCATTTTGCTTCCTTTTGCAGACCTCTAGCCCTTTCCAGGACTTTTTTAGAGCCATTTTAGTGCCCAAAGTTTGGGTCCCCTTTGACTTCAGTGGGGTTCTGGGTCAAGTTCAGGTCAAGTTCGGGGCCGAACTCAAACTTTTTCTCAAAGTTCGGCCGAACCTGCTGAACCCGAACATCCAGGTGTCCGCTCAACTCTAATCAGGAATATGAAATGCTGAGGTAACATACACTTTAATATTGTACTAATTCTATTTTTTTAAATGATATGGCTTCTCAACTAAATTCTGCTTCTACCAGGATCCAGTCAACCATTTACAATTGAATGATAGATATAGAGGACCAATTTTTGATTAAACTTAGTATATTTGTAATTATAACCAAGCTACTGCATTATACACGGCTGTTAAAACTTAAGTGCATCTCTGTAATAAGCTTTATTAACAAGTGCCAAAAAACTGCTGATGTTACAATTTTCAGCAATTCGATTAATATACCAAAAAAGTACATTCAGATGAATTCACTGTGGGAGCTTTACTGAACATGCTAGTATGAGTCAAAAGTTTATTACTGCAATAAAGCAGCATAAGACAATAATATGGGGCAATGCAATAAATACAGAAAGAAACTTGCATGCTTTTTTCCAAAACATTAAATAGATGCATTCTACAAATTGTCTGAAGATATAAGATAAAGTGAGCATTCTTAAATACCTGTTCTCTTTTAAATAATGTATTTATTTTTAACCCCTTGCAGGCATATCTACTTTTAAAATGTAATGAAATATTTTTGAATGTGTCCATTTTTGATGTAATATTCACTAAGACATATTGTTTTACGTTTATACTAGTAACTTCCCACTTTGCTATATAATAGAGACATTGTTTGCTGCTTGTTAGAATTAGAGAACCTCTAGGGGCTAATATACTAAAGGAAAATTGACTGTGCACTTTCGCCAAACCACTGCAGCGATGCGGTAGGAAAGTCGCAGACAGCATGAAGCCCAGCCGGAGATCAACCGCCAGCTGGTGGAGGCTCTGATGGAGTTAAAAAAGGAGTCCACACCTCCCGTGGCACTGGAACAAAAGTTGGTACTCTCCTCTTACCACCTGTAGAAGATGACACCTGTGTACCTCATGACTTTTTAAAGAGTCACTCTTCACGAAGGATGGCCAAAAGAACAGTGGGCAGGACTGGTAGCACCATTCTTGACAAGTGAACCCCAAAAGGCCTATTTTGATTTGGAACCAGATAAGGCTCAGGACTATGAGACTCTAAAGCAAGGGTCTCAAACTGGCGGCCCTCCAGCTGTTGCAAAACTACAAGTCCCATTATGCCTTTGCCTGGGGGAGTCATGCTTGTAACTGTCAGCCTTGCAATGCCTCATGGGACTTGTAGTTTCGCAACAGCTGGAGGGCCGCCAGTTAGAGACCCCTGCTCTAAAGGCAGAGATACTCACACACCATGGCAGTTGGGGCCCAACGGGTGCATCAGTGGACCTACTGCATTGACAAGCCATCCCCCTTTCAAATGTTTGACCTGGTCCATCTTATGAGGAAGTGACTGCAGCCGGAAACCTTGCTGGGCCCCCAGATTGTGGAGCGTGTAGTCATGGACCGGTATCTTCATGCGCTCCCTGCTGCTTTGAGGAAATGGGTCAGCTATGGGGACCCAAAAAAATGCACGCCAACTGGTGGACCTTGTGGAGATATACGGCTTCTGAGGACCTGCTGAACCCGTCTGTGCCCCACTTCGGTGTGTCAAGGAGTGAAAGGCTGCCCAGCGGACCAGCGTAAGACTGTTCCAGCACTCAAGGGCATGGGGAAAACCAATAAGACTAATGTCTTATTAAAATTAGTTAACTAGTGTTAACTAATGCGACTCTAGACCCTAGACCTGGAGACTGGCCAAAGAAGCCAGGAAGGTCATTGAGGCCTGTAAGAGGACTGGGTATAGATCACAAACAGTGCTACCAATGCCATGCATTAGGCCATACTGCTGCCAATTGTCCCTTGAATGATGAACCCATGCAATGTGATTATACTTATGTGAATAGACGCCTTTCTCTTTTTTCACAGGTTGCATGTAAGGCATCATATTCAGATCACGTGGAAAGACAAATATGTATTATTTTTGTTGATGGGAAGCCAGTGGCTGCACTGCTTGATTCTGAGTATTGTGTCACTAGTCAAAAGCAATAGTGTAAATCCTGCAAAACTTCACCCCAGCACTGTCGGTGCTGTTTGCATTCATGGTAACACCAGAGACTACCAGACAGCAGTGGTTGAGACTGATGCCTCCTGGGGCAGGGTGACACATTCAGTGGAGGTAGTACCCTCGCTGCTTCAAGAGGCCCTAGTAGGGAGAGACTTTCCCCATTTCTGGCAGCTATAGAAAAGCAGGGGATCTCTGGTGGATAGAGCTCCCCCTGCTGGGGAAGCACAGGAACTCAGCCCAGACTCTTTGATTGCCCAGGTGGAAGGGAGACTGGTGGTGTGACCGACGATATGGGGAGACACTCTTCCTTTCCCAGTAATGGCTGAGGATCAGGACAAGTTGGAAGCCAGCCCCCAGCTGGAGGTTAATGACCCAGAAAACATCTCTGACTCTAACAGTGAGTTTGGACAGAGTGTGGTCCCTGACTTAGAGGTCAGGAGAGAGGATTTTTCTACAGAGCATATACGAGACATCACCCTCATTAGAGCCAGAAAAAATGTTAAGCTAGTGGATGGGGAACCTGGGGATCCTAATTTGGGGTGTCTTTTCCCTTCATGGCTATTAAAAACAATGCACTGTATCAGGTGGTAAAACACGGTTAGGACAAGGTAGAACAATTAGTGGTTACCAAACCATATCGCAGGATGGTGCTGGACCTGGCCCATGATCGTATTATGGGGGGGGGGGGCATCTTGGTACAAAGAAGACCAGGGAGAAAATAACCCACAGATTCTTCTGGCCCGGGTTGTATGCAGTTGTCAAGGAATACTGCGAATCGTGCCCTGAGTGCCAAGTGTCAGCACCATCACCCCATTTTCGTAGTCCTCTTGTCCCACTACACTTAATTGACGTGCCATTTGAAAGAATTAGTATGGATCTTGTGGGACCAGTAGTAAAGTCTGCCCGGGGACATCGGCATATCCTAGTAACACTAGACTATGTGACCCACTATCTGGAAGCCATACCCTTGCGGAACACCTCTGCTAAGCATGCTGAAAAAGGTAGTGGATAAAAATGGCGGGATTGGGATTTTTTGCTGCCATATCTCATGTTTGCCATACGAGAGGTTCCCCAGGAGTCTATTGGGTATCCCCCCATTTGAACTCTTGTATGGTAGACATCCCAAGATATTGTTAGATGTTGCAAAGGAAACCTGGGAAGGAGAAGCCACCCCTCATAGAAGCGCCATCAAGCATATTTCCTTAACCACTTCTATACAGGACATTTACACCCCCTTCCTTCCCAGACCAATCTTCAGCTTTCAGTGCTCTCATATTTTAAATGACAATTACTCAGTAGTGCTACACTGTACCCAAACAAAATGTTTATCATTTTTTTCTCACAAATAGAGCTTTATTTTGGTGGTATATAATCACTGGTGTTTTTTTATTTTTTTCAATATAAGGGAAAAAGTAGGGAAAATTTTGAAAAAAAAACTTTTTTAGTTCATATTGAACATTTTTGCAAAAAAGTCATTTTTCTTCATAAATTTTGGCCATAATTTATACTGTTACACATCTTTGGTAAAAATAACCCGAATTAGTGTAAATCATGTACTCTCTGTGAAAGTTATATAGTCTACAAGCTATGGTGCAAATCATTGAAAATTGATCACACCTGATGTACTGACCACCTATCTCATTTCTTGAGAACCTAACAAGCCAGGAAAGTATGCATAGCCTCCAAATGACCCCCTTTTGGAAAGTAGACATGCCAAGGTATTTAGTAATAGGCATGGTGAGTTTTTTGAAGTTGTAATTTTTTTCCCACAATGCTTGCAAAATTAAGATTTTTTTATTTTTTTACACAAAATTGTTATAACAAGTTATTTCTCACACACAACATATGCATATTTGGCGATACCCCATGTGCAAGACCTTTACACAGCCTTTTAACATACAAAGGCCTAACATTGAAGTAGCACCTTCAGGTGTTCCACGAGCATAAATTACACATCTCATTTCTCAGCCACCTATTAAAATTTTGAATGCCCTGGAGCACCAGGACAAAGGAATTGCACACAAAATGACCCCCTTTTTGAAAGCAAACACCCTAACGTATAATCTATGAGGCATAATGAGTCTTTTGAATGGTTAATTTTTTTCCAGAAATTTTTGGAAAATTTGGGAAAAAATGAAAATGCATTTTTTTAACACAAAGTTGTCCATTTATAAGATATTTCCAACACATAGCAAATATATAGCCAAAATGACACCCCAAAATACATTCTGCTGCTCCTCCTGAGTATGGTGATACCACATGTGTGAGACTTTTACACAGCATGGCCACATACACAGGCCCAAGATTAAAGTAGCACCTTTAGGCGTTCTACGGGCATAAATTACACATCTTATTTCTCAACCACCTATTGCACTTTTGAAGGCCCTGGAGCACCAGAACAATGGAATGGCCCACACAATGACCCCATTATGGAAAGCAAACACCCCAACGTATAATCTATGAGGCATAATGAGTCTTTTGAACATGTAATTTTTTTCCAGAAGTTTTTGGAAAATGTGGAAAAAAATGAAAACAATTTTTTTTTACACAAAGCTGTCCATTTATAAGATATTTCCAACACATAGCATGTACATAGCAAATATTACACCCTAAAATACATTCTGATGTACGTCCTGAGTATGGTGATACCACATGTGTGAGACTTTTACACATCCCGGCCACATAGAGAGGTCCAACATGCAAGGAGCACCATCAGGCGTTCTAGGAGCATAAATTACACATAAAATATCCTAATGACCTATTACAATTTTGAAAGCCCTGGAGCACCAGGACAGTGGAATTACCCACAAAATGACCCCATTTTGGAAAGCAAACACCCCAACGTATATTCTATGATGCATTATGAGTCTTTTGTACGGTTCATTTTGTTCCACAAGTCTTCGGAAAACGTGGAAATAAAATGGAAACGTATTTTTTTTTACACAAAAACACATAGCATGTACATAGCAAAAATTACCCCCAAAATATATTCTGCTACTCGTCCCAAGTATGGCAATACCACATGTGTGAGACTTTTACACAGCCCGGCCACATAGAGAGGTCCCGCATTGAAGTCGTACCTTCAAGCGTTCTAGGAACATAAATTACACCCCTAATTTCAATCCTGCCTATCACACTTTTGAAAGTCCTGGAGCACCAGGACAATGGAAATACCCACAAAATTACCCCATTTTGGAAAGCAAATGCCCCAATGTATATTTTATGAGGCATGGGCTGCAGATAGGTACTCGGGTACTCTTATGGGCTGCAGATAGGTACTCGGGTACACTGATGGATTAGTGGGCTGGTAAAAGGTACTCGGTACTCTGATGGGCTGGTAAAAATTTCTCGGGTACTCTGATGGGCTGGTGACAGGTATTCAGGTACTCAGATGGTCTGGTGCCAGGTACTTGGGTACTCAGATGGGCTGGTGACAGGTACTCAGGTACTCTGATGGACTGGTGACAGGTACTTGGGTACTCTGATGGGCTGGTGACAGGTACTCGTGTAATCAGAAGGGTTGGTATTTGGGTACTCTGATGGGTTGCTAACGGGTACTCGGGTACTCTGATGGGTTGGTGACAGGTGCTCGGGTACTTTGATGGGTTGGTGACAGGTGCTCGGGTACTCTGATGGGTTGGTAACAGGTACTCGGGTACTCTGATGAGATGGTGACAGGTGCTTGGGTACTCTGATGGGTAGGTGACAGGTGCTCGGGTACTCAGATGGGTTGGTGACAGGTACTTGGGTACTTTGATGGGCAGGTGACAGGTACTCGGGTACTGTGATGGGTTGGTGACAGGTACTCGGGTACTCTGATTACTAGTGACAGGTACTAGGGTACTCAGATGAGCTAGTGACAGATACTCGGGTACTCAGATGGGCTAGTGACAGGTACTAGGGTACTCAGATGGGCTAGTGACAGGTACTCAGATGGACTGGTGACAGGGGCTCGGGTACACTGATAGATTGGTGACAGGTACTCGGGTACTCTGAAGGATTGGTGACAGGTACTCAGGTACTCTGATGAGACGGTGACAGGTTCTTGGGTACTCTGATGGGTTTGTGGCAGGTACTCGGGTACTCAGATGGGCTAGTGACAAGTACTCGGGTACTCTGATGGGCTGGTGACAGGTACTTGGGTACTCTGATGGGCTGGTGACACGTACTTGGGTACTCTGATGGGCTGGTGACAGGTACTCGTGTAATCAGAAGGGTTGGTATTGGGGTACTCTGATGGGTTAGTAACAGGTACTCGGGTACTCTGATAAGATGTGACAGGTGCCTGGGGTACTCTGATGAGATGGTGACAGGTGCTCGGGTACTCTGATGGGTTGGTGACAGGTGCTTGGGTACTCTGATGGGCTGGTGACAGGTACTCAGGTACTCAGATGGGTTGGTGACAGGTACTTGGGTACTCTGATGGGCTGGTGAAAGGTATTCGTGTGATCAGAAGGGTTGGTATTTGGGTTCTCTGATGGGTTGGTAACAGGTACTCTGATGAGATGGTGACAGGTGCCTGGGGTACTCTGATGAGATAGTGACAGGTGCTCGGGTACTCTGATGGGTTGGTGACAGGTGCTCGGGTACTCTGATGGGTTGGTGACAGGTGCTCGGGTACTCTGATGGGTTGGTAACAGGTACTCGGGTACTCTGATGAGATAGTAACAGGTGCTTGGGTACTCTGATGGGTTGGTGACAGGTGCTTAGGTACTCAGATGGGTTAGTGACAGGTACTTGGGTACTTTGATGGGCAGGTGACAGGTACTCGGGTACTGTGATGGGTTGGTGACAGGTACTCGGGTACTCTGATGACTAGTGACAGGTACTAGGGTACTCAGATGGGCTAGTGACAGGTACTCGGGTACTCAGATGTGCTAGTGACAGGTACTCGGGTACTCAGATGGGCTAGTGACAGGTACTAGGGTACTCAGATGGGCTAGTGACAGGTACTCAGATGGACTGGTGACAGGTACTCGGGTACTCTGATGAGCTGGTGACAGGTACTCGGGTACTCAGAAGGGTTGGTGACAGGTACTCCGGTACTCTGATGGGTTGGTGACATGTGCTGGGGTACTCTGATGGATTGGTGACAGGTACTCGGGTACTCTGATGGGCGGGTGACAGGTACTAATGTACTCTGATGGGCTGGTATTTGGGTACTCTGATGTGCTGGTAACAGGTACGCGGGTACTCTGATGAGATGGTGACAGGTGCTCGGGTACTCTGCGTTGGTGATAGGTGCTCGGGTACACTGATGGATTGGTGACAGGTAGAGATAATACTAATAGCCGCTAATAAGTGAACATCTGTTCTGCACACATCTGTATAGTCTGTGTGTCACTTTTAATATAGCCGCTAATAACTGAACATCTGTTCTGCACACATCTGGAATATGTGTGTGAAACTACAGCATAGAGAAGAACAGGTATATGGTTTCGCTCTGCTATAGTTTCAAACCCAGTTTGCAGATGTTTGCAGAACAGTGATATGATATCACTGTTCTGCAAACATCTGCAAACTGGGTTTGAAACTCGGATACTCTGATGGGTTGGTAACAGGTACTCAGGTACTCTGATGAGATGGTGACAGGTGCTCGGGTACTCTTATGGGCTGGTGACAGGTGCTAGAGGTACTCTGATGGGTTGGTAACAGGTACTCAGGTACTCTAATGGGTTGGTGACAGGTACTGGGGTACTCTGATGGGCTGGTGACAGGTGCTCGGGTACTCTGGGTTGGTGACAGGTGCTTGGGTACACTGATGGATTGGTGACAGGTACTCGGGTACTCTGAAGGATTGGTGACAGCTACTCAGGTACTCTGATGAGATGGTGACAGGTGCTCGGGTACTCTGATGGCTTTATGGCAGGTACTCGGGTACTCAGATGAGCTGGTGACAAGTACTCGGGTACTCTGATGGGCTGGTGACAGGTACTAGGGTACTCTGATGGGCTGGTGACACGAACTCGGGTACTCTGATGGGCTGGTGACAGGTACTTAGGTACTCTAATGGGCTGGTGACAGATACTCGTGTAATCAGAAGGGTTGGTATTCGGTTACTCTGATGGGTTGGTAACAGGTACTCGGGTACTCTGATGAGATGGTGACAGGTGCTCGGGTACTCTGATGGGTTGGTGACAGGTGCTCGGGTACTCTGATGGGTTGATGACAGGTGCTCGGGTACTCTGATGGGTTGGTAACAGGTACTCGTGTACTCTGATGAGATAGTGACTGGTGCTTGTGTACTCTGATGGGTTGGTGACAGATAATCGGGTACTCTGATGGGTTGGTAACAGG
Organism: Glandirana rugosa; assembly: GCA_018402905.1. NCBI lineage: Eukaryota > Metazoa > Chordata > Amphibia > Anura > Ranidae > Glandirana > Glandirana rugosa. Next base: position 333,858 of record BLSH010042194.1, on the reverse strand, counting down.
TACTCTGAAGAGATGGTGACAGGTGCTCGGGTACTCTGATGGGTTGGTGACAGGTACTCAGGTGGGCTGCTACAGGTACTCAGGTACTCTAATGGGTTGGTGACAGGTACTCGGGTACTCTGATGGGCTGGTGACAGGTACTCGTGTACTCAGAAGGGTTGGTATTCGGGTACTCTGATGGGTTGCTAACTGGTACTCGGGTACTCAGAAGGGTTGATGACAGGTACTCGGGTACTCAGATGGGTTGGTGACATGTACTCAGGTACTCAGATGGGCTGGTGACAGGTACTCAGGTACTCTGATGGGTTGATGACAGGTACTCAGGTACTCTGATGGGCTGGTGACAAATACTCGGGTACTCTCATGGGCTGGTGACAGGTACGCGGGTACTCTGATGAGATGGTGACAGGTGCTCGGGTACTCTCATGGGCTGGTGACAGATACTCAGGTACTCAGATGGGTTGGTGACAGGTACTCAGGTACTTTGATGGGCAGGTGACAGGTACTCGGGTACTCTGATGGGCTGGTGACAGGTACTCGGGTACTCAGATGGGTTGGTGACAGGTACTTGGGTACTTTGATGGGCAGGTGACATGTACTGGTACTGTGATGGGTTGGTGACAGTTACTCGGGTACTGTGATGGGTTGGTGACAGGTACTCGGCTACTGTGATGGGTTGGTGACAGGTACTCGGGTACTCAGATGGGTTGATGACAGGTACTTGTGTATTTTGATGGGCAGAGACAGGTACTGGTACTGTGATGGGTTGGTGACAGGTACTCAGGTACTGTGATGGGTTGGTGACAGGTACTCGGCTACTGTGATGGGTTGGTGACAGGTACTCAGGTACTCAGATGGGTTGATGACAGGTACTTGTGCATTTTGACGGGCAGAGACAGGTACTGGTACTGTGATGGGTTGGGGACAGGTACTCGGGTACTGTGATGGGTTGGTGACAGGTGCTCGGGTATTTTGATGGGCAGGTGACAGTGTACTTGGGTACTGTGATGGGTTGGTGACAGGTACTCGGCTACTGTGATGGGTTGGTGACAAGTACTCGGGTACTCAGATGGGTTGATGACATGTACTTGGGTACTTTGATGGGCTGGTGACAGGTACTCAGGTACTCTGATGGGTTGATGACAGGTACTCAGGTACTCTGATGGGCTGGTGACAAATACTCGGGTACTCTCATGGGCTGGTGACATGTACTTGGGTACTCAGGTGGGTTGATGACAGGCACTCGGGTACTCTCATGGGCTGGTGACAGATACTCAGGTACTCAGATGTGACAGGTACTTTGATGGGGTGGTGACAGGTACTCTTTACTACGGGGGCAATCAGTGTGATTGGTGCACACAGTAAGCGGTAACAAGCTGCTAACGCTATCTCCTCCTCACACATGATCGGTTTGTGAAAAGGAGAACCCAGTTACAGCTCGTTACCATGCTTTGTTGTCATTCTGTGACTGGCTGTGATTGGACACAGCCGGTCAGGTGGTAAAGAGCCAATTTCATTGGCTCTTTACCCTGATCGGGGTTGGGCTTTGTCCGAGGAACAAGCCTGAACCCCGATCGCCGCGCTGCGCGCCCCCGGGGGCGCGCACGAGTGGCATGCATGCTGCCACTTAGTTGTGACCGGGTGTGATAGGACACAGCCGATCACGTGGTAAAGAGCCAATGAAATTGGCTCTTTACCCCGATCATGGAAGGCTGGAATCCCAAGGGACTTGCCTGATCCCCGATTGGGGGCCCGCAGAGCGGCGATAACAGGAGGACGTCATATGACGTCCACCCAGGATGGGGAGTGCACCTTGCAGGCGTATTATTATTACTATACGCCGGTAAGGAAGGGGTTAATGCAGGAGATCACATCGCAGCTGTGCTGCCCTTGGTACGAGACCATATGAAGCGAGTCCAGGAGGCAAAGAGAAGGATGTATAATCGGGGAGCCAAGACCCGATCTTTCAACCCCGGGAACAGAGTACTGGTGCTAGTCCCCACTGTTGAGAGTAAATTCCTTGCAAAGTGGCAGGGCCCCTTTGAGATTAGGGAAAGAGTAGGGGAAGTAAACTATAAAGTTCCCCAGCCGAGGAAAAGAAAGCCAGAACAAATTTACCATGTGAATCTCTTAAAACCGTGAAAGGACATGGAGACTTTGCTAGCTGTCCCACCTGCTCAAACGGACAAGGCACCGTTAACCCCTGATGTCCCCCTAACAGAATCCTGTGGCCGATCAAGAGATGTTAAAGAGTTTGTGAACAAAAATAGAGAATTTTTCTCCCCTTTGCCCGGACTGACTTCTGTGATCCAGTATGACATAGTGACAGAACCACAGGTTTGTATAAATGTAAAGCTGTATAAAATACCGGACACTAGGCACGAGGCAGTTGCACAGGAAATTAAGAACATGTTAGAGTTGGACGTAATAGAGAAATCCCACCGTGACTGGTCAAGCCCCATAGTGCTGGTCCCAAAGCCAAACGGTACTACAGTAAGGTTTTGTAATGACTTTAGAAAGCTAAATATTGTCTCCAAGTTTGATGCATACCCAATGCCTCGAGTCGACAAACTTGTTGACAGGTTGGGAGGGGCCCGGTATATAACAACCTTAGACTTGACTAAAGGCTATTGGCAGATACCTTTAACAGAATCTGCAAAAGAGAAGAAGAGAAGACTGCCTTTCCCAGCCTGGAAGGATCCTTCCAGTATAAGCGGATACTGTTTGGGTTACATGGCGGCCCTGCATTATTCCAAAGGATGATGGACAAGACGTTAAGACCACATCACCCATATGCAGCTGCCTACTTGGGCGATGTGGTCATCCACAGCCTAGATTGGGAGTCCCATTTACCCTGGGTGCAGGCGGTTGTAGATTCCCTGAGGAAAGCAGGTCTCACAGCCAACCCCAAAAAGTGTGTCAAAGATCTGGAGGAGGCCAAATACCTTGGCCACATTATTGGTCGGGACTCGTTAAGCCGCAACCCAACAAACTAGAGGCAATCCAAAAGTGGCCCCAACCCCTAACTAAAAAGCAGGTACGTGCATTCCTGGGGATCACAGGGTACTACAGGCGCTTCATACCCGACTTTGCCACCATTTCCGTCCCCCTGACGCAGTGTTGCCAACCTAGCAGATTGAAATTTACTGACACGACACCCAAAATTTACTGACACAGTCAAGTTTTTACTGCCATTTTACAAAATTACAGTTTTCAGTTCAAATTTCAGTATTTAGGCCACAAGCAAGCACACTGTGCAAATAACAATGTGATTTAACCTCCCTGGCAGTATGATTCTATCTGGAATTTTGTACCAAAAGCGGTACAATTTTTTGCATGGAAATTTGGTGATATGTATTATAGGCCTGCAATTCTTAGTAATTACTTACTTAAACCTGACCAAAACAAGACTCTAGTAGACATTCCAGATGTGATAAATTTGAAACACAAATGCATGAATTATAGTCTAATCAATAATATAATTTTATTCAATAATGCAATGAAAAATAATTAAATTTGACAAACAAAGAAATTCAATACACATCCTGAGTGTGAAACAGTTTGAAGCATGGAACTAGACAAAGTCCGACGTTGCAATCAGGACAATAGTACCTTGTTTCTTTTCGGACTTTTTTTCCATTGCCATCTCTCTTGGAACAGCAAACGACGCACATCCTGGTAGGCGCTAACTTTCTTGCGGTTGGCGGTATGAAGTCTACAAAATGACGA
>BLSH010042194.1:297968-309430 GCA_018402905.1 Glandirana rugosa | reverse complement strand
AACAATACAGTTCATTCGGCCATCAAGCAATCCCCATTCCTGGCCAACTATGGCTTTCATCCGACCTTCATGCCCACATACAATCCAGAAGGACAGGTACCTGCGGCTCAGGAAGTGACCAAATTCTTGGAAGAGAATAATAAATTGTTGCGGGAGACCTTAGCCCAGACGCAGCAACACAATAAGGAGACCTTTGACAAGGGGAGACGGGGAGAGTTGGATTTACAACCTGGAGAGCAAGTCTGGCTCGCCACCAAAAACCTTAAACTCGCCTGCCCATCAAAGAAATTGGGACCCCGGTTCATCGGGCCCTTCCAAGTTAAGAGGAAGATCAACAGGGTGGCATATGAGCTGGAGCTCCCACCATCCCTACGGATCCATCCAGTCTTCCATGTAGCCCTGTTGAAACCCGTGACCCCAGATCCTTTCCCTGGGCGAAAGAAAGGTCCGCCAGGGCCAGTCCTGGTAGATGGCGAAGAGGAATTTGAAATCGAGGCCATCCTGGACTGTAGGAAGAGGAATGGGGGTATCCAATACCTGGTGAAGTGGAAGGGCTACGGCCCTGAGGAAAGCTCCTGGGAACCTGATAGGCACATCCATGCCACGGAACTTATTCGGTCCTTTTGGAGAACTCATCTGTATCTGAAGGCCCGGCTGGGCATCCGGAGGCTGCCCCTTGGGGGGGCAATGTTAGAAGAAGTGCGGAGGGTTAATAGCAGTTGGTTGTTGTTTCCTCTAACTCTTAGAGGAACAGCTCTATTTAAACTTCCTGCTTCCTGTAAGCAAATGCTGTCTGATCTACAGCGTGTGACCTGTTTTCCTGAGCGACCTGTAAACCTGTTACCAGTGACCCGGCTTGCCCCGACCTTGTCTCAACTCTGCCTGCACCGACCCCCGGCTTGCCTACGACCACCCGATTGCCCGCTCCTTTTGTACTTCTGCTGCTAGACTGTTAACAAACCCTGCCTGTACCCGATGACTCTTCTGCCTGCTCCCTTGTACTGCACCGCCAGCCAGTTGCCGACCCTGCCTGTACCACCGACCTTCCAAACCTGCACGAGACCGGAGGAGCTCCAACCATCACCGGTGACCAACTCAACCCTCGTGCCATCCTCACTCCTGGACATCCTGTTTACTCTATCAGGGCTTCACGAATCAGGGTCGCAAGGGAGGTTACCCCTGCATAAGTCAGACTCCACCACCAGGTACGTGACAGAGAGTTTCCTGCTGCTGGTGTGAGGGACAGATTAGCATTATAAAATCAACTCATACTGGTGTAGGGAGAGGTTCCTGCTGCTGGTGTGAGGGACAGATTACCGTTATAAAATCATTTCATACTGGTTCAGGTAGAGGTTCCTGCTGATGCTGTGAGGGACAGATTACCATTATAAAATCATCTCATACTGGTGTAGGGAGAGGTTCCTGCTGCTGGTGTGAAGGACAGATTAGCGTTATAAAATCATCGCATGCTAGTATAGGGAGATGTTCCTGCTGCTGGTGTGAGGGACATATTACAGTTGTAAAATCATCTCATGCTAGTATAGGGAGATGTTCCTGCTGCTGGTGTGAGGGACAGATTACCATTATAAAATCATCTCATACTAGTATAGGGTGAGGTTCCTGCAGCTGGTGTGAGGGACAGATTAGCGTTATAAAATCATCTCATACTGGTAAAAGGAGAGGTTCCTGCCGCTGGTGTGAGGGACAGATTAGCTTGATAAAACCATCTCATACTGGTATAGGGAGAGGTTCCTGCCACTGGTGTGAGGGACAGATTAGCGTTATAAAACCATCTCATACTGGTGAAGGGAGAGGTTCCTGCTGCTGGTGTGAGGGACAGATTACCGTTATAAAATCATCTCATACTGGTTCAGGGAGAGGTTCCTGCTGATGCTGTGAGGGACAGATTACCGTTATAAAATCATCTTATGCTAGTATAGGGAGAGGTTCCTGCTGCTGGTGTGAGGGACAGATTACCATTATAAAATCATCTCATACTAGTATAGGGAGAGTTTCCTGCTGCTGGTGTGAGGGACAGATTAGCATTATAAAATCATCTCATACTGGTGTAGGGAGAGGTTCCTGCTGCTGGTGTGAGGTACAGATTAGCGTTACAAAATCATCTCATACTGGTGTAGGGAGAGGTTCCTGCTGCTGGTGTGAGGGACAGATTACCGTTATAAAATCATCTCATACTGGTATAGGGAGAGGTTCCTGCTGCTGGTGTGAGGGACAGATTACCGCTATAAAATCATCTCATACTGGTGTAGGAAGAGGTTTCCGCTGCTGCTGTGAGGGACAGATTAGCATTATAAAATCATCTCATACTGGTGTAGGGAGAGGTTCCTGCTGCTGGTGTTAGGGACAGATTACCATTATAAAATCATCTCATACTGGTGTAGGGAGAGGTTCCTGCTGCTGGTGTGAGGGACAGATTAGTGTTATAAAATCATCTCATACTAGTATAGGGAGAGGTTCCTGCTGCTGGTGTGAGGAACAGATTAACGTTATAAAATAATCTCATACTGGTATAGGGAGAGGTTCCTGCTGCTGGTGTGAGGGACAAATTAGCGTTATAAAAATTAATATAAATTTGTGCTAAATAGTACATTTGCGTCCAGAATGAGGAGAGCGTCAAATAAGGGACGTGGTCGTGGTGCTGCTGGTGTTGATGGTGTTGGTGAAGCTCCTGTTGCAAGGAGAGGACGTGGTCGATCTCTGACAGCTACATGCACAAGTGAAAAACCTTCCTCAGGTGTGAGTAGCCGACAGAACCATCAACGTTATATGGTAGGCCCGAATGCCGCTCAATGAATGGTGAGGCCAGAACAAGTACAGGCGATAGTAGATTGGGTGGCAGACAATGCCTCCAGTTCCTTCACATTGTCTCCCACCCAGTCCCTTGCTGAAAGCTCAGAGTTGGCACCTGAACCACATGGCCATCCGTCTTTCACCTCAGCCCCTTGTAAATCAGCCAAGCAGTCTGAGCCCCAAGTCATGCAGCAGTCTCTTATGCTTTTTGATGACTCTGCTGGTGTGCATTTCGTGGGCCATCCACATAGCCCTGCCCCAGAAGTGGAAGACATTGAGTGCACCGATGCCCAACCATTTCTGTTTCAGGATGAGGACATGGAAACACCACCGCAGCACGTCTCTGATGATGACGAAACTGCTGTGGCTTTCTACAGTGTGCAGACTGACAAGGAGGTCAGTGGTGAAGAGTGGGTGGAAGATGATGTGGAGGATGAGGCCCCACATGGAATGAAGGTCATGCGAGTGACGTGTGGAGTTTGGAGGAAGAGGTGGTGGTCGCACAGAGGCACCAGCACAGCAAAAGAGGAAGCAGGTTGCAAAAGCGGAGCCGCCGTCCCCTAGACAGTACACCTGCTACTACCCACCGCACCCAGGGACCTAGCACACCAATGGCAACTCAAAGGAGTTCCCTGGCGTAGCAGTTCTTCAGACAATGTGCTGACGACAAGACATTAATGGTTTGCACGCTGTGCAATCAGAGCCTGAAGCGAGGCATAAATGTTGTATACCTGAGCACAACCTGCATGACCAGGCATCTACATGCAAAGCACGAGCTGCAGTGGAATAAGCACCTCAAAATCCAAGAAAGGTCTCGGCCCTCTCAGGCTCCTCCTGCTTCCTCTTCTACTGCTGCCTCGGCCTCTTCCTCTACCTCTACAGTGCCAGTGTCACCTGCCACCCAGCAAACAGACGATGTGACAGCAACGCTGCCATGTCCGCCACTGTCCCCAAGCATTTCCACACCATGGTCCCATGGAAGATTACAGCTGTCCATCTCCCAAACACTGGAGAGAAAGAGGAAGAACCCCCCTACCCACTTGCGATCCCTAGCCCTGAATGCCAGCATTTCAAAATTCCTGGCCACAGTACGTGGTTCCCAGCCGCCACTACTTTTCCAGGCGAGCCATCCCTTCCCTGCACAAACAAGTCGAGGACAAGATCAAGTGTGCACTGCGCAACGCCATCTGCAGCAAGGTACACATAACCACTGATACGTTGACCAGTAAGCACAGGCAGGGACGCTATATCTCGCTAACTGCACACTGGGCAAATGTAGTGGTGGATGGGCTGAGGCGGATAGCAGTTTGGTGCATGTCCTTCCGCCACCGAGGATTGCAGGGCATTTCTCTTTGCCTCCTGTTGCATCCTCCTCCTATTCTGCTTCCTCCTCCTCTACCACCTCCTCATCCAGTCAGCGTAACACCTTCTTCACTACCAACTTCAGCACACCCAGGGTGAAACGACAGCAGGCTGTTTTAAAACTGATATGTTTGGGGGATAAACCCCACACTGAGCAGGAGCTGTGGATGGGCATTGAACAACAGACTGATGGTGGCTTGGTGGTGTGTGATAATGGGTGAAATCTTGTAGCAGCTCTGGGCCTAGCCTGTTTGACGCTCATCCCTTGCCTGGCGCATATGCTGAATTTGGTGGTGCAGAAATTTTTAAAAAACTACCCGGATATGTCAGAGCTGCTGCAGAAAGTGCGGGCCGTCTGTGCATTCTTTTGGCGTTCTCACCCTGCTGCTGCTCGCCTGTCTGCGCTGCAGTGGAACTTCAGCCTTTCCGCTCACTGCCTCCTGTGCGACGTGCCCACAAGGTGGAATTCCACCTTGCACGTGCTGGAGAGACTGTGCGAGCAGCAGCAGGCAAAAGTGGAGTTTCAGCTGCAGCATGCATGGGTCAGTAGCTTTGCGGAACAGCACCACTTCACCACCAACGAGTGGGCCTCCATGCGAGACCTGTGAACCATATTGCGGTGTTTAGAGTACTCCACCAACATGGCCAGTGCCGATGACGCTGTTCTCAGCGTTACTATCCCACTACTATGTCTCCTTGGAAAAACACTTTGGGCGATGATGGAAGATGATGTGCCACAGGAGGAAGAGGAGGAGGAAGAGTGGTCATTTCCATGGTTATCAGGCCAGTCATTCACATGTGGCTCAGAGTGTGGGTTCCTGCACCAGCATAGGCCAGGTAAAAAAATTTCAAGCCAGGGCACAGTTCTGGAGGATGAGGAGGATGAGGATGATGAGGAGGAGGAGGAACCATGTTCACAGCAGGGTGGCACCCAACGCAGCTCGTGGGCATCACTGGAGTGTGGCTGGGGGGATACGGAGGACACAGATGATACATCTCCCACAGAGGACAGCTTGTCTTTACCTCTGGGCAGCCTGACACACATTAGCGACTACATTCTGCGGTGCCTGCGCAACGACAGCCGAGTTGCCCACATTGTAACTTGTACTGATTACTGGGTGGCCACCCTGCTGGATCCCCTTTACAAGGACAACGTGCCACCCTTAATTCCCTCACTGGAGCGTGATCAGAAGATGCGCGACTACCAGTGCACGCTAGTAGACGCGCTGCTGAGGGCATTCCCAAATGACACCGGGGGCTCAGTGGAAGCACAAGGCAAAGGCAGAGGAGGAGGAAGAGGTCACCAATGCAGCTTTGGCAACACCAGCACCTCAGAAGGCAGGGTTAGCATGGCCGAATTGTGGAAAAGCTTTGTCAGCAGCACGCCACAACAAACAGCACCATCAGCTGATAGGCAACGTCTTAGCAGGAGGCAGCATTTCAGCAACATGGTGGAACAGTATGTGTGCACACGCCTACACGTACTGACTGATGGGTCTGCCCCATTCAACTTCTGGGTCTCCAAATTGGGCACATGGCCTGAGCTTGCCCTTTATGCCTTGGAGGTGCTTGCCTTCCCTGCAGCCAATGTATTGTCTGAACGTGTGCTTAGCATGGCAGGGGGCGTTATCACAGACAAGCGCAGCCGCCTGTCCGCAGCCAACGTGGACAAGCTAACCTTTATTAAAATTAACCAGGCATGGATCCCACAAGACTTGTCTGTACCTTGTGCAGAATAGCCATTTATACCGGCCTCACACAGCCATTGGTATATTTAAGTGGATATATCATTTTTTTAATATGTCTCAATATTTTGGGGGCTACCCCAATTAGAAAAAAAAAAAAACAAACAAACAAAAAACAGTGTTGGCTACCTCCTCCTCCTCCTCCACTGCCACTTCCACCACCTACACCGCCACGTTCACCGCCTCCTCAACCTTCTACTCCACATCCACCTCCTCCTCCATTTTTTATTTTTTTTATGTGATTTAAGTTATTTCCCTATCCACATTTGTTTGCAGGGCACTTGTCCTACTCTTACCCCCATTTTTCTTCCTTTTGCAGCCTTCTAGCCCTTTCCAGGACTTTTTTAATATCTTCAGTAATAGCCAGTTCAAAAGAGGAGAGTGTTGACTGTGCTGTTAAGCAAAGTATGTTGGATGGGGAAGATGTTCACACAGTTGCGGTGTCTTCACATATTGCATCAATCTTGTCTGTGAGGTGATTGGCGATCTATTGGGCAGTGAATGAGTTAGTAGGTAGAGGGGGTGGGGGGTGAAGCAGAGAGTTAAAGGTTGAGAAGAGCCAACTGGGACTGGATGACAAGGTATTAATGAGAGAGACGAAGTAGGCTTGTTTAGCAGCGTGGAGGCAGGATGTGTATTTTAGAAGGGCAGATTTATATAGGGTGAAGTCCTTCAGGCATTTGGTTTTATGCCACAGTCGCTCAAGATTGCGTTAATGTCTCTTGAGATTTCTAGCGTTCTCGGTTTGCCATGGTTTTAACGGTCGGGGCCTGATTCTGCATGTAGTTAGAGGAGCAAGTACATCCAGTGATGATGAGAGTGAACTGTTGTAGACAGAGGTTCCTAAAAGTGATTGTTTGCTGCTTGGAGGGATGGGTGGTTGGAGGCAAGGATACAGTGAAACTGATGAGGTTGTGATCATAGAGAGGAAAGGGGGTGTTGGTGATGTTGCCAGGATTGCAGAGATGGGAGAATACAAGGTCAAGTGTATTACTACTGGAGTGAGTGGAAGTGTGTGTCCATTGGGTTAGGTCAAAATATGAGGTTAAGTTGAGCAGTTAAGCTGTAGCTGGGCTGCTAACAATGAAAAGAATGTTGAAGTCACCAAGAATGATCATGGGTATTTCAGAGGAGAGAAGGTAGAGCAGCCAGGTAGCGAAGTCATCAAAATGTGTGATACTGGTTCAGGAGACCGATAGATTGCTGCAATCCTCAGAGAAATGGGAGAAAACAGACAAATACAGTTTATCTTGAAAGAAGAGAGGAACAGAGAGGGGGGATATGAATGACTTGGAAGGTGCATTGTGGGGATAGAAGGAACCCCACTCAAACTCCTTTCTGTCCATTGGGTCTGGGGGACTGAGTCCAGTGAAGACCACCATGGGAGAGGGCATCAGGAGAAGCTGTGTCAAAATGTTGAAGCCAGGTTTCAGTTCTGGTGGGTATGTTAAATCCATGAGACATGAACAGGTCATGCACAGATGTGAGCTTATTACAGACGGAGCGGGCATTCCAAAGGGCTCATGAGATTGGGGGGCTGGTTTGAGGAAGCAGCGGGACAGAAATTAAATTGAGTGGATTGTGGTTGTTGCTAGAGGAGGAGGGGTGCCAGTTATGTGGTTTGCAGTTAAAAAATGGAGGGCCAGTATTTGGAGAAATGTCACCTGAAACAAGAAGAAGGAGGAGGGTGAGGAAGGTAAGATGGGAGTGGAATGTGTATGAGCGCACATGTCTAACTGTTCTGGTGTTTAGGTCAACACGCTTGTTCAGAAATTGCTGAAGGTGATAGGTGGAGTAGTTAGGAGAGGGTAGAAGTGAGGGTGATATGTGCATGCTGTGGGGTAGTGATGAGGAATAGAGCAAGGATAGTTTATGGATAGAAGACACTGATGTGAGAAGGAAGAGTAGAAGGAGCATGTTGGTGGATAGAGCGTGGGAACATGGCTTCAAATAAATTCTAAATCAAATGCTGGTTTGCTTGCTGTATTTCCAGAGTGGAGCAGAGTTGTTTCTTCATCTAGCTTTAGTTACCTTGCTTTCATTAAACTGCAGCAGTGAAACTGCATACCACTCATGATAGAGCCACTCAGGAAAGAGCCATGATGTCTACGCCATGCCCCTGTCTATTCCTTCCCCATAGGTTGCTTACATTTATAGGGAGATCGAGTGTGCATGTATTTCTCAATTGTTCATTATATGGTCTGATTTGACACACATGAATGTGGGAGGGGAGCTGGCTAAATCCAGACCAGCCAAAGACACAAGCTGGGATCATAAAATGGTTATTGACTCCCTTGATCACTCAAGCCAGATGGGTTGAGAATCAGTCACCTGGTATGTTGTCATTGCAGTGTATTTGTTAAAAAGCTAGCATTAAATATAGAAGTTTAAAGATATGGCAGCAGAGAAATTTACCAAAAAATAAAAACAGCAGCAGTTAGACAGTCCAGCAAAGCAGAGTGTACATATGGATAGAAATTTAACAAAAAATGAAAACAGCAGCAGTTAGACAGTCCAGCAAAGCAGAGTGTACATATGGATAGAAATTTACCAAAAAATAAAACAGCAGCAGTTAGACAGTCTGGCAAAGCAGAGTGTATATATGGATAGAAATTTACCTCTAAAAGAGCAGAGAAGACATGATCAGAATAGGTAACTGCAGCAGTGAAACTGCATACCACTCCTGATAGAGCCACTCAGGGAAGAGCCATGATGTCTACGACATGCCCCTGTCTATGAGTAGGTACATGCTCAAGGGCAGAAAATGTTATCAACTGGGTATTGAATTGATGATAAAGCCCAATAAGTGTTAAGGCAGGCCGCAGGCTAGCCTGTATTTGTGGGAGGAGTCTGGAGTACATAAGGCTCCATTCTCCTCCCTGGCAGTGTCAGCTCGTTTTTTCTGGCCTGTGGGTTCCGCTCGTTGGTGTAGGAGGTCCGTCTGTCGTCATTTCCGGTTCCGCTGCGAGCACTTCCGGTGCGGCATTTTCGTAATTCAGGGACGTGGACACGGTGTCTCCTCGGCGGCTTGGAGGCGCAGGTGGGCAGGTAATGGGGTTCATTGAGAAGGGAGGAGGAGCGGCATCGCTTGCTTCATTTATGCAAGGCTGGGCAGTACGAGGCATCGCAGGCATGAGGGAACGTAGGGGGGGGGTGGGGGTGGGCTGAAGGCAGTATCTAGGTGATGTTCAGGTAAAGTTAAAGAGTAAGATATGGCGGGGGGGTGGCAGATGTCACATGCAGGAGGTTGGCTGCCTATCAGGTATTTCATCATTGAGGGAGGTAATGCAGGATATAAAAAAAAAACAAAAAAACATATATATATGTATTGGAGATGTACAATGATAAATGGCAGTAATGGTTATGTAGGTGTATATATATATATATATATATATATATATATATTGATCAGGGTCTGCTACAGTATGCGTCATATGTTTGTTCATTTTTTTTTTTTTTTGCTTGTGTTTTATACAGTCATGGGGATTGTCAGTGGGTGCCGTCTAACCACAGCAGCAGTTGGATTGTTACACGTTTGTTTTGTGCTGTGTTCATGTCAGTGTTATTGGAGTCGCCAGTATCTTGTCATGTTATGTTTCAGATACTACCACGGTATCTCGGCATGTCAGTGTTGTTGGAGTCGTCAGTTTCTTGTCATGTTACGTTTCAGATACTACCACGGTATCTCGGCATGTCAGGGTCTGTGTGTGGGGGGCAGGACGATGTCAATTTGTCTAAATGTCTGTATGTCGGTCTATGTGGGTAGCTGCCATGGTGTCATGTTGTTTGCTTACCGAGGCAAGGGGGTACGGTATTCCGTTGGTGTCCTTTACATGTCATGTATTTCTGTGTCACGATCAGGAGTCACTACAGTTGTTCGATGCATGTTCATTATCTTTCGGCAGGTTCTCACGTACGGACAGGTTGGGCGTTTGTGTAAGGGAATTGGTGTTGATACAGTGGCAGGTGTGTTAGGATTTGATTTTGGATATTGTTTGGGGAGTTCAGGATCTGTCACGTCTACAGATCCATACGGGCTGAGTTTTCGTTTATTAAATATGTTACATGAACATACCATGCTCGCCTGTATATCATACGTCATACTTGCACGTACAGTCCGCATACTCTGACTTTACCCACCACGTCTGTGGGTACGTAGGCCCTGAGTGTTTGTTATTAATTGCTGTATAAGCGCTATAGCTACTCGGACCTAATAAGTGCTTAAGTTACACATAGGGGTGGTCGCATAGGGGTTGCACGCGCTGAAAGGTGGCAGTTGTGGATGCACACCTCGAGGTCAGGCACTGGGTGCAATCACGGTTAGTAGGAAGGGGTGCTTACCTTTTCATTTTTGTTCCCTCAGATTCAGTATGTCTCATGTGTCAGATAGTGAGGTTCTGGCATTCATCCCACCGACTCCACGAGGGGGGTCCGAAAACGGGAGCACACAGTCGTTAAGGAATTGGACCATCCCTAGACTTATAACAGAGCTACGTCAGAAAGGCATCCCTTTCCCAGCTTCAGCTAGGAAAGCCGAACTGTTTAGGTTGTTGTTCCCTGCGCAACCCATTGCTGCCACCAGCCAGGAACATGCTTCGGTCCACAATTCGTTGACACAAATTCATGCTGTCTTGAACACAGTGGTTACCTCAATGACGCAGTTACAAGACAGGATGGAAGTCATAGAGAATCGGATGGCCAGGGATCAGACAGTAGAGATTCCGGCTGCTCCTGCCTTACCCAGTGTGCCTATAGGTAATAGTGCCGTTCCATCACCAGTGGCAGCTCCATCCCAGTTATCGGTGTTGCCTTCGGTGTCGCTGGCCCATTTCATTACAGCCAGTGTGAGGAAAGACATTTTGGAAGGGAAAGACGTTAATTTGGCATCACTGTTAATTGCATCGCAGGATGTTTCAGAAAATAAGTCATACGCTTGCGGTGAGGTTGCAGTGGTGCTTAAAGCGAAAGACCCTAGGCTTAACAGGAAACTGACCGTTGCAGAGTTTGTTTTGGCTTTCGGCATATTTCGGGATGTAATATGTTCAGTCAATCCCGGTAGAAGGGAGGAATTGGATATATACCTGCACAAGGTTGTAGATTCATACTCGACATCTAACTGTTTTCGGTGTTTGGCCCCTAAAGACCAACCGCTTCACGGATGTTTTATTAAGGCATAGTTACAACGAGGTTGACCACTGGTTGACCTTGACGCGGGTCCACCGGCGGTGGAACCGACTTTTACTGGATACTATTAGTATCTTTGACATAGGGGGCATAAATACTCGGTTCAGATGTTGGAACACGTCCATATATAGGTTAAGGAGGGAAGATGGCCCTAACTGACTTGTATAATGTAGGGCTTTATACGGCTTTCGGTTTTGTTTGAGACGTTGCCAGTCAAAGGACAATTCGGATCCCAGAAAGCGAAATTCGTGGTGACGTTGGAGTGGCGTTCGCATACTGAATAAAAGACTTTGTAGGACGCTACGTTAATTGTCACTACGGTTTAATTGCAGAAAGGGAAGGTTTTACAGAAAGGAGTGT
>BLSH010042194.1:276334-296503 GCA_018402905.1 Glandirana rugosa | reverse complement strand
GATTATGTCATTTATGCGTAAGTTGACTTGGTTGGGTCTCCAGCATAGATTTCATTTTCAGGCTGAGTTCATCGAGCGTAGATGCAATAGGGCGGCAGACGCGTTGTCACGGTTTAACATGCAGGAATTTTTCTTTCAGCATCCGGGAGCGAATCTGGAGGGCAGAGCTATACCCAGTTACCAGCAATTGGTCATGGATTAAGCAGGTGGTGGGAGCAGGCTAGGACTTTGGCCAATAGTTCGCTGTCCAGAAGTACCATGAAGGCATACAACAAGGGGTGGTCACTTTTCCAGGGATTCTCGGAACGTTACCCACATGGGGCCATTGGAGATGTCGGTTTCATAATGGCTTTCGCCGCTCACTGCCATAGTGAGTTGGGGCTGGCCGCCGGTACAGTGAAGCTGTATCTGGCTGGTGTTCAACACTTCAGGTCTTTATATCATCCTGATGCCCCGTCCATTTTTGCAGCTCACTCTCTGAAAGCGATGCTAAAGGGGATGCAAAAGGCGCAGGTGCAAACAAAGAGGGCACGTTTGCCTGTCACGGGTAGAATGCTGAAGGACATGTCTGACTTGTTGTCGGCAGCCCCATTCGGGGTGGCGGCAAGTCTAGTTTTGAAGGCAGCCATATACATGAGCTACTTTGGGTTCCTCAGGCCTGGTGAGGTGACCCAGGCCTCAGCACGTTCTACAAGTCTGAGGAAAAACAGTCTCACGAAGCATCAGGGCTACTATGCTCTGAGGTTGGGTGTTACTAAGACCAGGCAACTGGGGCCAGGGTACGTGGTAAAATTTTATGGTACAGGAGGTCCTTGGTGTCCGGTGGCTGTTTTGGATGCTTTAAGTAGCTTCTTTGCAGCGGCTCCAGCGGACTCACCTTTGCTCCCCTTCCCGGTGAACCCTTTGTCATCAAAACAGTTCATAACTCATGTCCGCATGTTGTTGTCTAACTTACATCTCAATCCCAGCCGGTTTTCAGGTCATTCGTTTAGAATTGGGGCAGCGTCAGCTGCCTCCAAACAAGGAGTACCGGCGCATATTATCAAGTACATGGGGAGGTGGAAGTCAGCGTGTTTCCAGCGTTATATACCGGAACCTCATGTGGAGGTGGCGCAAGCTTTTCATGCCTTACTGCTGTAATTTCATGGCCATCAGCTGTAATAAACATGTTCTACCTATTTCGTGTTTTTTTGCCCTCTTTCAGGTATACTGGTCAGCCAGGTCGAGGCACACTTCAGGCCTGGCACGCTTATAATATCATCCTGTCGGTAAGAGGACGACCACAAGTGTTAAGGCTGGCCGCAGGCTAGCCTGTATTTGTGGGAGGAGTCTGGAGTACATAAGGCTCCATTCTCCTCCCTGGCAGTGTCAGCTCGTTTTTTCTGGCACCCACACCCGGGGCCCTAGGACTCTAGGCAGGCAGCAAGTATTCACAATTTCAGGGTATGCCCTCTTTCAGGTATACTGGTCAGCCAGGTCGAGGCACACTTCAGGCCTGGCACGCTTATAATATCATCCTGTCGGTAAGAGGACGACCACAAATCTATTTATGGCCGTTTCCATAAGTCGTTTAGTGGTGAGTGCTACATGATCTTTAATTCTTTTGAAAAGAGGATGCTTAGTCTTTCCAACATAAAAGCATCCACATTCACATGTGGCTAAATATACTATGCCAGGGGTTTGGCATGTGATCCTGGACTGAATGACATGGGTTTTACCATTGAGTAGGGTAATAGATCTGCTGTTAGAAATAAACCGACAAACATCACATCTGCCACAAGCAAATGTACCTGTTTGCATGGAACCAAAAGGGAGGCCTGTATCATAGTGGCTATTAACTAATCTATCCTTTAATGATGGAGCTCTTCTGTATGTGATTTCAGGATTTTTTAAATATATTTAATAATGGTAGGATCAGTAGATAAAAGTGGCCATGATTAATTAATGAATTTTCTCATTTGTTTATGTTGTTTAGAGAATTGGGTTATGATCCTGATCGACTCAGTATGCTTCTTAGGTTTACCAGTAAAAATTAGATCATGCCTATTCTGTTTCTTATTTTTATTGAAAGCTTTTTTGAGGCAAGAATGGCTATAGCCTCTATCTCACAAACGTGAGTAAAACCCACCGGCTGCTGCTATAAAATCCAACTCATTACTACAGTTCCTCCTTAATCTGAGGTATTGACTGTAGGGTATGCTTTTCAAGAGCAAAACTGTATTTTCGACAGAGGGCTTTACTATATAAAGATGAACCCACTGTACCATCATTGTTGATGAATGTTTGCATGTCCAAAAAGTTGTTAACCCTTTGGTCAAAGGTCATAGTAAGCTTTAGATTGTAATTATTATCAGCAAGACTTTTCATAAAAGTCAACTGGCTAGGAGTACCTGACAAAAACGCTAGAATGCCATCAATATAGCGATGCCAAGAAAAAACATGTTTCAATCGGTCAGTAAAATCATCTCAGGCAAAGAGTTCCCTTTCCCAGTTCCCCCTAGGTACAGGTTGGCATATGATGGGGCACATAGAGTCCCCATCACAAACCCCCTGCACCAGGAGGTTGTGGGAGGATTCAAGCATAAAGATATTGTGTGTTAAAATAAATCCAAGAAGCTCCAAAACAAAGTCATTCTATTTACGTGCTGTTTTCCCTCTCACTTGTATATAGTTGGCAATCACATTAATAACATTAATTAATTATGTGGAATAGCATTGTAAAGACTCTCAACATCATTGGCTACCAACCAAAAGCCCTTCAATGGGTTTTAATAAATCAATGGTGTCTTTAATATATAGTCATCTACTAAACAACTAGCATTCTCAGTTAAACTACCACAACCTGACACTATGAGTCTGTCGGATGGGTCAGACATATTTTTGTGGAGCCTTGAATGTTTTGTGCACAATATTATTGTATTCAAGATGGAAGCCTTCAATTACCATTCTAGAAATGGGCCTGTACCATTCCCTGTTTTCAAGGATTTTCCTACACATTTTTTCATATTGATGGCTATCCATGAAGACAAGGTTTCCACCTTTGTCAGGTGTCGGGTTGTAGTACTTTAACTGAGAACGTTAGTTGTTTAGTAGAAGACTATCTGCATCCCCATGTTCCGTCCCTCTTCTTGTATATTAAAGACACCATTGATTTATTAAAAACCATTGAAGGGCTGAGCTTTCTCAACCAGTTTTGGTTGGTAGCCATTGATGTTGAGAGTCTTTGCAATGCTATTCCACATGATATAGGCATTAATATGATTGCCAAACAATATACTAGAGAGAGAGAAAACACCACGTAAATACAATGACTTTGTTTTGGAGCATCTTGTATCTTTATGTTTGGATCCTCCCACTACCTCCAGGTGCAGGGGGTTGTGATGGGGACGTGATGTGCCCCATCGTATGCCAACCTGTACTTGGGGGGGCTGGGAAAGGGAACTCTTTGCCCAAGATGGCATTACTGACCAATTGAAACATGTTGTTTCTTGGCATCGCAACATTGATTACATTCTAGCATTTTGGTCAGGTACTCCTAGCCAGTTGTAGACTTTTATGAATAGTCTTGCTGATAATAATTACAATCTAAAGTTTAATATGACCTGTGACCAAAGGGTTATTAACTTTTTGGACATTCAAATATTCATCGACGATGATGGTACAGTGGGTACATCTTTAAATAGAAAGCCCTCTGCCGGAAATACAGTTTTGCATGTGGCCAGTGGGCACCCTGAACCACTCTTGAAAAGCATACCCTACAGTCAATACCTCAGATTAAGGAGGAACTGTACTAATGAGTTGGATTTTATAGCAGCAGCTGGGGGACTTTACTCGCGTTTGTGAGATAGAGGCTATAGCCATTCTTGCCTCAAAAAAGCTTTCAATAAAACTAAGAAACATAACAGGCCTACTGAGTCGATCAGGATCATAACCCAGTTTGTTTTCTAAACAGCATAAACAAATTAGAAAAATCATTAATCAATCATGGCCACTTTTATCTACTGATCCTACCATCATTGAATATACAAAAAACTATTCTGAAATCACATACAGAAGAGATCCATCATTAAAGATTAGACTGGATAATAGCCACTATGATACAGGCCTCCCTTCTGCTTCCATGCAAAAAGGTACATTTTCTTGCGGTAGATGTGATGTTTGTTGGTTTATTTCTAACAGATCTATTACCCTACCTAATGGTAAAACCCATGCCATTCAGTCCAGGGTCACATGCCAAACCACTGGCATAGTATATTTAGCCACATGTCAATGTGGACAATTTTATGTTGGGAAGACCAAGCATCCTATTTTCAAAATAATTAAAGATCATGTAGCAGCCACCCCTAAACATCTTATGGAAATGGCCATAAGTAGACATATTGGACTTTATCATCAATTCGCTGTCCACTTGATAAAGTGTTCTACCCTTGAGCATGTAACTACTCATATACAAGGTGGGAGTGTTGATAAAATTCTGCTACAACTTGAATCCCAGTGGAACTACAACTCAAGGGCCACTGAATACCTGGGCCTGAATGATTCTGTAAGTTTTAGATCCTTTCTTTAAAGATTTCATAACTATTTTTATTCTTTCCACCCGGCCTTCTTCCCTACCAATGTTTCTCTATTTATGGCCCCCATTTCTGAATTGCAGCAGAATTGGTCAAACTGATCCATGAATTAGTTCTGGATCATGTGATGTCAAGTGTTTTGTTATTATTAGCAGTTTGTTTTTTCTTCTTGTCTTTCACAAATTATTTTTCTTTAAGAACCCTGCTAAGTTCATAAATAGGTATACTGTATATTTTGTTGATTTACCTATGTGTATATGATGTATCAAAATGAGATCATTATGTTATGTATAACTGTATAATATGAGTATGTTTATTGTCAAGCTCTAACACAGCTCTGTGTCTGGACACTCTGTTGCTTGCTGTACCCAGCGCTGTTTTCCCTGTCATTGTCCAGGCCTTCAATTTCCCCAGGCCCTTCCAGTTTCCTTTTGCAGGGTATCAGTCGCCATTATATGGGGTTGCACGGACCTTGTATGAATCTGTAGGCTTTGTCCTGCATTAATTGCCTGGGACCACCCCTCTGTCCTTTGTATCCTCCCATACTGCGGTGTCAGGCTGAGCTGGCCTTAAGCCCATGTCAGAGGCCGGATTCTCCCACACTACAGTGTGGGGGATGTAATTCATGATCTGGCTGTGCAGTTGACATATGACACGGTGGCCTATCATTGGTCCGCTGGTGATCATGATGCCGCAGTCTGTGACAGATGGTGATGTCAGATGCCAGCTGTGGAGGGGACATATAGGGGCCAGCCATCCAGCCCTCTAGCTTGCTGGGGTCCCATGACCCATTACATGCAGGATTTATGTGCACATGTAAGTGCCTGTGTTTATGTTGCTGATCACCTCCACTCTTTTTGCTGTAATAATTCCTTGTCTATCCATGCTGATGCTTGATATTGGTTATCCATGCATAATACTAAGCACCCATGCTGCTGCTTGATATTAGTCCACATAAGCTATGTGTGTCTTTTTTGTTTATGCCCATTAGGATTTTTTATTCTATATAGCAGGTTTATCTATTATCATTCATATTTGCAGTCTATCCCATTTGACACCTAACCACCTCTATGGCTGATATTATCTATTATTCTTTTGTTGTTGTCCTTCTCAACAGCTGCTATTTAATTAGTTCCCTTGCTTTTTTCTTGCCTACAGAGTGCAATTTAAAGTCCATGCCATGGCTCCTGGTATACATTACCATTAATACTATCTACATGTCCCTCCACACCCACAAATCTCCCAGCATCTCCAAACCTACTTTTCAGACAACGAAAACTCTGTATCTTCCCCCAGCTACACTGTGGAATGCACACAAGGCCTTCATAAGGGGCATCCTAATTCAGCCTGGGTCTAGAGCAAAAAAAAAAATATACGGCCACTCTTAATGCCATACTAGGGGGTATCCATACTCTATAAACCCAAAACAAAGGTATTCCCACCCCGATAATTTCGCAAAAACTAGCAAAGCTTAGGGACCAATTGAAGACTCTACTAGCCCAACAATACGACACATACATGAAAAAACTTAAAACACACTCCTATGCACAGGCCAATAGAGCGGAGAAATACCTGGCCAACAGGATAAAGCAAGCAAGGGCCAAAACAAGAATCTCGCACCTGATACACTCACTTAGTAAGCACAACATCACAAATCCGAATTACATTGCAAACCAATTTAGAAACTACTACGAGGCACTCTACAACCTCCAGACAGACTCAAACACCACACAACCCACCCCAATAAATATATAGGAATTCTTGGCAACAATTAACCTCCCTAAGCTAACAGAACATCAACTACTAACACTAAATGTCCCATACACACATATAGAAATAGAAAAAACTATCCTATCACTTCCCAATGGGAAATCACCAGGCCCGGACGGCCTCTCTAACGAGTACTTTAAAACTTAACACAAGGTACTTTCCCCTTACCTGCAAAAAGTATTCACTCAAGCAACCCAAGAATCACTATTCCCAAAAGGGATGTTTGGTGCCTATGTGGTGACTCTGCCAAAACCGGGTAAAGAACCCAATGTCACAGCCAATTTCAGGCCTATCTCACTCCTAAATACAGAAGTTAAAATATACGCCAAACTCTTAGCAAGACATTTGACAGACATACTACCATCTCTGATCAAGCCAGACCAGATGGGCTTTGTGAGGGCAGACAGTCCGCTGATGCCACCAGAAGAATACTGAATATCCAATACTATGCCGAAAAAACTCGGACGCCTTCGCTGCTTCTCTCCATAGACGGAGAGAAGGAGTTTGACAGAGTCCACTGGATTTATATGTCAGAGGTACTGAAGAAGTTTGGTTTCCAGGGCCCAATAGTGTCAGCGATTCTTGCTCTCTATTCTACTCCAACAGCTCAAGTGTACACATCAGGTTTTCTGTCCAGACCATTCAACATCTCAAATGGGGACTCGGCAGGGGTGCCCGCTATCACCCACAATCTTTAACCTGATAGAGCCTCTAGCTGAAAAAATTAGAACCCACCCACAAATTACAGGGTTTCACTTCAACAACGAACCACATGTCATAACACTATTTGCTGATGATGTGATATTAATGCTCACAAAACCCCAAGCTTCTCTCCCAGTAGCCCACCAGATATTATCATAATTTAGCTATATATCCTACTACAAGGTCGATTTTATTAAATCTCTTATCCTAGCCATGGAAATTCCACCTACTCTGAGAACGCATCTACAGAGCAACTTGCAATACGCTTGGAACGACAAAGGGGTATCCTACTTAGGGATCACTATTACTAAATCTCTCACAACAACAGTAAAGGCCAACCTTACTTCACTATCCACCAAGCTAAGCCCGATCCTCAAAACCATCTCACAACGTAATATCTCATGGGCCGGCAGAATAGATAAAGATCATAGTTCTCCCCCAAATCATTTATGTTTTTAGAGCATTACCACTACCCATCCCAAATAGATATCTTAACACCCTGTCGAGTCTCATGAAGAAATGTCCGTGGAGTGGAAAGAGGGCCAGATGTACATATGCAACCATGTTACTACATAAAAGATGTGGTGGGGCCGGTATGATAGACATCAAGGACTACTACTGGGCTGCAAGGCTAGAACAAATTTCTCACCAGCTAGTGAACACAGGGAAACCAATATGGGTTGCAATAGAGTCATCTATGCAACCAACAGATGATCTCAGAACATTATTAATGAGTGACCAATGGAAAAAATGGAACATACTCCATTTTCCACCAACAATATGGGCCTCCATCCTGGCTTGGCGTCATCTACTAAAACAAACAAACACATTCACAAAACCTATACATCACGAATTTACGCTACAAATGATTGAGGCACTGATCCCCTCTCCACGGTACACCTTAAAACGCATGGCATAATCCGGATTCGGGACCTCATACAGGATGGTAAGCCTTACAGCCTACACTATCTGACAGAGAAATACAAGCTCAACATGATAGCCCAATTTACTTACACCTGTATCCTACACTTCTTGAAAAAGCATCCTATTCCAAGGCTGGAAATACCCGCCTACGCATGGAACTATTACTACTCAACCCTCACACTGAATATCAAAGGCATCACATATTTTTATAATAACCTACCAAACAAAGCAGAATTTCAGAAAGCCCTAGCCACCACTAAATGGGAAACTGAGCTCGGAATCTCATTCACTTTAGATAAATGGAAAGCAGCACACAAAGAGTTACACAAAGCGACCCATTGCGTCAATCATTGGGAAATCTCATTCAAGATTACCAACAGATGGCACCTAACGCCATACAGAATTGCCAAAATCTACCCCAACACCTCCCCATTATGCTGGAGGGGGTGCGGGCAAGTTGGAAACCTCATACATGCCTTCTGGAAATGCCCACACCTTACCAGTTTCTGGAACAGCATATTCAAAATGTTGTCCACACTCACAGGCTGCATTACACTACCTTGTCCAGAGCTAGCAGTGCTGCACATAGGAATAGATCTCTATCCTCACCAATTGAGACAACCCATCACTCACATACTATTGGCAGCACGCACACTTATACTAAAAACATGGAAGTCTAGCACCCCACCGCTCATATCTGAGGTCCTACAATTAGTACAAACAAACTTCTATCATGAACAAGACATAGCCACGAATACACTGAATAGAGCATCATTCGACTATAACTGGTCCATATGGACTGATAAATGTAAAACTCTTTAAATCTAGCAACTAAATACGGTACGTTGTAAAACTGTTTCTTGTACAACTGTTTCTTGTATATCACATACCTTCTCTTTCTCAAACTATTTCATGCATTTCATATACCCTTCTTTCCCTCATTCTCCCAATGTACCAAGCTAATACTTGTAATATTTAAGATGTTGCACTGTACCTTACATATCTCACTCTCTGTACTGTACCTTCATAACTCAATACAAATGTTAATAAAAAAAAAAAAAAAAATACTATCTACATGTACGTTTTTGATTGTAATAAGATATTGGAACTCTTTTAAGCCCTTATACCTAAATACTCTGTTTTTTTTTTTTTTTATATCAATAGTCTATTAGTTTTCAAAATCAAACAGATGAGGGTACCCAAAGATAACAAAAGGTTACAAAGGTTACATTTATGCATGTAATAACATATCAAGAATGCAGAGTTGCTGGAGCAGGGTATGTATATACCACAAAGTATTGATGAATAATGAGGTGACCATTTAAATGTACATGTATCTGCACAACCCAGAGTCCTTTATGTGTGTACATTGTTTGACCAAATTTCCCATTTTTTTCAGGAATTTGACTCCATTTAAATGCTTGAAGGCCAGAATGCGTTTGAGTATGCAATGCTGTTGGGTTAGGGTTAGGACCTAGGATTACTTGGCGTGATGACAATAGGATATGGGAAATTACTGATCTTGATTCTGGAGGGTAAATGTCTATCCCTATGTGGAATAGCGCTAATTGTGGGCTGGGAGGGTTAATTATACCAGATATTGATGCTAAAGATTTAAATACCTGGGACCAATAGCTTGTCAGGTTTGGCCAACTCCAAAGTACATGGATTAAGTTTCCTACTTGTCCACAGTTGCGCCAACAGAGAGGGGAAACTATCCCGGAGAATTTGGATAATCTGTATGGTGTGTAATACCGCCTGTGTATTATTTTAAGTGTCATTTCCTCGTGTGTTACACAGTGAGAAGATTTGTGTATGGTTTGGATGGTCGCACTCCATTGCTTGAGAGTGGATTGAGCTTTAATATCCTCCTCCCATTTTAGCATGGAAGTTGATTTTTGCAGTAGGGATTTATTTTGTAGTGCATTATAGATTCGTGAGATTCCTTTTTCGGATTTCGCTTGTGGTGAGTATAGCTCCCGAAGTAGTGTGGGGATTCTCATCTGTGGCAAGGGGTTCTCTTTTAAGAAATATTTTATACGAGTGCAAGTAAATATGCTGTATGGTATGTTGAATTATTTTATGATATCTGCTAGAGGTTTTGTTTCTTTAGCTTTTAGAAAATCTAGCATCGAGTTTATGCCTTTGTATTGGAGTTTTTTAGTGGATAGCCACGGGATGCAGTTCTCCAGTAGCTGAATTGGGTAGGACCCTTAAAATTCCTCCGTTGGGCCCAGTATATTGTGTCTTAATTCCCTCCATGCTAGCACTGATGCCTGCATAGGCAGCAGCGTCAGGGAGTTGGTCTTAGGGGCCCACGCATCACAGACTAACAGGTAGAGCAGGTTCCCCTGAGGGGCCAACGCTGTTTCAATTTCTGTCCATATTGGAGTGTTTTCTTTGACGAACCAGTATTTAAGTCGGTCTAATCTGGCTGCTAGGTAGTAGTCTTTTATATCTACCCACCCAGCTCCACCCGCCATTCTGTGTGGGCTGAGGATTTTGGGGGCACATCTCGCTTTTTTGGCCTGCCAGACATACCTACTGAGAATGCCTGATAAGGTGTTCAAGTAGTGTTTAGGTATTGGGATGGGAAGTGTCCTAAAAAGGTACAGAATCTTGGGCAGTATCATCATCTTAAAGGACGCTAGCCTTCCTGTCCATGATAGCTCTTTGTTTACATATTGTTTGAGCTTGTGCTCTATTTTATTGATCAGTGGCGGAATATTAAGGGTTATGAGGTTATGTATTTGGTTAGTTAACGTGATGCCTAAGTACGGAATACCTTGAGAGTGCCATTGGGAGAGAATATATTAGTCTGGAGATGGTTGGTTCTGCTATACCCATATTGAGAATTAGGGATTTGGAGAAGTTAACTTTATAGTAGGAGACTTCGCTGAATTTGGTTAAAATGTTGTGGGTTGCTAGTAGCGAGTTGGCAGGGTTAGTGAGGGATAGTATGACATCGTCCGCAAAGAGTGTAATGGATTGTTGGGTCTGGCGAAATGTAAAGCCTTCTATTGTGGGACAACTTCTGATGCTTTCTGCTAGGGGTTCTATCATGAGGTTAAATATTGTTGGGGACAGGGGGCATCCTTGTCTAGTACCGTTGGATATCTTAAATTCCGTAGACAATAGCCCTGCTGTGTATACTCGTGCGGGGGGATTTGAATATAGCGCTTGTATGGCAGTTAGCGATGTACCTTGAAACCCATACCTTTTTAGAACCATAGACATATACCCTCAGTGTACTCTGTCGAACGCCTTCTCTGTGTCAATTGACAGGAGCAGAGAAGGCGTTCGCGAGAGCTCTGCATAATTAATAATATTGATGATTCGCCTTGTTGCATCCAAAGTCTGCCTCCCTTTTATGAATTCCATTTGGTCTTTACTTATCAGGTAATGATATTGGCCTAAAGTTTGCGGGTGTATTTGGCTCCTTGCCTGGTTTGGGCAAGGTGGCAACGTATGCTTGGAGCATTTCCTTGGGGAAGGAAGAAGTGCATGCTGCCTCGGTAAACATTTTTTGCAAGTATGGTGCCAGTGGGTTATGGAATAATTTATAATAGTCATTAGAAAACCCATTTGGGCCCGGTGATTTCCCTGTGAGTAGGGAGTTAATAGTATCTATAATTTCTTTGTTTGTGAAAGGAGAGTTTAAATGTTGTAACTGCGTTTTGGATAGCGTAGGCAACCTAAGATTATACAGAAATTTCTCTAAATTCTATGCAGTTGGTTGGGGTGTTTGCTGGTCTTGGTCCAGATTGTATAGACCTTCGTAGTACTTAGCGAATTGATACGCTATTTCTTGTGGATTAGAGACTTTCTGATCAAGGGAGGGATGGTTAAGGTATGCTATTCTGGTTTTGGTTCTGATTGCTTTAAGTTTACGAGCTAGGAGTTTCCCTGCTCTGTTGGAGTTTGCATATGAGTTGGATTTGATGTGTTTAAGGATATTATCGTAGCGCTTTATAAACAAGATTCTTAGCTCCTCTCTTAGTTTGTTTAGACTTTGGGAGGTATTTTTATCTGGTCTGTTCTTATTGGCTGTTTCTAATTTATGTATCTCAGACGTGATAGAGTCAAATTCTAAGTTGTGACTAGAGTTGATCGAACCTCTGGAAGTTCGGGTTCTGCAGGTTCGGGACCGGACTTGACCCGGACTTTGTCCCGGACCCCGAACCCCATTGAAATCAGAGTCGGAAAAGTGCCCTACAAAGAAATGGGGATAGGGAAATAACTTAAAATAATTTTTAAGCTTTTAAGGAGGCGGTGAAAGTGGCGGTGGAGGAGGAGGAGGTAGCCAACACTGTTTTTTTTATTTTTGTGCAAGAAATGATGATTTAAAATCATCCCCAAGTTCTATAAGGAAAGTTTCTTCCAGCCGCATAGAGAGCCATATTATTGTTCTAAAATCATCTCCAAGTTCTATAAGGAAAGTTTCATCCAGCCGCATAGAGACTGAGAGACATATTATTATTCTAAAATCATCTCCAAGTTCTATAGGGAAAGTTTCATCCAGCCGCATAGGGAGCCATATTAATGTTCTAAAATAATCTCCAAGTTCTATAAGGAAAGTTTCTTCCAGCCGCATAGAGAGCCATATTACTGTTCTAAAATCATTGATTTGATTGCATCATTGATGATGCACTGGCCAATCACAGCCATGCCATTAGTAGGCATGGCTGTGCTGGCTTCTAAGGGCAAACCAGTGAAACACTTGTTAATTGGCTGCCCTTGGCAGCTATTCAACACGTGGAATCAAATACCAGAGCCCCGAACTCGAACCCGGACTTTTTTTGAAATGTCCGGGTTTGGGTCCGGGTCCCGGACACCCCAAAGTTCGGTACGGACCTGAACTTTACAGTCCGGGTTCGCTCAACTCTAGTTGTGACATTTTTTGGCCCTGGCTCCTAGTTTAATCAGGAGTCCCCTGATGAATGCCTTATTCGCATTCCAGAGTGTGAAAGGATTGTTTACCAAGGGAGCATTGGTGTGGAAGAAATCCTGAATTTCTTTCCTTATGTTAGACAGGTTTGTGGGGTCTTGTAAAAGGCTAGAATTGCAACGCCAGATTGGGGTTTGAGGTGAGGCAGGCTCCCCTGCTATGGTTATAGTAATTGGGGCGTGGTCAGACCACGTAATGTCATGTATTTTAGATGATGTCACTCGCTGTAATAACCATTTATCAGTGATCATTAAGTCGATCCTCGAGTAGATGTCTAGCCGAAAAAAAAGTATAGTCTTTTTCAGACGGATGTTGGCATCTCCATATGTCGAATAGTTCCTCTGAGTTAAATATATGTCGTAAGGACGATAGTCGTCTGGGTGTCTGGGACGTTGTGTCCATTTCGCGGTCTGTTGTCAAATTAAAATCGCCACAGATAAGGATGCAACCGTATTTAATTGCTGCTATACGCCTTAGAAGGGATTTGAGAAAGCGGCATTGGTGAGTGTTAGGTGCGTATAAAGTGACTAATGTGTATGGTCTGGAGTTAATGTCACACGTGAGAATGATATATCTCCCCTCTTCATCTATAATAGAGCTTTTGAGTTGAAAGGCTAGTGAGTCTTTTATCGCCAATAGCACTCATTTTTGTTTGTGGTGTTTGCTGCTGGCAAGGAACACA
Organism: Glandirana rugosa; assembly: GCA_018402905.1. Taxonomy (NCBI): domain Eukaryota; kingdom Metazoa; phylum Chordata; class Amphibia; order Anura; family Ranidae; genus Glandirana; species Glandirana rugosa. Next base: position 282,906 of record BLSH010042194.1, on the reverse strand, counting down.
TTGGGATAGTTCTTGTGTGTGCATTTGGGTATTGCACCCTGTTGAAAGTGCGTTTCCTGCACACACAAGATGTCCGCTTTGTGTTTGTTTGCTTCTGCCCACATAGAGAAACGCTTGGCTGGGTGGTTTAGACCCCTGGCATTAAGTGATAAACAGGTGATTTCCAGTGTTGCGGGTATCATGTAGAGAAGTAGTTTGTACTCACTGTTATTATTGCTCAGTTGTGGAAAACGTTCTTTTACCAGGTTGTAGACTTCTGGGGTTTTCCTGTAATCATGGTTCACTGGTAGAAGGGTTCATTGTGTGGTTCCGGCCGTTCCTCTCGTGGATATCTGTGACTCTGTACTGTGCAGGTGACAAAATGAAAAGATAACATTGCCAAAATAACATATCAGTTTCTGTAACCTTTGGGGAAATGTTAATAAAAAAGGGATCTGAACGTAGATCCGTGTGCAGAGTTCGCTGCCTTAACTGTTGGTAGGGGGTCTTGATTTGGATTATATCCTATCTTGACTGGGGGTTAAGTTGAGTTTAAGTGTGCTGGTGCTTGAGTTTGGAGTCACCCTTGTTGCAGTGTTTACCAGAGCGTTTATGGGATACCACCTGCCATTCTGCTTCCGTGTGGTTCAGATAGGTGGGTTCATGGTGTGATTTGCTCGGCTCTGGGATGATGCCCCATTTCCTTAGAGCCTCCATCCCTTCTTCTAAGCTTGAGAGGGATATAGTAGTTCCCTTGTGCGTGACGGATAGCGTGGCGGAGTATTTCCATTTGTGAGGAATTTTGTGGTTTCTTAATGCTTTGGTTATGGTCGCCAGGTTGCGACGGCTTTGGAGTGTATGTTTAGATCGATCCGGAAGCATCTGAATGCCAGTGTATGGTGTGGGCAGGCCTTCAGGTTTCCTAGTTAGAAACATTAATTGGTCTTTGATATGAAAGAAATGTACCCTTAGGATAACATCTCTCTGTGTTTCTGCAGGCAGGAAAGAGGGTTTGTGCACCCTGTGGATTATATCAATAGTGAGATCGTGTGGCGCCATGTTTGGTGCCAGGGTGGAAAAGAGCAATAACACATACTGTTGTAATTGCTGTGGGAGTACCGATTCTGGTATGCCTCTTATTTTAATATTATTGCGTCTGGACCGGTCCTCTAAATTTGCGATTTTGTCTTTCATCCATCTTACCTCATCAGTGTGTGCATTATGGGCATCCACTAGTGTATTAAATGAGCCAGAGTAATCTCCCATCACATTCTTTATAGCATCCACTCTATCTCCTAGTGCCTGCACCTCTTTGTTGCACTGGTTAATGTTCACAATTAAACCAGTCATCAGAGAGGCCCTAAGTGAAGGCATCATTTCCTTCTATACACACTGTCCAACACTGTCTGCCCTGATGTAGGAAAGGCTGCGATCGGATCTTCTCCCTGGGGCCTAGGTGCCGCGTGTGGAGCCTGCGTGCCGCTTACCTCCATGCCTGAGTCCTCTTCAGGCCGTATGGGGGATTCTCTGCGGGGCTTGGACTTGGCAGGGCTCTGCACTGCTGGGCTACTGCTTCCCGAGGGTGTCCCGATATGTGCCTTTTAGCCTTGCTGTTTTTATGCGATTGCCCGCTCACCTGTGCCGTTGCAGTGGTCTACCGCGTGCTTTGCCTGGTATCGGCGCCGCCATGTTGGGACTGTGTTCTCTGCATGGCCGGATAGTATTCCTGCAGTTTCCTCGGCTGTGTGAGATTGCCACGGCGCTTGGCCATACCGGTCGGGTCTGCAGGGTCTCAGGAGCTCGGCGCTGGCTGTTGGTTCTTTTTTTAGGGCTGCTCCTCTGTCCGTTCCCTGGCGGTTGATTGGAGCTCCGAGCTTACGCAGCCATACTGGAGCTCGGTCAGCCATGCCCCCCCTAAATGCTCTGTTTAGTCCAGTTATAATTATTTTTACCTCTCTCTGATATATTTCAATGCTTACATTTTTTGCAGTTTGGCTGCTACTGATCCGCTGTAACCCTGCTACCGATACCTTTCTGCTGGGGGGGTCAGTGTGAAATGTCAATGGTGTTTTTTATCTGGATGAGTTGCAGGGAACCAGCTTGGCAACACAGAACTATGGTGTTTTTTTTTGCTTTGTAAAAATGTAAAATAATGTAAAAAATTACAAATGTATTTGTTCATTCTGTTCATTGTACTGTACCATTATCTCTTATACTCTTTTATTTCCCATAGTTCACAGCAACCACCTCTTATTATTCCCCTGAGGAAGCCTCCATCGCCGAAACATGTAGGGATATGAGATAATGAGATCATTGCAACATCCAACATTCTTGTTATGATTGTCATGTTTTTAACAATATATGTTATTTTTATCATATGAACTATTAAAATACTTGAATTTTTTAATATGATTGTTTAATTACATTATTCAAGCACTGGTAAAGTCCCCTTTTCACACCAGAGTCCTTGTTTGAATGCTATAAAAAATATTTTACTACCATTTACTAAATGTTATGAGGTTGTGGGATGTAGCTGAGAGGTTTTTCTTCTATTCTGCCTAATACTTCAATTGTTAACCTGTTCCCTACTGAGTCATTGTAAAATGACCTTGGCAGGAACCCTTTGATGATCCGGGCCAACGTCATATGACATCGGCCGCTTCTTGCTGCTACTGCGGGCCCCTGCAGCAATCGCGGATCGATCGTGTCCCCGGGGGTCGTGTCCCCCCGATCGGGGTAAAGAGCCAACCCATCTGAGTAACCGATTAACTATCTGCAGCCCATCAGAGTACCCAAGTACCGTTTACCAGTCCATCAGATTACCCGAGTACCTGTCTCCAGCCCATCAAAGTACCCGAGTACCTGTCTGCAGCCCATCAGAATACCTGAGTACCTATCTGCAGGCCATCAGAGTACCCGAGTACCTATCTGCAGCCCATTCCTCATAGAATATACCTCGGGTGTTTGCTTTCCAAAATGGGCTGATTTTGTGGGTAATTCCACTGTCCTGGTGCTCCAGGGCCTTCAAAAGTGTGATAGGTATCAATTAAATTGTACGTGTCATTTATGTTCCTAGAATGCCTGACGGCGCTCCCTGCATGTTCGGCCTCTGTATGTGGCCAGGGTGTGAAAAAGTCTCACACATGTGGTATCGCCATACTCGGGACGAGTAGCAGAATATATTTTGGGGGTTAATTTTTGCTATATACATGCTATTTGTTAGAAATACCTTATAAATTGACCACTTTGTGTAAAAATAAAAGTGTTTTCATTTTCTTTTCACGTTTTTCGAAGACTTGTGGAAAAAAATGAACCATTCAAAAGACTCATAATGCCTCATAAAATATGCATTGGGTATTTGCTTTCCAAAATGGGGTCATTTTGTGGGTAATTCCATTGTCCTGGTGCTCCAGGGCCTTCAAAACGTGATATTTCTGCTCCTAGAATGCGTGACGGTGCTCCCTGCATGTTGGACCCCTCTATGTGGCCAGGGTGTGAAAAAGTCTCACACATGTGGTATCGCCATACTCTGGACGAGTAGCAGAATATATTTTGGGGGATTATTTTTGCTATATACATGCTATGTGTTCAAAATATCATATAAATTGACCACTTTGTGAAAAAAAATACGTTTTCATTTTCTTTCGACGTGTTCGGAAGACTTGTGGAAAAAATTGAACCATACAAAAGACCCATAATGCCTCATAGAATATACGTTGGGGTGTTTTCTTTCCAAAATGTTGTATTGCCATACTCTGGGCGAGTAGCAGAATGTATTTTGGGGTGTAATTGGAAGTATGCATATGCTGTGTGTGAGAAATAACTTGTTATGACAATTTTGTGCAAAAAAAAAAAATAATAATAATAATTTCTTAATTTTCTCAAGAATTGTGGGAAAAAAGTACAACTTCAAAAAACTTGCCATGCCTCATACTATATACCTTGGAATGTCTACTTTTCAAGAAGGGGTCATCAGTGTTTCAGGTGTGAGCAATTTTCAATGATTGGCACCATAGCTTGTAGACTCTATAACTTTCACACAGTCCAAATAATATACACTTATTTGGGTTATTTTTACCAAAGATAGGTAGCAGTATAGGTTTTGGCCCAAATTTATGAACAAAAATTACTTATTTGCAAAATTTTATCATAGAAATTAAAAAAAAAGTGTTTTTTTTCAAAATGTTCGCATTTTTCACTTATGTCACAAAAAATAAAAAAAACAGGTGATTAAATACCACCAAAAGAAAGCTCTATTTGTGTGAAAAAAATGATAAAAATTTTGTTTGGGTACAGTGTAGCATGAGAGAGTAATTGTCATTCAAAGTGTGAGAGCGCTGAAAGCTGAAAATTGGTCTGGGCAGGAAGGGGGTATAAACGTCCTGTATTGAAGTGGTTAAAAGCTGTTGCAGAAAATGCTTTTTTCAGGTTAAAAGGAATCAGATAGGGATGCTGCTGTTTATATGCCAGGAAATATTGTAAAATTACAACAAATATGGTAAACATTTGAGATTATGTGAGCCAGAGTAAGATGTAGCTGGCACCGCATTGGAAGCTCATGCTGTTCCACATATAGCTCTACATACAGTATAGCTTAAAGGCATCTCACACACATGCAATTTAAAAAACTAGTGTTTTCCCATATGTTCCTTTTAAGTCTCGAAAACTGAGAGCCCTCTCCCCTCTAAATAGTGTTTCTTAAACATTTTTTTACATTGGATCATGCCCCCTTTGCAAGGCCCAGCTCTTCACGCCATTTGTTTGACAATACATTGATTATTAGTCTTGAAAATGACCAGAGTTTATTTTCAAGATTCATCTTCTATTGGGCTCCATTCACAAAGTGGCATTTTACTCTTTTAAAGTTGCATTAAAATAGCTCATAGCGTTTTTCAAAAAAACATTTTGCAATTCACACAAAAAAACACTACTAAAATACTGCAGTATTTAATCAAAATATGCCGTATTTGTCTCATGACACCATGCATTATTTTATCTTATTCAATATCCAGTGGGATAGATACAGTGGAGAAGAATTAGAACCCCTGTCAGTTTTTATTGCTAATAAAGAGGTAAAATTGTTTAAACTGTAGAAATATGCAAACTCACTAAGTCAGTGAGGTCCTTGTAGCACATGTATTAATACAAAAGTCCCCTTTTCACACCAGTGTTCTTGTTTGAATGCTATAAAACATGTTTTACCACTGTTTACTAAATGTTATGAAGTTGAGGGATGTAGCTGATTTCTTCATCTATTCTGTCTAATACTTCAGCTGTTAAAAGCTGTTGCAGAAAAAAGTACATGAAAATACTTTTTTCAGGTTAAAAGGAATCAGATAGGGATGCTGCTGTTTATATGCCATGAAATATTGTAAAATTACAACAAATATGGTACACATTTCAGATTATGTGAGCCAGAGTAAGGTGTAGCTGGCACCGCATTGGAAGCTCATACTGTTCCACATATAGCTTAAAGGCATCTCAAACACATGCAATTTAAAAAAATAGTGTTTTCCCATATGTTCCTTTTAAGTCTCGAAAACTGAGGGCCCTCTCCCCACTAAATAGCGTTTCTTAAACATTTTTTTGCATTGGATGATGCCCCCTTTGCAAACCCCAGCTCTTCATGCCATTTGTTTGGCAATACCTTGATTATTAGTCTTGAAAATGACCAGAGTTTACTTTCATGATTCATCTTCTATTGGGCTCCATTCACAAAGCGCCATTTTCCTCTTTTAAAGTTGCAGTAAAATAGCTCATAGCGTTTTTAAAAAAAAAACATTTTGCAATTCACACAAAAAAAAAACACTACTAAAATACTGCCGTATTTAATCGAAATATGCAGTATTTGTCTCATGACACCATGCGTTATTTTATCTTATTCGATATCCATTGGGATAGATACAGTGGAGAAGAATTAGAACCCCTGTCAGTTTTTATTGCTAATAAAGAGGTAAAATAGTTTGAACTGTAGAAATATGCAAACTCACTAAGTCAGTGTGGTCCTTGCAGCATATGCATTAATACAAAAGAATAAAGGTGACTAGAATGCCAGTCAAAGGGAAGCTGCTTGGTGGTGTTTCAAAAACAACTAAGTTCAATTAAGTAAATACAAAATATGTTTAAAACATTCAAATATTGAATAAAAATAGTATAAAAAATCACACACATAAAGTATCTCACAAAAGTGAGTACACCCCTCACATGTTTGTAAATATTTTATTATATCTTTTCATGTGACAACACTGAAGGAATGACACTTTGCTCTATATTATTTTATAAATGTTTGTACACTCCCCACATGAGTGAAAACACTCTATGAAATACACACACTAAAAAATATGATAAAAATAAGTTATAAACTTACAAAATTTGTATAAAACATAAATGAATTAACTTGAATCAACAAAAACTTTGTGGTGGTTCGTCGAAGGGAAACTGACCGTAAGATCAGTGGAAATAAGAAAACATAATTACGTATACGACGTTCCTGGTGTGACTGAATCACTCAAACGTATAAAGATGTCAAGTTTGATAAAATGGAGAAATAATCGTTATTTTTGACTGTCCCCAAGATTAAGAAGAGGTGACAT
>BLSH010042194.1:254357-276324 GCA_018402905.1 Glandirana rugosa | reverse complement strand
TAATTTCTGCTATCTGTCCTCAGAGCAACAGCACAGACAGCAGTAGTAAAGTAATCTATCTCAGGATGCAGGATCAGGTCTTAAAATGGCTAAAATCTGTCCCTCACGCCGTCAGCTACCTTTCCCTATACTAACCCAAGGAGCATGTGACTGCAGCACTGTGACTCCAGCTTATAAAGAGGCTGGGTCACATGATGCACCGGCCAATCACAGCCATGCCATTAGTAGGCATGGCTGTGATGGCTTCTAAGGGCAAACCAGTGAAACGCTTGTTGATTGGCTGCCCTGCAGCTTCTCAACACGTGGAGTAAAATAGCAGAACCCCGGACCGAACCCGAACGATTTTTGAAATGTCCGGGTCCGGGTCCGTGCCACGGACACCCTAAAGTTCGGTACGGACCCGAACGTTACAGTCCGGGTTCGCTCAACACTAGTCTCCACAGCTCAGCAACTCACACTTTTTATTGAATTTGTAATTATATTTTGCAACTGATTTGTGAGTTTGTAGGCATAGATTGGGGACATTTTTGTTACCAGGCCACAAGGTCTAGCCATTGTCCTGCACATTGGCAACGTATTAATTTTTCCAAAGAATGTGTCATTTTCATTCTTTTATGTTTTTCACTCCGACAAGGATGTGTCTGTGGGCCTACCCTGAAGTCTAGGGGGAGAACGTGTGTGTGGCCTTTCTTTCCCTGCCTTGGAAGTCTCTCTTCAGGAGAACCCCTAATCTAGTCTTTGGTGGTCAGCTTTGGCTAGCCACAAGGAGAAGGGTCTGTCAGGCTTTGTGGCTAGGTGGACCAGAGTGACTTGCTTCTGTCTTATTTGCACCTGGGGGGATACTTCCCCTTCCAGAGGGGACCAGTGACACACCATGTGCAATTTTTTGTGAGTGGTCACATATTTTTTTTTTTCATCCACACAGTGTTTTGTTTTTTGCCCTCTGTGCCATGGGCTTAAAAAGACAAAAACAAAAGTAAACCTGTATGCATATGAAATATGAGAAAACAATTTGGCTGTTTAGCCTGGTGTGTGCATGTATTGGTGCGACAGCCTATTCAGAAATTCTTTAGTAAATATGGCCATATGAATCATCCCATGCCTAAGTTTGCCAACTGTTGAGATAACTTATAAAGTAACTACATAAAAGTTGGTAAAAAGGCCTGTTATTCCTCCAATATTTTCCAGAAGTTTTGGAGACATGTTATGCTAGTCTGATGCCACAGCTCCTCCATTCCAGTTCTAATGTCATCTGTGCTCTTACAGATACAGCCTATGGGGTACAGCAGAATATCAGATAAATACTCTGGATCAAAATGTTGCTCTTTTTTTTTACCATTGCTATGCAATGTGGTAAAGCATTCTTCAGGTTTTGACATAGATCACCTTCTTAAACTTATGGGAAAGCAATTGTTTAGCCATAGTCCTCTGTATAGTCCTAGGAATGAAAAAATAATTTGCCAGATTGTTAGGGTACTTTCACACTGGAGCGGGCGGTAGCGGTAAATCCTTGCTAGTTTCAGCGAGGATTTACCGCTGTTATAGTGGCGGTACGGCGCTGCTAAGCAGGCGGGTGCGCGGCCCTTTTAACTCCCCACAAGGGGTTAAAACGGGGTTAAAAGTGCAGGCGCGCCACACTACCGAGGCGGTGTGCAGCCGCTTTGGAAGCGCTGCCCATTGTTTTCAATGGGCGGTGGAGGAGCGGTGTATCACAAGCGTCCCACAAGCGCACCGCCCCAGTGTGAAAGCACTCAGGGATTTCACATTGGGGTGGATTGGGGGGGATTTTAGAGGCTCTTTACAGGCACTATTTTTAGCTAAATAGTGCTTGTAAAGTGCCTCAGTGTGAACGTGTCCTTAGAGTTGTCTTGGATGTATTTGAATATATATTCATATACATTAAATAAGTCACCTCTAAGTACAGTAATTCTTTTTTACAAACTGAACATTTTTTTGCAATTATTCATCTTACTAAGAACTTCCATCCCTGTTATTTATTTACTGTAGATGACTGCCACAGAGCCATCTCCAAAGCTCTTACATCCTTTTTACAATGTGGTGCCCAGGATTTGGTAGAGCATAGAATTAGGGAGCCTGTGGACAGACTATTCCTTTTCAACAGAAATCTTTCCATAAGAACTGGAACTACATAGGTGATGTTACACTACACTATATTCCCTGACTGCTCATATAGAAGTGACCATCACAGTACATTGTTTTTGACACAATTGGCTGATTTGTGTGATACACAAGATATAAAGTCCAGACGGTGAAAAAGTTCTAATAAGCAATGTTGACAGCACCACAGGAAAGTCTGGAGAATGATCATTTATTGTAGAAAACCAGCATAAAGTGACAGTTACATCAAAGTCCACAAGGAATGCATGAAAAGGCACCAGTGATAGATTGACGTGTTTCACAGGCAATTAAACCCGCTTAGTCATACAAAAGTCCTACACATGTGGTATTGCCATACTCAGGAGGAGTAGCAAAATGTGTTTTGGGTGTAATTCTAAATATGCCCATGCTGTGTGTGAGAAATATTTTATGAAATTGCCAACTTTGTTTAAAAAAATTCATTTTCATTCTGCATTTTCCAAAAACCTGTGGCAATAAAATGAAGTCTTTAAAAGACTCACCATGCATCTAATAAAATACCTTGGGGTGTTTACTCTCCAAAATGTGGTAATTTTGTGGGTTTTGCTACTGTCCTGGTGCTCCAGGACCTCCAAAAATGTGATAGATAGTCAGTAAATTAGATGCGTAATTTGTGTTTGTGTCTCCTTGGATTTAGGGCCCCTCTATATGGCTAGGCTGTGAAAAAGTCTTACAAATGTGGTGTCACCATTCTCAGGAGGAGTAGCAGAATGTGTTTTGTGGTGTAATGTATGCTTATGCAGAGTGTGAGAAATAACTTGTTAAAATTACAAATTTGTGAAAAAAATTGTATTAAATGTCTTAATTTTCCAAAAAATCGTGAGAAAAAAATTGCAGCTTTAAAAAACTCACCATTCATCTTACTAAATACCTTGAACTGTGTAGTTTCCAAAATGGGTAATTTGGGAGGTATTTGTACTGTCCTGGCATTTTAGGGCCTCAAATAATAAGATAGGCAGCCAGTACATCAGTATTGACCAATTTTCAAATGTACATACTGTATATACCAGGGATATGCAATTAGCGGACCTCCAGCTGTTGCAAAACTACAAGTCCCATCATGCATTTTGCTCTGGGTGTCATGCTTGTGGCTGTCAGGGTCTTGCTATGCCTCATGGGACTTGTAGTTCTGCAACAGCTGGAGGTCCGCTAATTGCATATCCCTGGTATATACCATAGTTTGTAGACTCTATAACTTTCACACAGGCTAAATAATGTACAGTACACTGATTTGGGTTATTTTACCAAAGAAATGTAGCAGCATACATTTAGGCCAACTAAATGTGTCAAGAAAGTATATTTATTTGCAAAATTGTATAAAAGAAACAACGAAAAACATGTTTTTTTAAAAAAAAAATCTGTATTTTTTTATTTATATAGCAAAAAAATAAAAAACTCAGTGGTGATTAAATACCACCAAAAGAATTCTCTAACTATCTTAAAATAATGATAGAAATTTCGTTTGGGTACAGTGTTGCATGACTGAGTTGTTGTCATTCAAAGTGTGACAGTGCTGAAATCTGAAAAGTGGCCTGGGCAGGAAGGGGGTGAAAGTGTCCAGTATGGAGGTGGTTAAAACCCCAAAATCTCTGCATATGAGGTCTGCTGCTTAACCACTATAACTGCAAAGCCTTTCACCTTTTCAACATTTTTTTTCCTTTCAGAGATGTGTCGTGTTCATAACTTATTGCTTTTAGTCTTGTAGTCTACCCTAACATTATACATCTATTCTATGGGGCAGATAGTGCTTTACTTTAGAAGCAGATTTTGATGCTAAATTTTTCCCTAGATTTTAATTAGGAAATAATAGAGGGAGTTAGAATAAGACACTTTCTTTCCGCAACTCCATATTTTTACCCCAAGTAAATACAGTATCTCACGTAAGTGAGTACACCCCTGACATTTTTTAAAATATTTTATTATATCTTTTCATGTGACAACACTGAAGGAATGACACTTTGCTACAATGTAAAGTAGTGAGTGTACAGCTTGTATAACAGTGTAAATTTGCTGTCCCCTCGAAATAACTCAACATACAGCCATTAATGTCTGAACCACTGGCAACAAAAGTTAGTACACTCCTAAGTGAAAATGTCCAAATTGTGCCCAATTAGCCATTTTCCCTCCCCAGTGTCATGTGACTTATCCGTGTTACAAGATTTCATGTGTGAATGGGAAGTAGGGGAGTTAAATTTGCTGTTATTGCACCCACTCTCTCATACTGGTCACTGGGGGTTCAACACAGCTCCTCATGGCAAAGAACTCTCTGAGGATCTGAAAAAAAGAGTTGTTGCTCTACATAAAGATGGCCTAGGCTATAAGAAGATTGTCAAGACCCTGAAACTGAGCTTTAGCATGGTGGCCACGGCCATACAGCAGTTTAACAGGACAGGTTCCACTCAGAACAGGACTCGCCATGGTCAACCAAAGAAGTTGAGTAGATGTACTCAGCGTTATATCCAGAGGTTGTGTTTGGGAAATAGATGTATGAGTGCTGCCAGCATTGCTGCAGAGGTTTAAGGGGTGGGGGGTCATCCTGTCAGTTCTTAGACCATATGCTGCACACTGCAACAAATTGGTCTGCATGGCAGTCGTCCCAGATGGAAGCCTCTTCTAAAGATGATGCACAAGAAAGCCCACACACAGTTTGCAGAAGCCAAGCAGACTAGGGTCATGGATTACTGGAACCATGTTCTGTGGTGTGATGAGACCAAGATAAACGTATTTGGTTCAGATGGTGTCAAGCGTGTGTGGCAGCAACCAGTTGAGGAGTACAAAGACAAGCGTGCCTTGCCTACAGTCAAGCATGGTGGTGGGAGTGTTATGGTCTGGGGCTGCATGAGTGCCACCAGCACTAGGGAGCTACAGTTCATTGAGGGAACCATGAATGCCAACATGTACTGTGACATACTGAAGCAGAGCGTGATCCCCTCCCTTCGGAGACTGGGCCGCAGGACAGTATTCCAACATGATAACGACCCCAAACACACCTCCAAGATAACCACTGCCTTGCTAAAGAGGCTGAGGGTAAAGGTGATGGACTGGCCAAGCATGTCTCCAGACCTAAACCCTATTGAGCATCTATGGGGCAACCTCAAACGGAAGGTGTAGGAGCGCAAGATCTCTAACATCCACCAGCTCCGTGATGTGATCACGGAGGAGTGGAAGAGGACTCCAATGCAAACCTGTGAAGCTCTGGTGAACTCCATGCCCTAGAGCAGGGATATGCAATTAGTGGACCTCCAGATGTTGCAGAACTACAAGTCCCATGAGGCATAGCAGGACTCTGACAGCCACAAGCATAACACCCAGAGGCAGAGGCATGATGGGACTTGTAGTTTTGCAACAGCTGGAGGTCCGCTAATTGCTTATCCCTGCCCTAGAGGGTCAAGGCAGTGCTGGAAAATAATGATGGCCACACAACATATTGACACTTTGGGCCCAATTTGGACATTTTCACTTAGGGGTGTACTCACTTTTGTTACCAGTGGTTTAGACATTAATGGCTGTGTGTTGAGCTATTTTGAGGGGACAGCGAATTTACACTGCTATACAAGCTGTACACGCACTGCTTTACATTGTAGCAAAGTGTCATTTCTTCAGTGTTGTCACATGAAAATATATAATAAAACATTTAAATGTGAGGGGTGTACTAACTTTTGTGAGATACTGTACATATAAATACCCTTCTTCCACCAATAAAAAAATACAATATTGTCTTTTTTATTGGTGGAAGAAGGATATTTATATACAGTATGTGTGAAATGTTTATACTATTTTCCCCTAGTAACCTCTGGAAGAACTCTAGTTGAGAAATCCAGCTTTAAATGAATTTCTGATGTGATATTTGGCAAATCATTGCTATATGTTTGGACAGGTCTGTTTTTTTCTTGTTAGAGAATAGCCATTGTCATTCTCTGATGTTCTTGAAAGTGTCACTGTGGTATTCCTCTGTCAAACCTTCAAATTGATGATACCCCTCTCCGAACAGCACAAGTTCCACACCTTTGTAAGAATACTTGTCTATTCATAATCCCACTCTGTCTTGAGCCAAAGATATCTCTAAAAATAATTGTAAATAAGTCAAATATCCCCACTACATATGACATATGTTCTAACAAAGGATTAGACAATTCTGATATGCATGTACATTGTATTATGTTTGGAGTAATTGGGAGGTTTGCAGCAAATGATGCATATGCTTGTATATACACAAAAAAAGCCTCCAAAAATCTGTCGAAATGACCGGAGAAAATAGATATATGTCACTACATGTAATGTAATGGATTTACTAAAGGTACATACACGGAAGACTTTAAAATATATATAAATAGTGAACCGCGCTCCTATCACAGTGTTCCTCTAATATAAATGACTCGATATTATGTGTGAAATGAATAAGAGAAGAATAAATAAATGAATAAGTGCTCAGTGACAAATAATGAGCCCAGGCACAAGGTAGTCAGTGTCCACAGAAATAGGGAAACCGACTATCCTATAGGGGCGACCACAATATAGTAGTGTAAAACTGTATACCATGAAAACATGTGTCATGTTAACATTTGTGGATATATAATACAAATACAACACATAAAGAGTCCAAAAACCATCAAGTGTAAAAAACTAAACTAAATTAAAGTTCATAGGGTGTATCGTAAATGATGTGCTGTCCTTTAGAGAACAAAGGGTGCTAGGTCCATGGGACCAAAAAACGATGTGAACACAACACCCAGACTGGGTGAAATGACAACCAGTTGATGTGGAGAATATAGGGTCCGGTGGATACACAGTTCAAAGTGTAAGGTGGCCAAGCAGTCAATGGTATTCCATAGAAACACTCCTTCACCAAGAGACAGGTACCCGGTGTCACAACCTACTCACCAGCTCACAGGGATCCCTATTACAGGGATCATAAATGCCTGGGTAGCAGACCCTGTTCCCATCAATAGTGTGATTCCTGGCTGGGCTGCGGACCTCAGAAGGCAGGGGTAGGGTGGAGAAACAAAGGGGCCAACAACGTAGATTTATTCCAATAATGTAGTTACAAACATCCATATCTGATCGGCCATCAAAACCTTTAAAACAAAGGGAGCACAGAGCTTGGTGCTTCCGCGTTCCAACAAACGGATATGGCGTGTATGAGTTCCAGTCACCCGATGCTGCGTTTCGTCAGTAGCGCACTGACGTCATCATAGTTTCCCTATTCCTGTGGACACTGACTACCTTGTGTCTGGGTTCATTATTTGTCACTGTGCACTTATTCATGTATTCATTTATTTATTTATTCATTCTTCTGTTATTTATTTCACACATAATACCAAGTCATTTATATTAGAGGAACACTGTGATAGGAGCGCGGTTCACTATTTATATATATTTTACTGTTTTCCCTTTAACATATTTGTGTACAAACGAGCTGCTCCAACCCCAATATTCTTTCCATTGTGCAGGTATTCATTTTGTGAACAGTCTCTATCTGGTAGATATCCACACTGAGGACTTTGCAAGTGCAGTTACTCCATAGCTTTGTAAATGAGGGGGAGTTCTGCTGACTTCCATCATCCAATCATGTGCAAGCAAAAATGTATTTTTTTATTTTCCTAGCATGTGATTTCAGTGTTCTTTGTAAAATGAAGCTTTACCACATTTACTGAGCTCCAGAGCAACTTGCAAGTCGCAGTCTATTTGCTTTAAAGTAGAACTATAGGCACAACTTTTTTTCCATTTTGGAAAGAGTAAGTGAGGGTTATAACCCCTGTCAGTTTTTTTGGTCATCTGTGTCCTATTGGAAGGTTTCCCATCTATTACTTTTCTGGGGACAACCCAAAATTTGGGATTTTCTTTTACTTTTCATTTGAATGTGTCAGTCTGACATACTGCAACTTCAATCCCGGTAAAGAGCCTATGACATAGGCTCTTTACCATGGGATCAGCTGTATTCAATCACAGCTGGTCACATCGTAACCAGGAAGTTCAGTTTATTCAGTTTTCCTCTATTTTACACTGATAAGGCGTGGGTAGAGGAGAGCCAAATGGAAATGCAAATGTGCAAATGTGTCCGGTGTCTCCTGCAAGTCTATGTTTTATCAATCTTGTGTAATTTCATTTATGTTTTTTACCCTGCCAAAGGTAGCGGTGGAGAATAATTTGGAGGGATTTAATGTAAACTTTTGTAAGTGGCATAGGTAGCGTGCAAAATAGGTACAATAGCCTGGGTAAGATCATCATTTTAAAGGCAGCAAGGTGACCTGACCATGAGAATTCGTATTTGGAAAATTTTGTGGTTTCATGTATGAGTATCGTTTTGGCTGCCGGGTAGTTGTGGTTAAAAAGTGATTTTGTGGACTTGGTGAGCGTGATGCCTAAATAAGTGATACTCGTGTCAGCCCATGAGTAAGAGTACACATTGCGCAGTAAATTTCTGGTCATCCCATCCATACCTAATTCAAGTATAAAGGACTTAGCATAATTTACTTTATAGTATGATATATTGCTGAAACGGTGAAGTACCTGTTGGACCGAAGCCAGGGAAGAATGGGGATTAGTGAGCATTAAGATGACATCATCCACAAATAAATTCACTTTATGTTCTTTGGAGCCAATGCGGAAGCCTGAGATTTTATCGGTTGATCTGATGTGTTCTGCTAGGGGTTCCATTACCAAGTTAAATATGAGCGGGGATAAAGGGCAACCCTGTCTAGTTCCATTACTGATGTTAAAAGGTTTAGAGATCATTTCTGAGGCATAGACCTGTGCCGAGGGTGATGAATATAAGGCCATTATTGCCGATAATATGTGGCCCCATAGGCCAAATTTAGTCAAGGCTGCCCTAAGATAACCCAATTTACCCTATCGAATGCCTTCTCAAAATCCAGAGATAGGAGTAGAGAAGGCGTTCTGGTGGTCTCAGCGTAATGAATAATGTTAATTATTCTATGGGTGGCATCATATGTTTGACTGCCCTTCGTAAATCCAGATTGGTCTTGATGGATGAGAAGGGGCATAAGTTTGACTAGTCTGGTGGCTATTAATTTTGCGTAAATTTTTGCATCTGTATTGAGAAGGGATATGGGTCTAAGGTTTTGTGGAAGGGTTGGTTCCCTCCCAGCCTTTGGCAATGTTATAATAAGAGCTTTTGACATTTCTGGAGGGAAAGAGGAGGAGGAGGCAGCATCATTGCACATTTAAGCTAAAAAAGGGGCTAAAGTTACTTTAAATTGCTTATAGTATTCTCCTGTGAGGCCATCAGGGCCTGGCGATTTGTTGGGAGGAAGCAAGGATATATTGTCTATTATTTCCTGTGGGGTGAAGGGTTCGTTCAGTTTCGATAGTTGTTCCTGGGAGATTTTTTGAAGTTTGACACTTTGCAGGAAGGAATCTATGTCCTCTGTAGATGGTTGGAAAGTTGTGGAATCATCACGTAAGTTATATAGTGAGCTATAGTAGTTACCGATGGCACCTCCACACATCAAATAGATTGTTGTTCTTTATAAATGTTGCCATAGGGGAGGGGAGTCTGGTTGCTTTAGAAGAGGTATCAATTTGGCTGTCTGGCACCATGTTGAAGTCGCCACACATAATGAGGTGTCCTGACCGAAATGTGTTGCTTTTTTTCATAAGATTGTTCATAAATCTGATTTGCCTGATGTTAGGGGCATATATGTTCACAATGGTGTATCTGAAGTTATTAAGAGTACAGTCAATGGGCAAGGGGGCGTGGCTACCGGGGCAGCAGATGGCCTCATAAGGCAAGAGCTCCACGAGGCCACCCGGGACTGAGCAACGATCCGGCACATCCCAAAGCCACAAAGTCGCCTGACGTCTCCTGAGACATCCAGGAACGAGGAGAGATGACCCGGAAAAAAAGCACCAGGCACAGATCCAGAAACTGGCGAGCTTCTTCCAGCTAGTGGGTAGAAGGCCGCAGCAAAATGGCGGAGGTACGCGCCCGCACCGAAGCACCACCAGCACGGAAGGAGCCAGGCTGTTCCCAGGCGCACAGGTAGGAAACCCTGACAGTGGGGAATCCTCGGGCTCCTCATCGCCTTCTACGTGGAGCCCGGTAAAAAATAAACCACGCAGAGAGCCTAGCCAGGAACAGGAGGCGGGCATGGAGCTAGGCCCCACTGAAGCCCTGGCCTCAAGTACGGCCGAAGTGGCTGCAGACCCTATAGCCACATTCCTGACCACGGGGCAACCCATCTCGGACAGCACACTAAAAAACATGCTGTTGTCACTGAGATCATTGCTGCACACAGATCTTAAGGACTGTGTTAAACAGTTTTCAAGGGATATGCAAGAAATTGGGGACAGAGTATCCACCATTGAACAAAATATGGAGAAATATGTAACTTCATTCAACACAATGGTAGACGCTCATGACAACCACATTGAGGATATTGATTGGCTCAAAGCCAAAATAGCTGATTTGGAGGACAGGTCCAGAAGGTCCAATATTAAAATAAGGGGGATCCCTGAGAGCATCCAACCAAACCAACTACAGCCATATGTCACAGACATCTTTGCCAAATTAGTCCCCACACTGTCAGCACTAGAATTGACCATAGATAGAATCCACAGGCTTCCCAAACCAGCATTTATCGCAGCAAATGCTCCGAGAGATGTACTCCTAAAGATGCACTTTTACCAAACAAAAGAAACTATCATTGCGGCCTTCAGGAAAACAAACGCACTATCAGAAGAATACGCCAATCTACAACTACTCCCAGACTTATCAAGGTACACAATGATGAGACGCAAAAACCTAGCAACGATAACAAAGGCGCTCAGAAACCATGCAATCTCTCACAAATAGAAATAGACCACCACCCTAATGATAAGTTATAATGGCAGCAACACCAAGGGACACTTCCGCTCCCTTGGAAAAGGAATGGCATACGGTCTCAAGGAAAATATCCGCCAAGAAAAAACTGATAAATGGATGTACCTGATACTTACCATAAAAAACTACTCAATAAGTCCCAGGCCAAGGATAACCGAAATGTCCAATGGCCCCAAACACCAAACTTATAACGGAACATTCTGTTACCGGGCCGAGTTCAGGCCCTTTTTTTCGTGGAAAGTTGTTCATTAGCGGCAATGGTGAGCATATGCATCAAGGCACAGGATGGTGACCCAACAATGACAAACAAACCCTACAATGACCATTAAATTTCTTTCACTCAACGCCAACGGGCTCAACAACCCGGCCAAGAGATTTTCCCTCTGGAGAGAAGCACGTCTTGCAAAAGCAGATATAATCTGCGTACAAGAGACACACTTCCGAGCCAAGGACCACCCTAAATGCGAACGCAGAGACTATCCATATGTTTTCTTAGCCAACCACCCACAGAAGAAGAGAGGAGTGATGCTGGCAATCAAAAATACGGTAACCTTTAAACTTAAATTGTCCACTCTGGACCCAGACGGAAGATTTATTGTTCTAGAATGTGATATCAATGACATCCATATGACACTGGTGAACTTATATGTGCCAAACACACACCAGATACGCTTCCTGAATAGACTGCTCAAGAGACTGCCAGAATGTAGGTATGGTAATACTTTGATCTGTGGGGATTTCAACCTGACGTGCGACCCAAGTATGGATTCCACGTCAGGAGAAAAAGGGAAGCAAATACCCCTTATGCATTTGTTCCACAGAGAAAATATGTATGATGTGTGGAGGTGTGTACACAGCTCTGAGAAGGACTTTACCTTCTACTCCTCCAGACATCAGGTATACACACGGATTGACATGTTTGTATCAGATCTGGGATTGCTCCAAAAGGTAACCTCCGCCACCATTAATGATATCACATGGTCGGACCATGCGCCTATCACAATATCAGTGGAGGAGGGGGCCCATGGGAAAATCCCGGATATGGAGATGTAACACCAAGATCCTACAGGATCCAGAACACGAGAAGGTCATATCTCAAAAGCTGAAAGATTTCTTCCAAACAAATGAACACTCAGTCTCCAATGTGTGGACCTTGTGGAATGCACATAAAGCCTTAATGAGAGGCATCTGCATTCAACAAGGCTCAAGAGCAAAGAAGGCTTATAACGCTAAGCTTACAAAGGTTCTCAGAGACATACATGACCTTGAGGTGCTGAACAAACAACAAAGCTCAGCAACCCTATCCAACTCCCTGGTGAAGTTGAGGAATCAACTTAGAGAGCTACTAGCAGATCAACATGATACACTGTTAAAGAAATTGAGAAAAACGTCATACAGTCAGGCAAATAAATCAGGAAAGCTACTAGCTAACCAGATCAAAGTCAAACAGGCCAAATCTAGAATAAAATACTTATGCGCTAAAACAACGCCACAAAAAATAACGCACCCTCAAGCTATAGCAGATGAATTTGCAAACTACTATAGCGCTCTATAACTTAAAGGATGACCCCGACACACCCCAACCAAGCTTGGAAGGAATCCAAGAGTTCCTGTCCAAAATAAACCTCCCGACACTCACAGAGGATCAGCTAGACGTACTTAATGGGCCATTAACCGAAAAAGAATTAAAGCAAGTAATTACCCAACTTCCCCTAGGCAAATCACCAGGACCCGACGGGTTCCCGAATGAGTACTACAGGCTTTACCACCAAGAGCTTACCCCTCACCTAATAAAAGTTTTCACTAAAGCAATAAAAGATACAGCTATGCCACCTGAGATGCTGACAGCATATGTGGTTACTCTCCCCAAGCCGGGGAAAGACCCAACCCCCCTCCCAATTTCCGACCGATTTCACTGCTAAATTCGGACACAAAAATTTTTGCAAAATTAATAGCCAAAAGACTGACGAAAATAATCCCCACACTAATAAAAAGGGACCAAGCAGGGTTTGTGGAGGGGAGGCAAACTTCGGACGTGGTCATAAGAATAATAAACATAATTGACTTTGTAAGTAGGAATCGAACGCCTTCTCTGCTCCTTGCAATGGATGCAGAGAAGGCATTCGATAGAGTGCACTGGTTATATATGCAACAGGTGTTAACAAAATTCGGATTCCAAGGCCACATCAGATCTGCTATTTTATCACTATATATTCAACTATCGGCACAGGTCTATACGTCAGGCATACTATCTAAAACATTCCATATAACAATCGGCACCCGCCAGGGATGCCCACTTTCACCCACAATATTTAATCTAATCATCGAACCTCTGGAAGAAGCCATTAGAGCCTCAAAAGAAATATCAGGTATTAACATCCAAGGCCACCCCCATAAAATCAGCTTGTTTGCGGATGATATAATACTGATGCTATCAGAACCCTTACGGTCCCTGCCAGCCGCATACAACTTTCTTAACAAATTCAGAGACATCTCCTATTATAAGGTAAATACCTCCAAATCAGAAATCCTAAACCTCGGAAACAGTATCGAAGACAAATCTAAACTTATGACACAAATACCCTTCCCCTGGACTCCCAAAGGAATTAAATATCTAGGGATAAATATCACAACCCCAATCACCAAGTTAATCTCACTTAATACAGCTCCCTTAATGAATAAACTGACCCCAGAACTAGACAGGCTATCACATATCCATCTGTCCTGGGGAGGCAAAATTGCAGCATACAAAATGACCATATTACCACAAATAACCTGCCTCTCCAGGAATTTAAGCATCCCACTTCCAAGTAAGCAAATCAGACTATTACAGACTGCGCTCCATAAATTTATATGGGCCAGAAAAAGGGCAAGATGTGCACATCTTCCCCTCACCAAAAACAAGAAAGCAGGAGGGGCAGGAATGCCAGTCCTACAAAACTATTGCTGGGCGACACAGTTAGCCCAAATAAAAAATTGCATGGGGACTGGAGAGAAACCATTATGGGTAGAAATTGAAACAGCCCTATCCCCAACAGGCAACCTAACACAACTGCTAATCAGTGACCTATGGAAGAAATGGGATGTTAAACCCCTCCCAATAACAACACAATCCTCCATCAAGGCTTGGAGGCACATCTCCAATAAATATAACATTCAGGACTTATCATCAATAGTCAACACGCCAATCCAAATACTAGAACATATGATCCCCATGCTAGACACCAAACCTCTATATACAGCAGGTCTAAAAGAAATTAACCAACTATATAACCAATCTGGGATCAAAAAGGTAGAAGATATCAAGGAAGAATACAAGCTACACCAACACACAACTTTCACCCTGATGAGAATAAGACATTTCCTAGGGAGACACCCATATAAATATCTACTTACGCATCCCAAGGCATGGGACTATTACAATGACCCAAACCCCAAAGTTAAAGGAACCTCTCTATTTTATAGATTACTATAAAATGCATAAGATTTCTCAAAGTCCACATGTATGAAAAAATGGGAAGCGGATCTGGGCCAAACATATACCCAAGCATCATGGAAAAAAGCGTTAAACACCATAACACAAGTGTCACACTGCACATCCCACTGGGGAATGATGCTAAAAATAACAAATAGGTGGTATTATACCCCCTACAGGATGGCGAAAATAGACCCAAACAACTCGGAACTGTGTTGGAGGAAATGTGGACAGGTGGGAAATCTGATGCATGTATTATGGGGCTGCCCATCCCTAACAAGCTTCTGGGTAACGGTGTTCCAACTTATCTCAAAAAGTACAGGAGTGCTTAAACGCCCTAACCCAGCATTGGCACTACTGAACATAGGAATAGAGGAATTTCCACCCCAATTCCGTACGGCAGTAACCCACATACTCCTAGTGGCGAGATCCACAATTCTCTCCAAGTGGAAATCTCAGATGACCCCAAATATTTCAGAAATTATTGAGAAAACAAACATAAACAGCCTCTATGAAAAGGCGATAGCAATAAACTCATTCTCCTACAAAAAATACATTAAAGAGTGGGAAATTTGGCTTCACAAATAGTATATGACTTACATCTGTATCCATCTGTAAATTGTACATTGACCATGTAGTGTATCCACTGCTCGCTAAACCATTGTCCGCTAACAGTTGTATTGTACCACAGTATATTTTCTATGCTACGTATTATTTTTGTATTTGTACTATAAAAAACTAATAAAAATAATGTTAAAAAAAAAGAGTACAGTCAATGGCTAGGAATCTACCTTCAGGGTCCGCCATTGAATTGTGCAGGGTTACCGATAGTGTGTCTTTCAGTGCTATAAGGACACCGTTTTTCTTGCAGGGTCCAGAGGCTCTATAAATGTGGGGGAAATGTTTGTTGGTGATCTGTGGTTCTTCTCCAACTTTGAAATGCGTTTCTTGTACGCAGAGGATTTCACTGTTGGATCCATTGGCTGTGCGCCATAGGGATGACCTTTTAGCAGGGTGATTAAGCCCCTTTGTCTTTAAGGAAAGGATTTTTGGCATTTTGGGTAGGAGTGGGGTGGTATAAGGAGTATGTATGCAAGTTACTTATGGTGGTAGCCCTTCTTGATGGGTGTAGAAGGATGTAGGTTGAGATAGGAAGGTAGTTGTCCAGTTTCGGGAGGTAGTGACCTTGGGATGGAATAATCTGGCTCTTCAGTGGTTCGGATGAAGGCTGTCTTGGTAGCAGAGGTGAAGGTTATTAGTCTGAAGTGGTGGCGTTAACAGAAAAAATGTATTAGTCTTGTCATATAAGCAGAGACAATAAGTCAACTAACGTGCAGAGAGAAGGTGTAGGTAGTAGGGTTCAGCAGCATTTAGGGTAACAATAAGCTGCCAAGCGTTTTGAGGGGTAGAGTTCGTGGAAAGCGCAGCATCAGGCTGAACACCAATTCGGAAAGTATAACTAGAATTGAGATGAGTGATATCAACGCCTCATTGGAGGGAGGCTAGAATAATTGTGAGATCATCTCGCAGAGGGTGAGGCCGTGAGCTTGTTGCCTCTGTTATTGTGTGGCGGCTGCTGGGAGATCTCCGGCAGAATACCCCATTGCCTAAGCGCTTTGATGCCGTCTTCAACAGTTGAAATGTGGTGTTTTATTCCATTTTTGGTGACCATCAGCTTTGTGGGAAAGCCTCATTGGTAGGGTATTTTGTGGTTGTTGAAGGCATTGGTAATGGCGCTTAGTTGTCTCCTCATTTGGTGAGTATACTGCGAGAGGTCTGCATACAATTGGATTCTGGCGTATGGTGCTGGGAGTTGCCACAGATTTCTTGCTCTCGCCAGGAGCTGGTCTTTGGTATGAAAAAAGTGGACTCTTATTAGCACGTCTTGTGGGACTTCCTCAGGAAGATGGGGAGGTTTGGGTATGCGATGTATGCGATCAATGACGATCTCTAAAGGTGTGAGATCGGGGAGAAGTGTAGTTATCATCTTTCTCGCGTACCCATTGAGGTTATTGGGGAGGACGCTCTCGGGAATGCCTCTCAGCTTGATATTGTTGCGACGGGACCTGTCTTCGAGATTAGCAAGTTTAGCTTTCATCCATTGTTGTTTGTCGTGGGTGTGCTCATGGGCGTCCACTAGGTCGTTTACTGTTTCAGTTATTGTACTTATTTGGGCTTCGATACGGTGCACTTTCCTTCTTACGAACCGCATTTCTGAGGAGAATTTGTGGAACATGGTTAGAATATCATTGTGCATTGAGGATTGAAATGACAGGAGCATTTCTTTTAAGGTGGTGTCAAGGACTGGCTGCCCGTTTGTGAGAAAGTCGGCGAGCGGAGACGGGTGGACTGCTTGAGCTGGGGTAGAGTCTAGCCCATTGCCTGGTTCGCTATCCTGGCATTCAGCTTCCAGGTGCATTCTGGATTTGGCTGGCCTGTTGCTGGTTGAGGACACTGGGGAGAGAGGGTGATACTGAGGTGCATCCTGAGGGTTAAGGAGGTCCGCATCATCTGCGTCTGGGAGATCCGTGTATGGCCCGTCTGACACCAGGCCGCACGAGTCATTCTGAGGCCCAGGTTTCTGGGGTGGAGAAAAGAACTCTGTGAGTTTCGTTGGTGGGTGGTGTTCTTTCCGCTTGCGAGATGTCGCTGATGTATGTGGTCATTATAGATCGTTTAAATAGGCTATCTAGTGAATTATATATAGTGAGTTGATGTTGACACTGTGAAATCTCCAAATGGTGTAATGCCAAGGTGTTAATGGCTCATTGCTCCAATAGAGGAGTTTCTCACTGAGGTTCTGACTGTGTGTTCGCTTGCATGGACTGGAAGAGACTCCAGAGTGGGTTTGGGTGTAGCAAGATGGCCACTGCCTGTAGGCCTCAGTGCCTTTAGTGAGGTAAGGTGGCAGTATAGGAAGTCTTTTATGCCTTAGTGGTGGACAGAGTGGTAATATTCACTGTGACCCTTCTATTTGTTTGCTTTTTGGGCCCCTGGGTGCTGTGGAAGAAGGCAGTTGGAGTCCTAAGATGGCCGCCATGTAGGCCGCAACGAAGCCTCGGACTCGCATAATGGAAGCGGCCATTCTGAGTGCTGTCCATCTCTTATTGGACGCTGCTGCAGGGTATAGATCGTGACCCTGATGCTGTGGCCCGGTATTCTGGCTCCCACCAACCGGATGGGCAGGGTAGGGACTGGTGTAATGAAGGGGACCGATAGGCCGCAGTCGGAGGAGCCGAGCACTCTGAGAAGTTAGGCCGGCACTTGAAAAAATAGTCCTGACTTCCGTTTTTTGCTCTGGGGTGTAGCAGGGGTGGTGTGTGACAGGGCTAGGGGGAGTATGAGCCTCACCGGGCTGTGGGATGAGAGGATTGCTCCGGATTGTGTTGAGGCAGTCTCAGAGCTCTTCCAAAGACGTCCACCGTCACTCGCACGAGGTCACGGCCCCTGGTCTTAATTTTGAGATCATTGTTGATGAGTGAAATTGGGCAATAGTTACCTACAACACTTGTATTTTTACCAGGTTTGGGGATTACTAAAATATAAGCAGAGTTTAAATGTTTCTCTAGAGGGGTACCTTCTCTAAGGGAGTTAAACAATCGGGTCCTATAAGGGGCAAGTGAGGAGCCAAATTTCTTGTAGTAGCCTACTGAGAAACCATACGGACCTGGCACGGATCCCCTTTTGAGAGATTTTATCGTTTCAAGAACTTTGTCCAACAATATGGGTTTTTCAAGGAGATCCCTATGTTCACAGGAAAGCTTAGGGATGGGAAGGTCTCTGAGAAAGGAGTCAATTTTAAGGGGGGCAGGGGGAGCATTAGTGTTATAAAGCTCAGAATAGAAGCAATGCAACGTGGCCATGATCTTGAATGGGTTTTGGGTTAAG
This sequence comes from Glandirana rugosa, assembly GCA_018402905.1. Lineage (NCBI taxonomy): Eukaryota > Metazoa > Chordata > Amphibia > Anura > Ranidae > Glandirana > Glandirana rugosa. Next base: position 257,962 of record BLSH010042194.1, on the reverse strand, counting down.
TCGTTATTTGAAGTGCAAATTTTGGGAAAGGAAAGGTTATGGGCTTTGGGGGTTAATTTGGTTGCTAGCTTTGAACCTATCCTATCTTTTTAGGAATACAATTTGGCCCCCCTCCCATCTAAGCTGTTTTTCTTCTGAACTGGTTAGGGCTAAATTAAGACGGGCGCGAGATGAGTCAAGTTGAGCTAATGTGCCTGCATTAGGGTTTCATTTATGCTGTATGGACAGTTGTAGGAACTCTTCCTTCAACTTCTTAATATCTGCTGTGCGTTCACATTTCAGACTAGCACTTATCTGAATAAGTGTACCTCTGAACACCACTTTATGTGCTGCCCTTAGGGTAGATGGGGTTGCTGTGTCAATATCATTGAGTAAGAAATAATCTATGAGGGCCTTTTCTAATATCAAACACTGAACTGGGTCACTCAGGATAGCTTTGTTTAATCACCATTTGATCGGGCCACTAGCATTGGAATGTCTTTTGAGGCACAACGTCATGATAGGGATAGAGGAGGGTCGCATGAAGATGTGGTCAGTCCTAGCATAGGTATTGTGTGGTGCAGAGAAACGTGTGTGGTCTGTATTGTGAGGGTGTAACTCCCTCCAAATATCTACCAGACCTAGAGAGTGAAAAAGTTGAGCTACTTTCAAACTTTGTCTTGTGGGACGTTTAGGTTTTGATTTCCTGCCTGCTGATTTGTCCAGGGATGAGTCGAAGGCAGTATTAGAATTGCCTCCAAATATCACAGATCCCTCTAAAAACGGGCACAGTGTCTGCATTCGACTTTCAAAAAAATGTTCCTTGGCCCTTATTTGGTGCGTAGTAGGATACAAATGTGCATATATCGCCCTCGATGGTTCCAACCACTAGAAGTTAATGTCCCCATGGATCTTTGAGAACCCTTGAGGGGGAGAATTTGAGGTACTTGGGGAAGCATATAGCTACTCCTGTTGTCTTGTTTTCTGCGTTTGCTAGGAAAAACTGGGGGAAATTCTGGTGTAGGAATGATGGGTTATAGGAGGGAGGAAAATGAATCTCCTGTAGCAGGAGTATATCCGATTTTAGGGATTTATAAAACTGGAATAATTTTCATCTCTTAAGAGAGATGAGCCCTTGTGAATTGTGGGAGATAAGTTTGAGGAATGTTCCTGTATTACCTGAGTCAGTCATGGATCAGGGGGAAGGAGAACTTAAAGGGTTAGTAGTGTTTGCTTACCCATTCCAGGCATAATGCTATAGGACTGGAAGTCTTGCCAAGCCATCCCACGAGCCGGACCCGAGAGCAGATAAAATTGCCTTCCTGGAGGAGCTGAGAAAAAGGATTCGGTATAGAAAAAAAAGGAGGAAAGAAGCAGAAAAAAAAGTGAGACACTGTACACTAACTTCATAAACACAAAATAGACTCTGGGGTCTCAAACCATACCAGGTTGAAGATGGTCCTGTCACTCTCCAAACCGTGACCTGAAAATGATGATGACTCTCGGTGAGAGAAGCGTCCGTCCATCTCCAAGAGGAAGACATATGCCCCTTAGAAGCAGATGGAGGCTCAATGTTGCCACTCCGGTCGTCCCGCCTAAGATCTTCCCAAAGTGAGGGAAGTGCAAAAGTTATATTCAGATAAATAGAGTGCCCGTGCCCGCAGTAGAATAGAACTGTGGCACAGTTATTCTCCCACCGCCCTATTACTCGTCGGTTCCAGTGTGCGATAGTACATGTCACTGGGCTGACTCTCCCCAGCTCACTTAATGTTTGTGAATCTGTGCATTCGATTACCAGTGTGTTGTGGCGTCTCAGTTTGTTGTCTTCATCTGCGGTTCTCGCTTGCTGTTGCAGGGCATTTATTCAGAGTATTTCTGGTAAGGATATTTATACATACTCTCGGAGGAGGTTGTCACTGCATGCGGGTGAAGAGTGTACCTACACAACTGTGATGACCCTGGTTGAGAGGACTTTATTTATACCAGTCATTTTTTACTTGGAGTTTTTTACCACTGGACATAGATATTTTATCACTGGACATTTGCACTTATACTAGCACTGAAATATTGCTAAAAAATAGCGCTGCACTGTTTTTCTCTTTCAATTCAAGTCTGTATCCCCATTCCCCTCCATCCCCCAACAGCGGCCCCAAATATAATTCAGTACCCACCAGTGTAGGGAAAATGGAGTAGCCGTCACTGAGGGGATAATAAAGGGTAACTGTGGGGACTTTTCAAATAGCACTAGAATGACATGACCTAGTTGTTATCGATGGCAACTTTTTCATGGTGGTTGAGAATCCTTTGAGTGTTTGAACTGTTGATTCTGCCAGATTGGGGTAAGGGCCCAAGTGAAGTAGAAAATGTTCTCCTTCTTGAAATCAAGAGAAGGCGTAGTCCTTGTTGTGGTATGACAAATTTAGGTGAAATGGAAAGGATCATCTATAGGTGACTGTTACCCGAAAGTTATACTTGAGATTTAATATCTCTTCATATATGATTTGGGTTAAATGAAAGTTCTTTGACCATAAGTGAAGGCTTCAACACAACAATAACATTTATTAGTAAATAGTCGAGAGGTCTAAAGAATCTACAGCAATCTATCTATTATACAGTACCTTGCATATGAACATATAGGTTAAACTATAGGAATTAGGTTATATTCCTTAAAACAACCACATACAAACAGTCAAACACATAACATATAAGACCATCAAATAGAACATAGTTACCATGCTGCTGCACAGGACAGCCCCATTCTGCTGACTACCATTCAAAGAGAGAGCGTGTTTTCTCCCCTCTAGTCCCCTCTAGTCTGGGTATATCATTCTAGGCCGGTGTCTCATTGGTTGGCCTGGAATGGCCCTGATTGGTGGGCATCCCTATTCCTTTATGATTGGATAATCCTCCATTCCTAAATGGACTAAAGACTAAAGTCTGCTTTAATGACACAAAAAAAAACAGGGAATTTGAGTAGTGAGGACAGGCTGGCCACCTTTATTGCATATCTAAACAAGTGAATGTTTATAGAACAAAGAGGTCTGGGTCCCATTGTTTAGACAAACAAGTATAGGCCCCAAAGCGTCTGTGAAAAGCTTTTTCACATACAGGCATAGTAATTAAGATAATACCTCTAATATATATGTGTATATATATATATATATATATATATATATATATATTCATAATTACAATATTTTACAGCTGTTAATGGAGATTTTGCATAAACTCCTAAGGAAACATGACTTTTTTTTGAGCTTAGACTTGGGGAAGAGATGTCTGCGAAGATTTGTATTGGGAATCCTTGGAGAACGAGTTTGTCTGAGGCTCTGGACAATCTCATCACCTCTTCTTTGACCCCATAGAAATGGGGTTTGACTATGATGTCCCTCGGCAGGATAACAGAACATGGGCCCTGTCTAGTTCCAATCTGTGTTCCAGTATGTCTGGGATTAAATTCTTGATCAGCGATCTCACAGCTGGGTATACCTCCTTTACTAACAACAACCAGAGCTATAGACCAGCATATACCCTGATTACCAACAATCTAATTGCTCAAATCTGCGCTTGGTATGCTATTATCAATAGTGTGATAATATTGAAATAATATAAATGTATCAAAAAAA